>CAAKHD010014353.1:237865-250104 GCA_901007705.1 Fistularia tabacaria
AAGAAGAAGTAGTGCTCATCCTTATTATTTTTTTCTACTTAGGGGGGGGGGGGGGGGGGGGGGGGGGGGGGGGGGGGGCATAAAATTTGATTCCTGCACTTTTAGGCATATTAGCCTCTCAGGGTGAGCATATGTGCTCATTTAGGAAAAATCTGTCAAATACTCAATAAAGGAGCCAGAAACTGTTGGCTATAGCTTAGCTAGATAATTTGCTCTGAGTGAACCAATTTTCAAAGTTTAACACTAACCCTCTGAACTGGATCGATCTGTGCTCCCGAAAGAAACAGAAACTTGGCATCTCAGCCCGCTGAGCGGTTCCATGAGGTGTCTCACTTTGATCATCAAGAAAATGTCAGGGTCAATTCAACATTAAGCCAATTCGGATCGGGATTTTTTTAATGTCAGGAAAAGAGTGTGGTCTGCTTTTTGGGCTTGAGTTTCTCATCTCCAGCGTGACCCGAACTCCAACCAATGGCCATGAAGTCTGAGTGGGACTGCAAGCTGCCTTAAAAGCCACAACTGAACTTGGCTACCACGAAGTATGTTGACATTTGGTTTCCATAAGGAAACATCCCAGTGTAAATTTTCCAACCTTAAAACATAAAAGGAGTTGAGGTGACTCTTCGGTCATTGGATCCTTCTGCCGTGCTGATGTACTGATTGACAATGACTCCATGGACTGGACACATCGGATATTCACTCAGACTTTCAGCGCCTCTATAAGACTTTCAACAATATCATTGGGCTCCTCCAGTACCAAGAGCGCAACCCCTTTGGATTTTCAAACATCACTGGTGATATATTCGAATTGACCAATAACTGGAATTCCCTACTCATGAATATGTGAATGACATGTTTTCTCCACAGTGATTTATTATTTCCCAGAGTGAAGAAACCTTGATTAATCACTTAGTGAACTGAAAATTATAGCAAAAAAAAAAAAAAAAAAATGTTAGAAGCCCCTCTGCAGATGTTCAAGTACCCAACAAGCTGACACTTTGATGAACATCTCATCTTCTTGAAGGGTAATTCTTTTCCGATAATGGTACATTCGGTAATTAAGCCTCCAGGTCTCAGTTTAGATCCTCTGCAAAGCTCTCCTCTTTTGCTAACCGGTGTCCTGTGTGATTCATCGATTTCAACAGGTGAGATAAGATCACCAAATTCACTCATAGCTGTGATTTCAATCATAATGTTCCTCGATGTAATTAATTAGTTTGGTGATCCATCACTAATATTTCCCAAAGTTGTAGTAGAACATCCTTATCTTGAAAATGCATCATCAGCGGGGTTATTCCCAACTGTGCGAGAATGACCGGAGAAGGGGACTGAAATATGTTTGTGTCAAATGCTAACACTTAACCACCTTTTGTGCATCATAATGTTGAGCAAGCAGGTCTTTGTCGGCCTGTGCTTTTTTCACATCGCTGTTTACTCCTGAACGCTCCTGAGTGGACATCAAAACCACATTCCTTTCCTTTTGGCCTTTGTTTCATCACATCCTGTCTTATTGCCTGTACCAGACTGCTGTACTTTGTCTCGTGAAGAAACGGTAGTAGAAAAAGCCCACAGGGTGATGTTTCAGACAGGAGACTGGTGGTTTGATGTGAGAGCCGGGCTCGAGTGACAAAATGAACAGGCCACTAACACTAATTATATGCTAATTATATTTATATTTATACAAACCATGGCCCTTCATTTAAGGGAAAGTCTTTAATTCAGCTGGTATTTTGGGGTTGTTTATGTGTTGATTAGAGGAAAGTTGGTTTCATTATTTTCACTTGTCATCTAGCAACCATGAATGTCCCCAAATCATTCGCAAAACTCTCTGATATTTTCTAACGCAAATAGTTCTAGAAAAGGATGCAGTCAGCGATTCCATAGCTGTAGCGTCTTTAAAGGAGACAGATATAGGCATGGAGAGAGACTTTATGGATGAAAAAACAAAATAGCTCTTAGAGGATTTTTCCAGCTGCAAATCAGCAGAAAACACACCCGTGTAAAGCTCACACCCACACCGATATATAACAATACATGTTTGAGTTGACATCGTGTCCAGTACTTGGATAATCTGAATAATGTCCGCTGATAAAATATTTCACGAAAGACAACAATTGTGGACACACCAAACTTTATGTCCTTTATGTCAATAGAATTAAGTCTGATTGGGTCTCTCTGGATGAAACAACCATCTTGTGGGCCAGAGAATGAGGGATGGAAGTAGTGGAGAAACAGCATGTCCAAATGACATTGATCCAAAATGTTCTTTTTCTTTACTCTGTTTTATTTTTAAACGGCAGAAGGTTCTTGTACGTGTTTGTGATTTGTTGTATTCTCAAAGATCTCATCTCTCACAATGGCTATGACCTCCTGTCAGCTTCATTATCATCAACCATATGTTAATTTCATTCAAAGACACTCAGCAAGTGCATGTTTTGGAAAAAATAAAGTTGATTACTAAAAACATTGCAGTATGTTCTGCAGACACTTATTTGAAAGATGTTTGAGGGAAATTTGCAAAATCTCTACATTCACTTGAAGCACAAACAGTGGGATGGTGACTAATGTAGGGATTCCAGAGCAACCTAGTCTTTTTAATGTCACATATTTTGCAGTTAATTGTGAAATGCAGAAATAAATAAAAAGGTATGGAACAAGAAATCATTAACCTCCAGGTAATGTGTGTGTATGTGTACATATATATAGTCAAGTTTGAAATGAGGAATACCCCTGGGGTATATATCTCTATCTATCTATTTAACTCTATCTATCTATCTATCTATCTATATATATATATATATATATATATATATATATATATTTCCACATTACCAGGCTATATATATACACACACCAAAACCAAACTGCATACTGAACAACAAATGCATATACACTAAAACTAACTGATGCAGTGGTCGCTTCAGTGTGGTTGCCACATCACACTGCCTGTCCAGTCAAGTATCTTCATCACAGGGAGTGCTGATGGAGTCAATACACTGACCTCCTGAACGGAACCATGTCCTCTGACTTGAGGTGCTGATTCTCATCCTGACGTGGTGACGAGGCCAACAGAACCACATTAGAATGGATTATTGGAATGTTAGGACATAAACGTAAGAAAAGGATGTAGGATAGTTTAGTGGAGCTCAGAATTTATGAGGGCAAAGAGATGACAAGAGGCAATTGTTTTTAAACAAATAAGCCAATCACATTTGAAAAAGTCACACAAACTATGTAAAAATGTTTATACTAATGTATTGACTTTTTGGAAGTGGAATGGTCAACTGAAATGTGGAAGCTGTCAAAAAAGAGGATAGAAGGAAATTTGAGGCATGATAGAAATCCAGTAGCGGCGATACAAGGTATTGTGGCGGGCTGGGGATTGGCTAAATGACAATCGGAGAGAAGGATGTTCTGAGCTCACAGGATAATGCTCTTTAGAAGACATTTTTTATCCTACGGCCCTAAGTAGAGAAAACCAAAGGGTGGTATTTCCCAACGCCAACAGTTACAAATGGCGCACCCTCCATTATGACCACGAACGGTGCAGATTAGTGTTACACAACAGCAACAACATTGCACAGCTATTCACATGAGGAAGTTCTCTAACCCAGAACCATGAGAGGCTCCCAAAGGTCCTCATCGGTGCGAAGGATTCTGGGGCTCCCTGGCTAGTCTTCCCCCCACAAGCTACATAGCCCCCAACTAGCAGGATAGCTGTCCTCAGTAGCCTTAGCGTCCACAACAAAAACAGCTGCACTTGGGTCCGGGCCTCCTTCGCTCATTGCTTCATTTTCAATCCAGCAGGCAGTTGGTCTCACACTGCCCATACCGATGGTCAGCTCCCTAGCGTCCAGAATGTTCTCCATCTGTTCGCTTCCAGAACAGCCTCCTCCAAGATCATGGGGGTAAACAAGGAGAGATGCTCCTGAAGGCGAGGAGGTTGGAGTCCCCGGATAAAGCCATGGAGGGCCAGCTCATCCTGTCCAACAGTGTCAAACATAGGGTATCCTTGCTGGGCATAAGTTCTTAGATCTGCTGCATAAGCCCCAAAGATCTCCCCCTGTCTCCTTTGGCAGTCGGAGAGTTGGTCCCGCACATCTCCAGAGAAGAGACGGTGACCAAACTGTTGGTGCAGGGCCCTCTCAATGGCCTGGAAACTGAACCAGTCCTACGGCTGGAGGCCAGTAAGGATTAAGTGGGCCTGACCTTCCAGGGCCAGGGCAACCTTGGTTGCTGTTTCCTCAGTTATTTAGTTGTGCCAACATCTTCACCTGGATGAGGTACGTCTGTGGGGGCTCCTCTCCATTGTAGCGTGGCAGCTTCATCCCGCCTCACTGAGGGATGGCTTGCAGTTGAGGGGTCCACTGACGATCATCCAGGGGTCGCGGTCTTCATCCCACTCGTGAACTTCTGGGCCTCAATGCTCTACCTCAGCTTTCGAGTTCTTTCGGGACCGTCTCATCCCCAATTTCATCGAACATAGTTGTCATTTAGCAATCCCACTTCTAACACCAATGTGGCGAGCTGGGGTTTGCCTAAATGACAAACGGAGTGTTGGATGTATTGCTCAAAAGTCCTTGTAGGCACAAAGGATTCTTGGGCCCCCCCCCCCAGTCTTCCAACCACACACTTCAATGTAACGCAATGAGTTATCTATGGAATATGCAAGGTACAAGACTAATAAAATAGAAAAAAGAATAGAACATATTTATGTGTTATGCGTGGTACACCGATAATAAAAAAAAGAGAAAAAAAAATTAACAAAAGGTCAATGAACAATTTACAGGAATAGGTCAGTTGACAGATGTATACAATAAAATGGTAAAGAAAATATCATTTCCCCAAGTCATGTTCATGACAACTATACTAGAAAAGTAGTTGGAAAAATTACCTTGCGGTAATATTAGTTTGAAGAATTGTGTGATTTAATGACTACACGGTATTACAAAGCTACTGGGCAGAGTCAGAGCAGGCCGTCAGCTGCAGGGCCGCTCTTCCACTTCCCGGTTTCTCCCACTAAGTCGCCGCCCCTTTCCATTGGTCGTAGAGCTCTACCCAGTGGTGGCCCGAGAAACTGCCTTGCCATAGTTGTTTAATCTGGACCGGTTCTGAAAGTGACCTTTTCAGGTGAGGATAAGGGATCACTTCTTAACATACTGTTTATAGATTAATGTTGCAATTCACCATGTAATCCAAAATTCATTGAGGTTAACGTTAGAATTATGGAAACGTTTAAAGATTTCACAAGTTCACTCTTTTTTTCTATTCATTTGCATGGAAATTACAAGACAGAAGCCCATAGAGACTTTCATCCAGATGAATGCTGGGAGAATGTTGTCGTTTGGGCGAAATATTTCCCCTCCAAGAAACAAATCCATTTGACTTGAGTGACGATTAATGGGTATTTTTAAGAATTTACTCTAGATTTTTTTGATTACTTGGGATTCTCTGTGCTGCATTTAATTTACCTTGTAAATCTTGTTGATACCATTGGTTTTAAACCAGCAGTAACTGACTATAATGAAGACAAAATTTAGGTCTTTATCTGCAGTGGAAAGTAAGTTTCAGTATTTTATTGAAAGTAAGCAATAAATAATACTGTGATAAAAATAGTTTATAAGTACTCAGACTGTACATCATTGTTACAAGATCTGAAGATTCAATGGGAAGAGCAGGAATAAAACAGCAAAAGGATTTGCATTGTGCATAAATGACAGAATCACAAACAAACATTTAATACATTAGACTTGAACTACATGAAGGGTTAAAGAAATGCTTCAGTTCCCCCAGAAAGGTGGAACCAGTGTTGTGAGATATGAAAAATCGGGGCTTTAGCTGTGATAAGAGTAACTGACCGAAGACAACATGGACGAGTAATAAATAAGAACAGAAGACAGTGAGGTTAAGAAACAATAAGGCTTGATATGAATTCTTCGTACAAAGTGTTTTAAAAAAGGTTTGAGAGTGGATAGCACCACCTCGACGGTCGACTCGTCACAGCGGGGATCGATTGAGGCCTCAGTGAAGTTGGTCCATCGAAGGAGCGCCACACATTGAACTCGCCTGCACGATTCAAGTCATTGGGTACAGATGAGTGTGTGTGTCTCTCCGGGAGTGGGGTTTGTTTTTGTCAAAGAGAATTTATAGCTTCAAGGGGAGGGAGGGGGGGGCGAGTGGAGACATTTCCACATGCAAGGCCAGCGAGAGAGAGAACCTGGATTACTGTTTTCACTTGCATTTAAAAGTTAAGTAGCCCTATAGGTTTTGTTTTTTTTCTGCTACTGATATATGGCTTAATTTCTCTAATTCAAGAGTTTCCTTTTGGTATTGCAGATATGGAACATAAAGAGAACGGAAAATAGACTGCGCTTCACATGGTTTCTGTTGTCATCATCACTTGGGCTTGACAGCAGGTATGTTCACAGTGATGGAGGACTCACAGTGCTGAGCAGTTTGTGAAACAGTCTGACAACTCCAGCAATTTGTCTGATATTCACAGGTCCATTGACCTACAGAAGAGCTGCATTTACACAGAACCACAAGTGAGCTAAAAAATTACAACAGTTAAAAAGGGAATAGCATTAAATTATATCATATCAAAGTCACTTAAGCATAAATTCATTGATTAGAATTCAAATCAAAGAAAGGAAAAAAAACGTACATCTGGTCAATAGATTCAGGATTATAAAAAGATTAGATAAAATGTCTGATGGTAGAAATATACACACTCCAGACAATAGAAACATTCAGTTACATACATCTGAGAGCTCAGCTTAATATGGGCATAGTGGGGAAATGTATACTTTATAAAAAGGGATTGATTAAGGGAATAGAGGCAAACAAACAATTACATACGATCTCTAAAATCAATTAAATGTCCCATTGGTTTACATAAATATAGTAACAAATGCAAATGAATGTAGAAAGTTTCCTCTAGGGATACTGTGATCAGTGAGTACGGTATTCCTCTGTGTTAATGACCAAAAAATCTTTTTAACATCCTTGTGAGTCATTTCAGTTCATCATCCTGGTCTTGAAGGCAGGAAATTCCCCCTCATCTTCAGACCAGCGGTTACCTATAGAAATAATGAGGATAAACTGAGAAGGGGAAGAGAGAGGTGAACAGACATAAGAGGGGAAGCAGGACAGAGAAAGGAAAGAGAGGAGAGGCGTAAACCGTGCGTTATTATAGCCATGAACGTCAATACAAGAAAGCTGCAGTCTGCTTGTAAAGAGATGAGCAATTGTGCAGAGGTAACAGCCACAGTGTGCGTCATTTTGCACTTGCATCTGTGATCAAAGTGACGGTTGTGTGTGAACTTACCGTTGTGTTTTGTGTTAACAAGAGTAGGTCCTGACTGTGGCCGTGTCCAGCCTCTGTATAGACTGACTTCCTGCATTTCCGTGTTGGTAAAAATCACATGCAAAGACGTGCAGTTAGTCACAGCATATTAACAGCAAAGCAGACTAGCCTTTTGAGAAAAATGAAAAGTTCAGGAGGAGTCACAGCGCATATTTGCCCTCAGAGAGGCGGAAAACAGTACATTTAATCCAACAAAAGCACACATGCTTTTTTTTTTAATTAACAGCACACTGCCGTCAGCTTACCGTCCATTGGGCTCCTCTTTGGCTGCGTGGAGGGGGATGCTGTGCTGCTGCTGGTCACTCTGAAATTGGCGGGAAGGGTATCTGACGCACCTAAGGACCCCCCCCTCATGTCTTTGGGCCTAAACTTCTTTCTCCATGAGGGAGCACGGCGGAAGTTCTTATCATCATCCTATGAGGAAGAGAGAAAGATAGCCAGGAGAAGTTGAAGAGTTGAAGGTGAGTTGCACACCTAACTACTCATTCGGTTTTTAATCACTGTGCGCGTGTGTGTGTGTGTGTGTGTGTGTGTGTGTGTGTGTGTGTGTGTGTGTGTGTGTGTGTGTGTGTTTCTCAACACCTCTTCCATCCTCCTGTCGGTGCCAATTGCCAGTAGACTGTTGTACTCTCGCTCAAGCGTTGCTCTGGCCTTGAAGTGGAGAGACAGGAGGAGTAAAGTACAGGCTGGTATTGGATGCAGACCAATTATTATTTAATTTGGAATTAATATTAGAGGGTTTCTAGATAAAATCAGGTTATATCCTCATTTCTCTAACAAACTTGGGACCTGGGATCTGACCTCTTTGCAGGCCAGGATAAGAATTTACCTCTACTCTAAAGTCAGCAGATAAAATCAAGCCTCATCTCCTGATTGCACCATGACTTCAGGACAAAGGTTCATATTCTTTTCCCGGTATTATGCATGTTTCTCTGTAATTTCCATCCTTCTTCAGATTAAGTTGTAATTTAACACATTTCTGACTCATTCCTAGGTTTTCCATTTTCAGGTACATCCTTGCTCGTTTGGGCCGTGCCATATTTCCTCTAATTTCCACTAAAATCTTTATCCATTTTTCAAGCCATTTCCTGTTTTCACAATTCCAATTCAATGTCCTTTCACAATTTTCACAATTTTATAATGATGAAATGATTTTGTATGTTAAAATTATCAAGGTTGTTCAAGAATTTATCTCAATTTCCTTGTCCCACAGTTTTTCGAAGACATTCATGACTTGTGACTCACAAAGGCAAAGAGGCCAGATGTTCGTGTCGGTGCTGTATGCTTCTAATATGAATTCAACAAAATGATGAAATGATTTATGGCTGCCATAAAAAAATGGCATTGACCTGAAAATTGGAGGTATAAAATAAAAGATCTAATAGCTGGCACAGATCATTGATGTACCTGTGTGTTCTGCGTGGGAATCTGCAATAGAAGAGCCAGGGTGTTGTGATCAAAGGTTTCATCCAGAGACAGGAGTGCTCCGTGGACACCACTTTCATAAAGGTTTCCACTGTACTCTTTCAGCCCAATAGCCTGAATCCAGTTTATCACACGCTCATTACTCCACACCAGCACATCTGAAAGCAACAACCATAGTTCTAGTGTCAGTGAGTCACAGTGAAAACAGGTACTTTCAATCAATGTCATATACGGAGTCAAAATCATATCAAGTGTAGGGTTTTGTATTACTTCTCAACATGATAAAGTGATTTCTAAATTTAGTTTAACTTCTTCACAAGTAATATGAATTGACTACATTGCATTTGTGGATAGACCTCCGATTGTCTCCACTCAGTTGTAGTAGTTGATAAAATCATCTTCTACCAATAATTCAACCTTCTGTGTGCCACATGAGAAATAAAAATGTCGTGAAGTGTGTGTATTTTTGCTGAATGTTAAAAATGTCATTTTGTTCTATTATTCGCCTCCTGTGTCTTTTCTGAATCAAGATTCTCCTCATTGACTTTAAGATGCATATAAATCAAGTAAAGGTGGGAGAGAGAGAGAGAGAGATTCAATGGGAAGAGCAGGAATAAAACAGAAGGTTTTCTGCTATTGCACTATTATCCAAGGAATGCTTCTGATTGTGTTTTTTTTTATAGTAGTTATCATATACATTTCTATTTTATCATTATAAAATAAGTGCTTCCTGTGAAGACAGACTATAATTACCTGGCCTTGAACTTTATTACATTACATGGCAAATGATAATTCTGGCTCAGAAACTTTTATTACATGGCCCGTTCCTATATTATCAAATTATATTATGTTAAGACCAGAAAGAAAAACCACCAATTTATTGGCAGTTTTTGCATTGTCAGCTTCTACAGACCTGCTAGTAATGATATGAATTAATTAATAATGATGGATTTAAAAGGGAGATGGTGTTCATGGAATAATAAAAAGACCGGCAAACCCAGGTCCTTTTGGAATAAGTTCATAGTATAGCCACCTTTCAGTTCTAACTGACACTCTTCCCTTCTCCTCTCCAAGTCTTTTCGGTCATAGTTTAGCCTTCTCAGACACATCACTCCACACTGGAAACTGTTCCTATTATAGAGACACAAAAACAGAAGTTTTGCATTAATGATTCCTAACCCTTATCCTTAATTTAAAAAAAAATATGAGATTAAGTTACACAGCCATATTCTGGGAGTGTATTTTACCTGTGGAAGCTATCAACCATTTTAAGTTGTCCCCGAAGGTCCTTCTTGGTGAGGTGGTCGAGCATGCGTGCGTCCACCAGGGACTCCATGAAGTATGACCGGTACTGAGGTAGCCCCAGGCTGGGAAGCCACTCATTACCAATCCATTCATGGTTCATGTCACCATAAGCCAGAGTCTACAGGCAGAGAAGATGATTTAACAACTGTTTGAAGAAATGTAAAATCTTACATTTACGTGCATTTTGTAACAACATAAATATGAGCAATTATCACATATGTGAAGAATTTAATTATTCTAAAATGAGAGCAATGGTATTTTTTGGACACAATTTTCACTTTGGATTTTTTTTTAAAACTGATTCTTATAGGGACTTGAAAACCACCTTAGCAAATTCACGTGGAGGACAATACTAATCAGAAGGATCACAAATTCAGCAAACACCATTACCTCAACAACCCATGTCAATAAAAACGTGTGACTGGATTTGTCCGGCAGCCGTTATAATCATTAATATTGTAATGAGGCAGATACCCGCGTGCACTCAATTTCAAAATCAGCTAGGATTAGTACTCTTCATTTGTCTTTGTATGGTAACAGTTTGAGGGGAAAAAACATCAGGTAGGAACAGGTACATCAGGTACAACGAGGTCGCTTGCAATAAACTTTCAACTTTATCTTGGGTGAAACCACAATGTTCTTAATTGCCAAATAGCAAATTCTCATTTGGTATCAAAGTGTAGTTAAACTGCTTAAAATATCTTCTATGGATGACTGAACTCATCTACAAGTCCTTAAATTATTGCTGGACAATTTATTGATATACAGTACTTATCAGTAAACTAGAACGATATAACAGGGATAAATATTTGAAATTACACAAAACTACAGTCCAAATACAGATTAGTTTCATTCACTGAAAAAATTTGCTCTATTTTTAACATTATGGGAAAGTGAATAGTAATTACAAGTAAAAAGCTGGACGACAGAAATCAAGAAATTGACCTGAAGCATAACATCAATATATTTATGTCAAATAACATCACGAAAACTTAACAAATGGTTACAATAAATCTAACAGGACACAACCACAATTCTAAACAAGATATCTATGAACAAGGCTGAGAAGATACGAGATATGAAATCATTTGCATTCAACATAAAACAAATTTAAAAAAATAAAATAAAAATAAAATAAATAAATAAATCGATTTAAATCATTTTGAAAACACATTTGTGAAGAGGTTTTTGATAGGATTTAACTTGGACAAAAGGGTTGGATTCATTCATTCTCTCTCAAAGTGCATACTCATCTGTAGTTTTAATTATTAAGCAATTAGTTTGGAACAAATGACAACTGATTTGCCAAAAGAGATTAGAGTGATCATTATTTTGGTTGATTTTCCACATATATTATTTGGCAGTTATTAATTTGAACATGGATTCAGTTACATAGATTGTTAAAAATAACCTGGGTGCGGCAATACATAGCACTGCACAATTTATATGAACCGGTCCAAGCTTGATGATTACTTTCCTTCAATATCTCTGGTGATCAACAACTTACAAAGAGAAAACTGTGGCTTAGCATCCAGGTGACACTTAAAGTAATATGAAGGGAGTTGGAATTAAGAGATTGCGATCAAATCAAGGGGTGGAGTTTATATGGGGATTGGTGCAAACCTGGGCCCAGCTGCCCTCGTCATCCTCCTGGTGTTAGCATGGTTAAAGTGAGCATGGTGACAAGAAAAGAAAGGTGTGGTTAGTAAGGCAGCAGGTCTGGGTTAGAGCAGCTGAATGTTTATAACCAAGCCAAAATAACAGCAAATAAGACAACAAAAATAGTGACGCAAACAAAAAAGGGGGCAAAACATGATAAACACTGTGCTCAAAATGGACAGGTTTTTTTTTCTATTCTATCCATCAGTTTTGTCTTTGATGTTCTCAATTTTAGTTCAAACATTCACTAGAAATCCTTGTCCTTATTGTCTCTTAGTTTGTTTAGTTTTTTCTTTGCTGATTCAGATACGTCTGGCTGTTTCTCAAAAAAAAAAAAAAAATCCTTATTTTAGACTGATATGTGTACAAACAAGTGGGAAGCAAACAGGATATAAAGTAAAAGGAGAAAAATGGGGGGGGGGGGGAATACGAATCCCAATTGGGGGAAAAAAAAAAACTACAAAAAGAAAAGATAAGGCCTTGT
>CAAKHD010014353.1:254985-317485 GCA_901007705.1 Fistularia tabacaria
TAAAAAAAAAAAAAAAGTATAATTAAAAAAACATATTTTATTAAGTTTGTAGGTGGGGGATGGAGGGGCAGGGGGGGGGGGGGGGGGGGGGGGGGGGGGGGGGGGGGGGGGGGTTCTCCTATGCATTCCTCAAAGGCCTGGCATTAGCAGAGCAAATAAACCGCCAGCTTGCCACATTTCTCTGAGAGTTTTCTTTTGCCCAAGGAGCAAATACCTAATCACTCATTTCCTTTCCTCAAATGACACAGTGAGGCTAAGGCGCAGGAGAGATTAGTGAGCTATAAAAAATGGAAGCAGGAAGGGAAAATTGAGGGATAAGGGAAAAGATTATTTAATCACCCAAAAAGCTGGAATTACTTAAGAATTGGGAAATTTTGACCTGATTCATAGGTGCCCATTCATCAAGGCAATAGTAAAATTCTAATTAGAAAAAGTTGGAAACGGTTTCTCAGACAAAACTGAAAGCAGCACTTCCTTCACATCTGTAATGGTTTATGCCCCAAGACAGTAAACTCCACTCTGTTTATGTTTTCCTATCTCAGCAGAATGAAAGGACAGTAACAGTTCAAGCAAGCCAATGCATAAGGATAATTTTTTTTTAATCTAAAATGGTTCATAGTCGGTTTTTGGTTGTTTTCTTTGGAACTCTTACAAATTCCTCGCAAATGGGGCTAGTGCTCCTACCTGACTGCTGACTGAATTCTTGCAACTGAATGTCCCAAAGTCCTTAAAGGACGGACTGATGAGTAAAATTAGCTTTCAGCAGTAATGGCAAAACCAGTGTCTGTGAAAACAATAAAATCAACCTCTTCAATAAGCAGACTTCCGGGGATTTTGTATTCCATATCAAACAAATCTAATTAAGTTAAGAGAAATTTGTCTACTAGTCAATATAATTTAGTCACAGAATTCCAAGAGACTACCTTCTCAAACACCAAAAACTGTCAAAGGCGAATGGTTACATTGACCTGTGACCATAAACAAACCCTGTTATTCATTATTCGAGCACCAAAGGTATGCAGGTACACTGGTGCGGAGCAATTTCTATCGATAAAACAAGAATTTGAGGTCATTCTCTTCAGGAGTTGAGGCTTAACTGAATCAGGGATTGGAATATTAACACCTATACAAAAACAAGACTGAAACTGGACTTAGAATCGACTGTATTTGGCCGGGTATTGGTCAGGAGTTATTTACAGATGATGTCATAGATAAACAGACTACTCTGACAGCTAATGAAATGATAGATTCCTTAATGATTTTTTTTAGCGGATATAAGCTGCCTTGGGTGATTCCCTCTCTATTTAGTTTTAAGCCATTTTAAGCACATCTGTTGATAAATCAATAAATTAAGCAAATATCCTGGTGATTCTTCTGATCTAATTATATCAGGAAAATAATCCGTGGCAATTTTACTTGGCATTTTGCACATCGCTTAAAAACTATTTAGTGCATTTGCGTATAAAAATATTAATAGATTTGGGATTAAAAAAAAGTAATGCTAAAGCTGGTGCAAATCAATGAACTGTGGTTGGAGAAGCAATTAAAGGTCACCAAATATTTAAGGGGACACTCTAATCATACTCTAATTCCAAAGCCACAGAAAGTGTCCTATTTCACACAGTAAAACCTGCCTAAAGAAATGAACAGGCAGAGAAAGACTGCACCCACCGTGAGAGGGAAGGACAGGGTTAGAAAGGGGTCTGCAGATACCTGAATATAGTATGGTGCAAAGCTATAAGCTTGAGGGGGGGGACTGAAGCCAGTTGTACCATAGGGCAGGTAAGTAACTGTCTGCTGGGAGAGGGAGCTCTTGATGATGTAGGGATCATATCAATGTTGCCAAAGGTAGGGAAAATTGCATGACACATTGTTTTATAGTCTCATACATACAAATATAATTTTAGTGTAAGAAAAAAAAAAAAAAGGAGAATGCACGATTCACAGATTTTTTTAAAAGCAAACAATTCCTGCGAGGTGCACGTACATGAAAATCTAGATGTCAAATCCAAATACCACAAAGAAAATAATTGCAAATGACCTGCAATTACTGGTTTCTGAGATAACCCAACTGATGTGTCTACCGAATGAATCTTTTCAAAATTAGGGTGAATAAATACAGTATATCACTTTGGACAACTTTTCATTCGTCTCTAGACAACCTCTCAATGGTGAGGAATTATTACCAAGGTCATGACACCCATGCGGTCCATTTCTCTGTTGGGGCTGCGGGGAATGCGTCTGGGGGTTGAATGGCCGGAGCCCGGGGGAGAGCCCCCTAAAGAAGAGCCACACAGTGATGGAGGGATGGAGCTCATGGAACGGAACCGTCCTCCGAGGCTGTCACCACTGCCTACGCGGCATTCAATCTCCTCTGCCCGAATGGCAGTACTCTCCTTCTCCTCCTGGATCATTCTAAAAGGTAAGCGGAAGGAGACAAGGTTTACAATGCTGTTCAAAATATACATATTAACCAATCATAGGCAAAGCTCGGGAGGCAACATGAAGTCCTAATAGTATACTTTGAGAGCAATGTTTGCTTTGGATTCTTGGTTGCAGTACCTAATTTCATTGTTGATAGCATCCAACTGTTCTTGCAGCATTAAGGCAAGGGTCTGTGCATCAGCCTGGCCACCAGGGGACAGCAGGTCCACTGAGCTGAAAATAGTCTCTCTATCCTCTTCTAAGTCTGAGGCATCCATGTCACTCTCAAAGGCCTGGGCCACATTTGCCAAAACATTGGCCTGCTGTACACGCTCCCATTCCTGCTCATTTAGAGTCTGCACCTGCATTCATCCATACATACACAAAACAGGAAATCAAGAGAAATTTTTTAGGGAACAAAAATATCACTCGGTACTTAAAAAGTCATGACTGACACATTACAGAAACAAGTATGTCATTGTTTTCTTCGCCACTGACTTACATGCCGCTGATGTCCAAAGTGGAAGCAAACAAAGACAAGAGAGAGAATTTCAAATAATACTTTGACAATCGAAGTAAGATGCAGAGACAGGGGAAATAAGAGATCCCAGATGAAACTAACATGTATTGCATGGAAGACAGCATGAAACCAAAGAAGAAACAATAGATTTCCAAAATGAAATAAGATTACAAGAGGCCTTTTAGACATACATCAGTTTAGGGACGGTTCAACTCTGATTTGCTTGGCTAAAGGTTTTTTAAGTCCCTCAACTTAAGTATACAGAGCCGACCTCAATTTTGTACTCCAATGTATAGTAAGCCATTACAAAACACGTCAAATTCTATTGGCCTAATAACTATAGCAAATGTGCTCAGAGCTCACTTTGGATGGTTCGTCCCTAAGTGCTGCCACACGTCCCTTCTGAGGCCTTCTCAGCACGAGAGCACTGCCATAGTGGTCCGAGTTACTGTCCATTATTGAGGAAGCTGACACTGGATACCTAAAATCTGGGGTACTGCCTAGCTGTGACCGTCTATGGAAAAAAACAAACAAACAAACCATTTAATATAGACGTCAGTGATAATATGCAATATGAACTGTGCCTTTCGTATGCATGTACTTTTTTTTCTTATCTTAAATTTGATCCAGAAATTCAGTGAAAAGAAATAACAATTCCACCTGTTGGCTAAGTGGACTTCCCCCTGTTTACGGTACCATGATGTCTACCTGAGTTTTCATCAGACACTGGTCAAATATTAAAATGGTAGCATGTGGAATATTAAAATGTTAACTCATGAAACCATTTCAGTTTTGCAGAGCCAAACAGTAAGCCACATACTAATGGCCATTTAAAAAATGACTGGTTAATTGAATAATTGTTTCACTGTTTTCTTCATTAAAATTGTAAATCTGACATTTTGTGGGAACAAATCTGAGTTCTTTAAGGCTTTTTGCCCTCTATTAGAGTAAAATACAGATTATGTAAGCCAACTTACCCATGTAGTAAGGAATTGCTCCTGCTTCTGCCCTGCTCATTTTCTGCCCTCATAGTCTCAATCTGAATCAACAGCTGTTCCTATTGAACAAAAAATGTAAGGATAACATTAAAGGGAAAAAGAAAACCTGTAGCGCTGAAACAAGGATATCCACACTGCTTGAAAGGAAATCATGATAAACAAAACAGTAAAAATTTCAATGGAAGGACAGCTTATTATCTACATAACAAAAGCCCTTACCTTCTCATGATGAGACTCTTCAATCAGCTTCTTGGTGTGATCTAGTTCCCTAATAAGGGAATTCTAAGGAGAGACAACAGCATGCCGACAAGTTGACAGTTATTAGGGGCCTTGATGAAACATGGCACGAGCATGATATAGAAGTGATATGGATTTGTGATACAAGGGTCTTGTAAATACAATCATAACAACAATAATATTGAATTGCATCACCTTATCCTCAAGAGCAGACATTCTCTCTTTGAGGTGGAGCTGGAGCCGCTCGTTGGACTCTGACAGGAGCTTGTCAACTGTCTCAGACAGGCGCTTGTTGTGCTCCTCATTCATCTTTTCTCTCTGTCTCGCCTACAAAAGCATATGCAAAGCCGTTTTACAAGTTGTACACTTGAATACTATAATTGTCAAAGAATATGGGGTGGATCTATGGATGGCCCCTCTCACCCTGAGCAGTTCCTGGTTTTTCTCCTCCAGCTGTGCCTCCATCTGTCTCAGTCTCTCTTCCACATTGCCATGGCGCTCTTCTGCCTGAAAGGGAACAAACATGAAAAATAAACGTCTTTTCTGTACAGAGGTATGTAATGAGGCTCAATATGATTAGTACACTCAAATCCAATGAGTGTCTCTCAAGAGGGAGGCTTTGATCTCCCATGAAGAACGCTTTGTATGTCAACAAAGCAATCCGGGTATTTTGAACTCCTTCATAACAGGAATACCCATTTCGAGGCCTGTCTTCAACAGATGATGTAGTTTCTTTGGGTCTGTGATATTAAAAAGCAGCAGCTGTGCCTACTGACCAAACAAGTAAAGCATTTAATGTTTATTTTAATTTTTTCATACACTGTCATCCATTCATGTATTTTAATGTTTTTCTAATGATGCATTTCAATGACACACTAAGCTAACAACCTCTAAACACATGCATTAGAAAGAGTAAAATAGATTAGACTTTATTATAGATGCCAGAAGAAAACTAAACTTGAAGCTACAGACCTTGATGCAAAGGTTTTTCTGATTGCTTAGTGGGATACGTGACGACATATGCTGTGGTATTAAAAAAATGACTCCTTTTTGTTACGAGGAGGGAAAAAATTAACCATTCATTTAAATATAAGCTTGCAATGCTTTAAAAAGGCTGTCTTATCAGCTACTTCACCAGTGTGGTTGCAGGGCAGAGGAGATAAGTATGACTTCTGGTAAAAGGGCAAAGTCCTCTTAACTACTGGCTGGCACATCTCTACAAGAAATCATAGACCATAAAAAGTGCCATGATGACTGGCAGGGGTGATTAATTCCGAATATCAAAGAAAAAAAATACTGCAAACAAGATGCCAATTCAACCTGCCTGAGCAACAAACTTATAGATAGTGCATCCTGCTTTTGTTTCAACAGAACTTGCAATGTTTAAAATGCTGCTGAAAGTCAATGTAAGTGAAACATGGCTTATTGCATCAGCTAATCTAATCACCACTGGGCAGTAAGTGGATGACAGATGCTTTTAATCAATATAGGCATGTATGTCATTTTTGTATGAAATAAAAATTCAAATCCAAGAGTAGGATTGTGTTTATGTGCTTATAGAGTGGTGGAAACAGGGGTTGGGGGTTTGTCTCTAGGCATCTGAATTACAGCTACAAGGATTGAACCATGCACCAGCTAGATCAGGGGAGAAGGGTGAAGCACAAAAAAAACAAGATAAAACACAAAAGCCAATATCTCTCATGATGCTGACACACCATTTCATCACAACTCTATCATGGACTTCAGGCATGCATAACTACAGGGGATGGGGATTAGTAGGATGTGAAACAATGGCTTAGCAAATATGCAATCATGCATTCAAATATTTGCAATTATGCTTTCTTGTTACAATTATGTGTGTTCCAATTTTCTAGTATCTCAGTAGGTTGTCTTGTCAAGACTTTGAGCAAACCAGCTGGCACTTCCTGTTTGTGTTAGACACCGAACATTAGGGTGGTCTGCGTTTGATAAAGAAAAAAAAAAAAGGGAAAAAAGCAGCTTCTTGCCCAGGGTTTTAAGTAACAGCACAGAAGCACATATAGCACAAGCACAGCAAAAATGTAAGGTAGGGGCCTGGTTTCAGCCTACATTAGACATTGAAGCCTATTAAGAAATTAAGTCTGGTACATCACTTAACCAGATACATTCAATTTAAAAAAAAAACAAAACTCAAATACTGACGTCAATATTTAATATGGCAAGATTTTCTTTTTGAATGTTTGAGCATGTAGTAATTTCTGCTCCCACAAATCTGCATTTGTTAGATTACATTAGCCTGGTTAAATTCAGTAACAGAAAAATGGTACATATTCCAGTATCAAGCAAACTTAAACTGGCACTTTGAGTAAAGCTGGTCTACCTTCTTATGAGTCTTAGTGCCTTTAGAGCCACAAGGAACACACTAGATTTTTGAAAAGGGGCAGTAAAGGCAGAATGAATACCACACAGAAACAGCAGAGGAGAAAAACAAACTGATTAGAAAGAGGATATAGGATAATGTGCATTGATTGTGTACTTCAGCAATTACATTTTAGCAGTTTGGAAAAACGGGCAGATACCGTATCGTAAAAAAAGTTGATAGTTACTTAATAACTATGAACAGCACATAAAATGTCGACCTTGGGACAGAACAGATGCTAAAACTGATCCCATATTGTATTAGAAGAGAGGCAAGAATAAATCATTTGTTTTTATGTCTTAAAGCTTCAGCTATGTAATATTAGTAAAAAGAAGATAATCAGCACACACATCAAATTCTGTAATAAAACTTTAGAGACTCCAGTCAAACAAGAAATGTGTGATCAGATTAAACACAAAAACTACAATGGAGGCTAAATACCTAAGACGGAGAGTGAAATAAGAAGTGACCATTACTTTTAGATAATATATTAGTTCTTCTAACTTCAGGATATCAACTTTGAAAAGGGATTCAATTGTTTAAAAAAAAACAAGAATTTAAGGTTTCATAATAAAATAATTAGATAAGTAATTTATTTTATACTGCATGTGCAATATTTGTATGGTTATGGTTAGTAAGGTAAGCTGATAAGACACACACATATTTTTACTCCATATTCAACCCACATATACTTTTTTAAAATTAACCGTATTTGGTTTATAAAGGGATGATATTTATGGTGAAAAAATAGACTTGATCAAAAACTTTTAGCAAGATCCACTTCCATTCAACGTATGGCATCCATTGCTCTCTTGCATTCGGTGTGAGGCGAGAAGTTGCTTCAATATCGTGAGGAGCTTTGTAAATCTGATCAGAAATTATCAATGCCCAGGTAGCCAATCGTTTTTTGGATTGTTGCTGTCTGTTTGTTCAGTGTCACAAAATTCAAAGAAATAAGCTTGGATTAAACTTACAGTTTCATGTCATGACTCCAACTTTTACAATCAACAAAATACATTTGGCATGTTATCATTTTCAAGCAGTGGTAGGAATTAAGTGAGGCCTGCTTTTGTTGGTTCATAATAAAATACCGTTCATTCTTGATGTTTCTAATATGTTTCAAGTAAGAATGAGAATCTTACAGGGAGTTTCAATGAAGCAGCAAAAAACAGCATTATGATTATAAGCACAAGCATACATTGCAGTTTTGATGCTGAAATGGTATTTTGTGCAACCCCAAATAGAACAATTTAAGCTTAAGGTTTTGAGGATAATGAAGTGACTGAAAATCTGTTGTTCAGTTACTTTTTATGTTTGTAATTTGTGTGGAAAATATATTGTTTAGGACTCCAGTTAAGCCTATGTTCATAATTTTGGGTAGAACAAAGATTCAAAAAGATATAGTTACATAATGTCCTTTTGTTTCCTTTTTCCAATTTGTTTGTATGTGTTTTCAAAAACGGAAAAATCACAATGAAATTAACAGTAAATCTCAGACAAGTGGTGAACCATGGTCAATACTCATGAGGGTTATAACTGTCCATGTAACGCCAGAGGCTGCCAGTGAAAACAATAAATGAATTAAAAGGACGTAAGGCAAGTCTCGAAAAAAATGGATATTCAGAGAAAAATGGATAGTCAGAGAAACAGACAATAACCTACAATGGACTGTTTTGTTATATCTCAAAGATTGAAAAGTGGAGTCACCCGGCATGACAGGTGTCCATACCTTTGTGAGAGCGGCTACTCTCTGTGCCAACTCAGCCTCGACTTCTGGCAGAGTCTCAGCCTTACGAATGGTCTGTTGCAGCTTCTGCTCAGCCAGTTCCAGCTTCTCCTGGAGTTGCCGGTTTCTGTCCTCTGTCTATAACAAGCAAACAAATCACAAGCAAACAGTCATTAGCAAATATATTCTAGACTCATTATACACCATAACAGCTTCTGAGTTTACTTTGAATTGCTTAATGTAAGGAATGTGATAAAAAGAAAAATAGGTCAGCGAGCTAAAGAGAAGATAAAGGGAGAGAAGAAGGGATGGGCAAGAGTAGGGTATGCAGGATGTGAGGAGGGAATCATGTATATCAGTACAAGACAAAGATAGGGAAAAACATCCACAGCTTGTTGAGTATGTATAAAGAAACAAGCCAATGTCTTTGTGGGCTGAATTCCGGGCCTACTGTGCTTGTCAGTATGTGCATACAGCGGGAATTCATTAGCGAGGGAACAAAACTGTCAAGAAACACTGCAGGTTCTTCCTGCTAGTAGAAAATTTTAAGAATTAGCTTACAGTCCATGTCTCATTTATGGACAAAGCTGAATTACAAGAAAAACTCTAGTGAAAGATAAATACAATTTGAATAAAAATAAAAATTTGATTCCTTTTTATTCTATTAACCTACTCAGGTAAAAAAATAATAAAAAAATTAGGCAGTAGGTGTCCCTGACAACACTGCATCCTTGACTACATGATAGGCAGAATACACAATAAATTAATGTTTTTTGTTTCACTTTGTCCTACTCTTGCTTCTCCCAATTGGTACAACAGTTTGATGACAACATTTTATTAACATATTTATTATAATAACTATTATCTTTTAATTATTCTTATTTAATGCATTAACAAATATATGCATATTTGAACATTGAACATTTGTGGCTTTGTATGTTTACAGATTAGTTGCAAAATGAAAAGTGAAACCTCAAAAATGTCATTAGAATCAAATAAACACCTGCAGATGCTTACACTGGCCAAAGAGGCATCACTGCATGTATTTGCATAAGTGATTTGAATCATGTAAACTTTACAATCCATTCCAGGATGAAGAGACTCTGCAATGCTCTTGGAGGCCCAGGGAGAGCGAAATTAGTCTTTCCCTTTTTCTACATTGTAACAATGCTCTGAAATCACCATCATCAAATCATAAAATGAGAGATAATGCTTTTGAACAAGAGAGGTAGGCCCTAAAAAACCTTTGTTTTCTTCTTAATTTCTCTGAATGTGCCTCATCCGGAAAAACTCCTGAGACCTACTTGTCTGAAGAGCGAGTCCTTGTTGGCAACTTCATTCTCCAACTTGTCATTCAGATCATGGACAGAGGTGGCCTCCCGTTGAGCTGCCAGGTAACGCTTCTCTAACGTGGTAATTCTCTCCTCCATGTCCTCCTTCTGAGCCATTGACTACACAGGCATAAACATATGCATTAGTCAGTCTAAGACGCAATCTTCAGATGGCAGGAAAGGTAAGGACATGTGATGATTACTAGAAGAAAAATTTTCAATGACGCAAAACACATCCTTCAAAATCACAGAAGCAATTTTATCAAAAAATGTGATGATATTGAAGCGATATTGAAGCAGTCAAAACCACTAACTATTTGGCAAGGTTTAACGGGCATGTTGCATTGTTGGTACAGGAAAACAATCAAAGCACCAGACACATTTCAGGCCTTGATTCAGTGATGTAACACCTCTGTATGTTTAGTGACCCTGTCATCCTCACCTCTCTCAGATCCCTCTGTAGTCGAGTATTCATGTCCTCAGATTTAATGAGGTCTTTTCGAGCAGTGTCAAGGTCTTCCTCCAGCTCAGTGATTCTTGATGCCATTGCAGCCATGCGCTCTTTCATCTGACCCAGATCGGCTGTCTGGCGGTCCACCACTTCTTGAAGCTCACCAACTTTGCTGAACCCAGGACCAGATTCCTCTTCTTGACTCATTGAACCATCTGATGATCGCTGTGGGTCAAAGTAACATAAAGTCATCAATTGCTAAAAAAAACTTCATTGTCATAATGGTAGAAGTTTCAACAAGAAATACACTAGAAATTTAGAAACACCATGATTACAGAGGAAAAACCCCATCTATTAACAATAGCATTAACAATAACCAAAAAGCGACAAAGTAAACAGAAAAAAATACACACAATACATACTGAAACAAAGACATAACACTGGTAATGCTCTCTTGCACAATACAGTCAGGGGATTTGCTTTATTCACTTGAATAAAATTTGGGTATGTATGTTTAATTATACTGGGGCTCAAGTTCCTTTTTTATTGAAGAATTGCTCAGATTCTCCGTTGTAACACGGACCATCTCCATCATTACTGCCTTTTTGTCTTTGTATCGTGCATGTACATAAATGACAAGTTTTGCAGTTCACTGTATGTCTCAGAAGCCGCACATACTTGAAGACAGGTGAAACAAACAGGAGGTGCAGCTAAGTAAACAAGGACTTAATAATATCATGTCTGAAGGTCCGGACCATCATCTCCTAAAGATTACAATAGTGGCAGTACAGACCGTATTCACATTCTATTCTGAAAGAGAAGACTACAAAACTGAATGTGGAGCTCGTAGTTCCAGGAAAAGAATTTTGATAATTCAAAGCCAAAGTAAACAACCTATCCTTCAGTGGTTTATCAGAAGCCCAAGCTGAAAGTCATGGTGATGCAAGGCAATAACAATTAAATGCACTGGAAATGTAGAGAGTAAATACATAACATCATACAGCCCTTATTTCAAGTTGAATAAAGGATGTCAACAAGCTTATGTACTACTGAATACAGAACTTTTCATATGGTTAAAAGTTATGCAGTTTTTAAGAACAGTGTGGCTAATGAATTTCAAACATAAGATGAGAAGATGAGACTATTTCTATGTCAAGTAAACGGAAGACATTTCAAGCGCGAACAAAAGAGGGTTTACATGAACATTAGCAATTGTTCCGGAATAACACTGAAGACCCGCCCACCTAGAGCAAGGTTGGCCCCTTGCAGTTGCAAGCTTTAAGGCTTACTGCCTTGGTTTGGGTGAGGGCAACTTTGACAAAAGCAATGATCATTTTCTTTGCAGAACAGATGCCGGGTACTTGTCACAAATAAGCATTCATAGAATCGTCTCATAGTTAACCATCACCAAATACTGTTGAGTGACCTCACCTTCCCATTAGTGCTTGGTGTGTTTTCAGAGTTGTGGTTGACCTCACTGGTTCCATCTGCCAGCCCTCTCTTCTGGCTACTCTGCTCCCTGAGGTAAGCCAACTAGAGAGGAGGTCAGTATGTTACCAAAGACTTTAGTTTGCCAGCTGTCACCATCAAAATTACGCTTACTATCTGCTACAAAAGTGAAATTTTAGTTTCTTCCATTTGATGACTTATGTGGCAAATTTTTTTCATATTTCTTAGATGTGCAGAAGTAATTTTGAAATTCCAAAATGGCCTAGATATTGAAGATATTGAAAATCTCAAAGCACCGTACTCTATATCGATTATTGGACCAACCAACCCCATTACACCCCTTACACCAAATGATACAACAGAAAACAAGGCAGTTAAAAGCTGCCTTACCAAAGGGGGTCAAGACCACTATAAAACCCAAGTGGAAAGTGATTTATTTTAAATGTGCATGTGTGTGTACGAGTGTGTATATGGTCCCAGGCTGAGTCCGAGGAACAAAAGATGACTGTAGCATTAAGTGCTGCAGCATGACGCATTGAGGAAATCTAGGACACTTCAGCATCCTCTGGGTCTTTTGTCAATCTTAATCCCATTCAATACACATAAATTCAAGACTTGTCCTGCCTTTTTCCAACATAACTAATGTGAATACATCTCTCTAATTCTAAGAGTTCATACACTAACAGATTGTAATTTAATACAAGGGATGCCTGAAATCAGGTCAAAAGCTAAATGTGGCATGCATTTAAGCAACGTTATAAAAAGAGTAGGCTGACAGCAAATTCACAAAAGCTGATGTGGTAATATCCTCAAAATATTGTCTTTTGCCATTTTTCTGATATAGGTATACTAAAAGTAGAGAGGAACATTTAAGATGGAGAAAACCAGAGCATTTTGTTTACATTGTTTTACATAATGCGTTCAAGTCACCCAAAATGATGAAGATGACTGTCAATATGTACTAAACCCTGAGGCCTTAAAAATATATATATTCCTGGTACCTGGAAAGCTAAGGAAGCTCCACCCCTTTCATACATGCCATATGAAAGACTTCACAATGACAAGGTCATTTTACAATGGAGTCAGCACTCACTTTACAGATGACATTCATTAAAATAATTGTAATGCACAACATATCTAGAGAGTAAGACAAAAACAAAGTTGAGACACTTCTTAAAAATGGTTAAAATTGTATCAATAACAGAGTTTTGAATGAAAAATAATGTCCAAGTTTATATAAAAGAAGAGGATGGAGTTTTTCCCTAAATAATACATATTTCATTCACAAATATTTGAAAAATACAGTTGAAATGTTCAAATGAATAGGATTTTGGGGACTAAAAGTCACACTTATTTTCATGGTTTGGCTGGTCCTGCGACTTATACTCTGGTGCGACTTATATATTGAAATATATAAGGTAATTTCACATGTTCTTTATTTTCACACTGACAGCCGCGAGAGTGCGCTACAGGCTTGTGTGCCAGTATCTGCTACTCCTATTACTCCTGTACCACTGAAATTATTGAATTTAAACATCGACTTATAAAGACTGAACACAAATGCCCCCAAAAGAAAATCATATTCTGCAGATTACAAGCTGCAAGTAGTGAAATATGCAGCCGAAAACATAACAGAACAGCAGTAAGAAAGTTTGGAGTGAGCAGGAAACTTGTGAGGGACTGGCAAAAAGCGGAGGATCCTCTAACTGCAATGAAGAAAACAAAAAGCTTATTGCGGCTAAAAGCTGGATGAAGCTAGGAACTAATGCTGAGTCTGACGACAGCCACGCATAAGATGAAGCAGCACGCCATCTACCTCCATAGTTGGTTGGCCAAGTTGCTCAGAACTGACACCGAGAATGAAGAATTGAAAAGATGTAGTGATTTGAAGTGAGATTGAGAGTTTGGTAAACATGCTCTGCCATGTTATTTGTGCTGTAGTTATCTGAAGAACTGTTAATATGCTATGTTAAAATACCAGACACCTATTCAGCCTGTTGTTCTCTATTCTATTATTATTACTATAACTTGCCTTTCAAGATGAAATGTCTGTTCTTGGATCTCTGATTTTCTAAATTAAATTTCCTCCCAAAAATGCAACTTATAGTCCAGTGTGACTTATATGTTGTTTTTTTTTCATTATGCATTTTTTGGCTGGTGCACCTTATAGTCCGGAAAATACAGTTACTTTCATTTCACTCAACAAGTGTATTTTTCCTGTGGATGTCTTGACAGGCAAGCATATGCAAAGCATTAATAAATCCAAGGTGAAATATTTGGAGAATAATTACAGGTTCTATAATATTGTCAGAAAATAACTGTCATAATCAATATTCTGTTAGCTTACTTCTTTATGTGAGATGGTCAGCTGCTCCTCCAATGCACTGCATCTTTCCAAGGCAACACGTAGTCTCTCTCTTACCTAGAAAACATGTAGTCTTATTTTGAAGAGCGTCATTTTACTTTTTTCAAGGCTTTGTAATGTCAAAAAATTTACAATGTACTTAAAATAACACAAAATAATAATACGCATACACATGTTGAACAAAATAAATATAACATCTAACCTTCTCATCGAGGGCTTTGTGGTGTTCAAAAAGTGACTTAAGAGCTTTGAGGACCTCTACTTCACTTGAAACTCCGGCTGGAGACTGAGCCTGTCTCTTTACGACAGTCATCCTAAGACTACGTTCATGACGGGAAACCAGGCACTCCAAGTGCTCCAAAAGGAGCTAAAGAAAGCAAAGACAATGTTAGATGCATTAAGTCCCCCGCATATTAATGATCAAATACAAAAAAAAAAGTTCAAAGACAGTATTGACAACACGTTAATGGATTAGCGATGGTTCTGTTCCTTATTTGAACAGAGAGCTGTTTCTATTCAGTAAATATATTTGATGATGCAGCAGTTAGTAGTTCCATCTCTTTACAACAATGGAGCTTATACACTATTTTGCCATCTTGTGTTATGACAACTATCTGTGCTCAACAAAAAAGAGGAGGGAAAGTATTCATTTGAATACTTGTTTGTCAAAGTTTGGATTGCAAAATGTCCTGACAGACAAAAAGAACCATCCACTAACCCGTGTGTTATTTCTCTCGGCCTTCAGCTCCGCAATCTCCTCTTCCTTCTCCAGAAGCTGCTCCCGGCACACATTCACCTCCTTTGTCAGTGCAGCAAACTCCTGCAATGCAACAAATCCAGCAACATGAATTAAGCTTAAAACTCTTTTTAGATATTCTATTTTTCATAGTATTTATTATTAGAACAAAAAGATCTAACAGATTTGCATGAGAAGGCAATGACACCCATAATATCAAGACTTTCGGGAAGCAAAAGAAGAGGAGTTGATTTAAGAACTAAATATGGCAAAAAATTGAGTCACACTTGTCTTAATTTACAACATATTGTCTTCAAGTAAAATGTAATATCTGAAAGGGTCACTTTATCGGGACTTCTTTTTTCATAAACATAAAAAAAAAAAATTATCAAAAATTTCTCATATTCCTTTGACATACACGCAGGCGTTTTGAAGGATTACATGCCTGGTTGAACCTAAAGAATGTACCACACTGCTTTCTTTTCTGTGTCACAGGCCCCCTGAGTGTTGAGGCCTTCTTGCTATGTTTCTGTGGGTGCGGGATGTGTTCAGTCTGTTGGTAGGTGCAGGCAGGGGACCTTGGAACTCTTGTCCTTTTTTCAGGTACTCACCTCTACAACATGTCTCTCTTACAACTAGCCTCTAAGCGTTCCCAGTGACTGGCACTGCTCTGACTACAGTCAAGGAGTGAGAGGGAGATTGCTGCTGGCTATGTTAAAGGTCTCCACTCTGATAGCCAATGAGAAAATGTAAGAGGCTGGCCCATGAGTAATTATAGTGTAGCTTACTTCCTACATTCCAGAGCTGACGCCAGGGTTAAGCTGAACGGTAACCTGTAGATTTCTCTATCTTTTGTTCCTGCATGGTGTTCCTACATTTTACTTATAATGATTTACTTATTCTTACAAAGAGAGGGGAAAAAAAAGAAATTGAGACTTTCATCCAAAATGAAAAATTTAAACAAAACCCAGGTGGGCTCAACAAAACATACAGCAACAATGAAGAGGATGCACTGGCATTTTTCTGACAATCAGCATCGATGTTTGTTGCAAACCTATAGTATCTTTACATTTGCCTTTTATTTATTCATTTGTATGTTGTAAGTTAAACTGATAAAAAAAAACACTGGCTAATGGGCTAATTCCCTAGAAAACCTGAGGGTTGTATGTAAATGACTACAGTTAAATTAAAAGTTTAATACATGGAAATAAAGCTGTGGGCACTTAGGACTGATCCCAAATCTCTTCGTGTGTAAACTGGTGTCTGTCTCAGTATTGGTAGATGAGTGATACACGCTAGTTGGAAGAGGACTGAGCTGCTCTGTAAGCCTTAGAACAGGGGAGAGGATTAATGCGGAGTAACGTGAATGTGTGCCAACCTATTAAAGGCACAGCACACACAACCACAACACACAAAAGCCTTTCAGGGATGATTTTATTCTGCAGGGCAAGCCACACCACGAAAGGAAAACTTAATTTGTATCGCACCAATTACTATTTTTGTATTGTTAGCATCAATCAAACTCAGCCTGCTGTACAACTGGTAAAGAAAGAAAGATAGACAGTTTTAAAAACTTTTGAAAACCCATTAATTAATTCATAACTGAGTTAATATTCAACAAGTAATAAAATGCATATCTTGAAGCTTATTTTGCATTTCTTCAAACATTTCAAGAAAGGCTTTATTTTGGTTAAAACATATTGTCTATATTGAACAACATAATTCCCTGAGAATGTTGCTTCTTACAGCTATCATACTGTTTAAAAGGACTGCCTTCTTCGAGCCTCCGTCCCTGAATTCTGCTCTATGCAAAGAAGATTTATGTTAATCCACTTTATTTCATTTTTAAAGGAGCATTTGAAAACACCACAACAGACACATAACAAGAGCAGGCATCATTTCAACTCTGTGAAGACTATAAAGAGATGTAGATAAGACGACAGTAGGCCTCTGCTGTTATATCAACAGAACAGACAAGAATGTAAAACAAATGGTATTCAAACAAAGCTTATGGGTGTTTTGAGGTTGTGGGTATGTCAGATCTACTGCTGCAGTCTACGGAGTTGGTTTCTCCTCCTTTTTCTACTTCAAAGTAATGATGGCCATTTGATATTTTAGCTTTGAGAAGAAATACCTTAATTATTTATTTTTTAGGCTAGAATTTTATATATTTTTTTAAACAACTAATGAACAATGAACTTTTCAATGCATAACTGACGACAGTCTAAAACCAGAATCAACACGCCAACCTCCTACATAATACTTGATCCTCTCTTAAAAGCTTACAGCATGTGGTGCAACCAGACACTGGGCAGAAGGCATCTGTTATCCCAGAGAAGAACTTACAATCAAAAACTAATTAAGAAACTACAATGGCTCTTATTCAGAGCTGCTTAACCTACTCACCAATGTGTGCTTCATGGCGTTTGTACATTATAAATAAATAAGAATGACAGAGAAAAAAAAAAAACAAAATGGAAGGAATGTGCGTGGAAACAAATTTCTCAATTTCATTTAGTTGAAAGGAGTGAACATCTACTTTAGTCTTTCAGTAATATGGAGTCTAATTTCAGAGTTTCATTCAACACCTATGACTTGAGTTAAATGCTTGTGCGCCATGCAGAGGTTTGTGTGTTACATATATTTTATAAAATTGCTTACAAACGCTCAGGAGATAAAATGTGTGATAATTTGTATAATAGCGCAGCTGACACTTTGGAGAAAAAGTGTAGTTTGGAAAACAACTTCTACATTGGTGATAATGACGTGTTTAACCTACAGAGCGAAACAGAGAGAAGAGACCTCATATGGATACAATGGCAGTCACTGTCCTCAGTCAAAGCATGGCTTTATGGAGAACGAACTGCACCTGCATCATTTGCAACAGCCAGTGAAGCCAGATATTTGTCCTCTTCCTAATTTATCAAAATCAAATATTCCACAGTTACAGTTTAGTGAGAAGTAGTCGAGTACTACTCAGTAGCATTTTGAAAAATCAGGTGTCAGAGATTCCGATTGAAAAAAAAATTGTAATTATAAGTTAACATCTTACAATAATTAATTATAAAAAATAATAGAACAACAAGTCAACAGGATCAAAAACTACTATCAAGAGCCCATTAATAACTAATGACTAAGTCATTTTACCTTACTGTATAGCTGAATTCTCATTTTGATACTTCCCTAATGGCAGCTTGACATCCCAACCTCAGAATATGATCTGAAGGAACGCATCACTGCCACCAGCTGGAGCTCTCTGTTCAATTTTACAACTTAATTAAAAATGAGACTGTGCAACTTAACCCCATGCTATGGCTTAATTATTCTTAAGTCTGGCTTGTATTCACAAGAGCTAGCATCCCTTATGATCATGACTATGAAATAAGTGATTCCTTGTCTCTCTGGCTCACCACAGGCATTCTCACATCCTGTCATTGTGCCCCTGAACGAAAAATGAAATTTGGTCAGTGGGATTGTTAGGCCACCTCAAAATGGCAAGAAACTTCCAAGTTTGCATTATTCAGCAGTAATCAATTTTCACTTTGGCCAATAAACAAGACTTAATAGAGAGAAACATCGCATTGGCAGCATGGCATATTATCACAATAATTTAATTCTCTGACCCTATGGCAATGTCAATCAAGTATAAATTGATTATTTGAAATTAATAACAGCAACCATCATGTTCTCAATGTCATAATGTCTATTCAGAATTCCCTGAAAACAACCTATAAACATTTGGATCGTGAAAGTCAAATAAATTATTCACAAGTGGTAACCAATTATTCAACACGAAAGTTTGTAAGTTAAAATTAAATCAAATATAAATAGGCCTGGATATAAATGTTTGTTTTTTTTAAACACAGCAGAAAACTACAAAGCGTAGACAAATGCTGTGTGGTAATCCTGCTCTTAGTTGGCATCTTTCTTGAAAACAAGACAACACTAAATCTTAAAGTGAGTAGAGGGAGAGGATTCTTTAGTACTATATGTATGTCCAGTTGCGCAACAAAGGGTTCCTGCCAACGGTTGATAAAAATACCACCTCAAAAGTTTGCTTCACAACTGAAAATTGGCAAATATTCATTAATAGACATTGTTCCTTGTTTTAATTAACTGTGTTGGACATTACTTTTCGTTATAGGATTTTTGCATTGGGGAAAAAAAAATGCAAAATAACTTGAAACTTTTAATGATTGTTCACTTTGTGGGTTTGTAGAGATCTCTGAACCTTTGAACAAAGTGTTGTGGGCAAACTGCTGCATAATATTCAAACCTATAAAATAACATCCATTTTTATTCATGAAACGATTCAGCAATCTGTAAATTCCAATTTTAAAACATGACGTAGCATGATGTAACCCAAATGGAGGTACCCAACACTCTTCATTCTGTCTTTGAAATATGAGTGCTGAATGCTTGTAATTTAATCTGGTGCTTGGGTAAGCACTACAAAATGCAACAAGAAATATGATACCTCATTTTAATTCCTCAGTACCCAAACCATAGAAAAGATAATGATTACATTCACTATGGATTTTATCATTTCAGCCCAGGGGAGGTAAATATTATCCAAAAATTATGATAAAATTATACACTTTTTGCACAAATGTCAATGCAAGTTACAAACTTTGGAAAGCCCCTCACATTTGATGGGTCACCCTATATTTCTTAAGTTTGTATTTATTCGCAAAGATGAGCTCCTGTGTGATTGCAGGCTTACAGCAGAAGTCCAGCTCCATGTCCAACCCATTATTCATCTCTGTACAAGTACATTACAAGTAATTTGGAAAAAGAAAAACTGCATGACAAAGATGTCAGATGTCACAAGCATCAAAAACGTAATTTGATCGATGATAGCTCTTCACTTGGGAGGAGTCTTTTTGATTTCATAATGAAAATATTACAAAATGTCATATGCACCAGCTAGTTTGTGTTTTTGTGCATGTGCAACAAGTGAACTGGTTGGCATGACAAGATTCAATCTATAAATGTCGATAAATAACCAGCAAACAAAGCTAATGCCAGGAGAATGCCAAAAATGCCACTTAATTACTGGCTTACGTGTTAAAATAAGAAACTTTAAAATCACTCAATAAGCACTTGAGCCTCGGCTCTCAAAATATAATACATAAGCAATTAACAGTGAGCTTGGTTTGTCTTCTTCAAAGGATACTGGCAGTATATTGTTTTGCAATTTACTTCTGGCAAACTTAATAGACACACTACTGTTCTCGCTTAAACCACTAGTTACTTCCAACATTCAGTGTGTTGCAAATTACTTCTAGTTTTTATTTTTGTGACACAAACAGCTGGTGCTTAGTTGTAAGTAGAAAAACGCATTAAATTGTTACCAATTTAAAGACAAATTATTACAAGGTTTGACTGTCCCAGAGGCACAAAAATTGAGTTTACCAAAACATATGGGCCGTAAAACTAGATCTAAAAACAACTCTGTTCCTGAATAGAGTGAAACAGATGCCAATGTGCAATACAAAGCAGTTTGATTACAAGAATGCTGTATTGGCAGATGTGCAAAACACCTAAAATATAAATTGTAGTCCATTAGGGCATCACTGATGTTTAAATGTAGTTGAAGCATGAGTAAGCTGCCCTGGAATGTTTTGCATTCCCAGTTAAGGGTTTTCTCCCCAGGAGGGAGTGAACATGAGGAGGAGAAAAAATAACCTTCCCTTTCGTTTACCTACAAGAACAACTTCAGTGCGGTTTGTGCTGACAAATTTCAATATATCTTTATGATAGCATCAACTTCAATTACTCTAATGGTTCCTGAGGATATCTTTCAATCGAAGACTTCACAGCTGCCTGATGTTTTTCATTTAATCATTCTAGTATATGCAGAGTGTAAATATACCATACCGATTTATCTTATTTTCCAGTTCCACAAGGTTCAATTGATATATTTCAATGAACATGATTAAAATGCATTAATAACTGGAAATGTGCCCCCCTGGTGTCGTCTTATGAATGGTTCTATATCATTTTGCATCTTAAAGGAATTACCAAGGAATTTTCAATTCAATTTGTACAAACCCCAATTCCAATGAAGTTGGGGCGTTGTATAAAATGTATATAAAAACAGAATACAATGATTTGCAAATCACTTTCAACCTAAATTAAGTGGCACTTGCAAGCAATTTTAGAGATGTCATCATCTACTGTCCATAACATCTTAAAAACATTCTGAGAATTTAGAGAAATCTCTGTGCACAATGCGCAAGCGGCAAGGCCGAAAACCAATACCGAGTGCCTTTGACATTCAATCCCTCATATGGTTCTGCATTAAAAAACAGCATCTTTGTGGAAAGGATGTTGCCATGTGGGCTCAGGAACACTTCAGAAAACAATTGTCAGTTCATACAGTTTGTCGCTGCATCTACTAGTGCAATTAAAACTGTACTATGCAAAGCCAAAGTCGTACAACAACAACATCCAGAAACGCCACTGGCTGCTCTGGGCCCAAGCTCATCTGAAATGGATTGATGCACAGTGGAAAAGTGTGCTATGGTCTGATGAGTCTACATTTCAAATTGTTTTTGGAAATAATGGACTTCATGTCCTCCGGGCCAAAGAGGAAAAGGACCATACAGCTTGTTATCAGTGCAAAGTTCAAAAGCCTGGGTCTGTGATGGTATGGGGGTGTGTTAGTGCCCATGGCATGGGGAACTTGCACATCTGTGAAGAAACCATTAATGCTGAAAGATACATACAGGTTTTGGAAGAACATATGCTGCCATCCAAGTGGCGTCTTTTTCAGGGACGTCCCTGCTTGTTTCAGCAAGACAATGCCAATCCACATTCTGCACACATTACAACAGCCCAGCCTCATAGTAAAAGAGTCCGGGTATGAGCTTGGTGTGCCTACAGTCCAGACTTGTTCCCTATTATGTGCATTAAGAAGCACAAAATACAACAACGGAGACCCCAGACGTTGAGCAACTGAAGTTGTACATGAAACAAAAATGGGAAAGAATTCAACTTACAGAGCATATCCCGTTAGTCTCCTCCGTTTAAAAGCACTCATTGAATGTTGTTATATGCTAACGTGATGTAACACAACATGAAGACATCTTATGAATATTATTTTCACTGATTTAATGAAATAATTACAATAATGCTTATTTAGACGGCATACTAGCTGCAATGGCGGCAGTCATGGCATATAACAGGCTCGCCATCCCCTCAGCTCTACCAATCACAAAGATGCAGACAGACTGACAACATACCGGACAGTTTTCCATTGCAATGCCAACAGATGACTGGAGTTCAAGTGTTAAATCTGGGGGCTGCATTTTTATTCTCAAATTAAGAAAAACAACTGGCCATAAGTTAACTTGTGCTTATAAATAGGTATCTAGTAACACCAAAATATGGTTAGAATTCCATGACACAGAATAGGATTTCAATATGTGCTTGCTTTTTTTCTTTAAACAACTCTCTTTTGCATCATTTAAAACTGGAAACATGATCCTTTTGTTTTGAATATACATAAGTAGGGGGAGAAACCCAAGAAATGAATATCACAGAGAGCATGACATAGCTGGGATCTCAATTTTCTATAAGTTATTTACATACTTAAACCAGAGCCTAAAAGCAGCAGTCTAATAAGTTGAAGGAACTTTTTGCAATAATGTGCACAATATGACAACATGATATCTAACAATTATAAAATGTTCAAAAGAAGGCAGGAAAGCAATTCCACAGAATACTGTCTCATGAACTCTTGATGACAGTAAAGAGTACTATTTTGCAAAACAGGATAGCAGATATGCCACTAAACACATGTATCATTGCAAGAGATACATGATGCCAAAGAGGTCCAAAGCCTGTGACCTATAATTAATGCGTCAGCTGATGCTACCACCAGAGTGTTAACTTTTCATAGAGACCTAAAATTGATCTGGGGACCTCTTATTTTGCTATTTAATAAACTTACATGGCACATCTTTTTTTGTATAATTGTGGTGGTCATTTTTTGGATTGCAAATCTCAAAATTAAAATGTGAGCAAAAACACAGAAATGTATGTCTCTGCTTTACAAATACTTGTGTGGTAAGTGCAGTAGATCCAAAAAATGTCAATTTTCCACTGCACAACAAAGTATAATGAATGCATATAGGTGAAAAACCTAAAAAGATTAATGTGTTTTCTTTCACACCCACCTGTGGTAAAGCAGTGTTTAGTTGTCTCTGGAGTGAGTCCCTTTCATGGCTAACTTCGTGCAATTTACCCTGAGTCAGACCCAGATTTTCCTGAGTCTCTCTCAGAGTCTCAAGAAGCCGATCCCTCTCCTCCAGCATAGACACCATCAGTGATTCAAAATGTCCTTCAGAGTCAGACTGCAGTGGGGAGCCAGAACCTCGATGGCCATTGCCACCTCCCCCGCCAGGCCCTTCGGCCTCGCTGATGGTGGGCATCACCTCGCACATCATCTGCAACACAGATTGTACAGCACAGAATAAGGGTAAGGAAGAGAAGAAACAGTTAGAGACATATAGGGGGAAAAGATCATTACAAATCTCACTATGCAATTTACATATATGTTTGAAGTATTGCAAAAGAATAACACTTGTGGATTATATGAAAAAAAAAAATACATTACAGTACACTTAACACTAAAAGACACTGATACATTCGTTATTTTCAAATATTTACAATTCATTGCAAACTCCAAGCACAATTTAACTAAAATGCTTGAAGGAATTTTTTAATGCAATTTTTTCAAGCAGACAATCTGGTTTTATACCGAGGACTGACAGTTGAATGATTTTTTAACCCTATCCCATCTCTTCTCTCTTCTTAAGGTTATTTTGTCCATATAATTTGTCAAATTAATTGTGACATTTTTATGACAATTGTACTCTTCCATACCTACCCAATTTTGCTCCACTGACATTATTTTTAGTCTGATTTGGGGTAAAGGGGTTACATCACACACATAACCATATATCAATACACGGAACTAACCAGAAATCAGTCAGCAGAACAAATTTTAAAAATGTAGGGTTTATTCATATATAAGTCAGTCAGCTAAGTCAGCCTAGACTGATGCACCAGGCATATCTTGAAACGCATGACCTGTGGGCAAACCTTACTTCCTCAACCACGGCTCAAATACACAGATTTACACAAGCTAAAACATTGGAGACATAACAATCAATATCAAAAATGCTGCTTCTGTAAAAAAGTAACAGAATTCTAGATTGTTAACTAAAAACTTACAAGCAGCACAACTGGTGACATTTGAGGCTATTTCAGAACCACATTTGTTAATTCCTCATGGTGCGGAGAGAAAAATAAAACAACCAAGAGGAAAAAAACAGTACAGTTGACTGTGAAACGCTGTTGAACAAAGACAGGTTGTAATGAACTGATACTGTATTTCCAAACAGCCACAGAGAACTTCACAGTCTCGCTATACACTATAGGTGTATAAATAATGTTCAATTAAGAGACTAGGCACCTGTACAAGAGCTGAAAACAAGAAACTATTTTGAGGAAACTGACATTTTTGAGAAAGATCAGGCAGCTTGCATGTCTGACAGAACTGCCATCGCAAATAATAATCCAACTACAAAAGTGGTTTTCAATTCATTACATGAAAGCTTGCATAAAATATAGGTCCCTTCAGGGGTGGCCACAGCAAATCAACTTCGTCCATCGAACCCCATTCTCTGCATCCTCTCACACAAACTAACTTCATGTTCTCTTTTTCTACATCCATAAATCTCCATTTTAGTCTTCCTATAGACCTTCTGCCTGGCAGTTTAAACCTTTTAGTTTAAAATACAGATATATTTAATCCATTGTTGTACATTATAATAACATTATTTTACCAGTGCTATTGAATTGATCAGCTGCATGGGGCTGAGCTAAATTCAGAAATATATTTTAAAAATATGTATCACATCACCATTTATACAAAATATTGCTCCACTAAAGAGAGCAAAACCAAAACTATTCACTTTAAACATTGTAGCAAAACAACTCTGATGAGATGTCCTGCTATATAGGGCAATGTTTATGGCGATGGTAATTTGGGTGCCAAGAAGTTAGTGACCTGAACTTAGATTGCAAGAAGATTTTAATATGGGTCTTGATTTCATAACTACTGAAGAGTTGTATGAAAGACAGCAAAAGAATTCCAACAAACGGACACCATTTTTGCTTGATACAAGGTGGTGTCACAACTCCCAGAGCCTGGTGTCATTACTAAGCCAGCAATTTCAAAGCCGTGTACTTTGCCAAGGACTAAGTGATGGTCCATAAGTTCTTTAATTAAATGCCAACTTTGCAGGCAAGCTAACTTAACATACATGCTAAAACATGCACGCATCAAAACAGCCATTAACTGTCGATAAAATAACAATCCACACATTAAGTACAAATCAGTGGAGAACTCAGATGCATAACCCCATATTGATGCATACATTTGATAATTAAAGGTTGTATACAAGATGCTGGAACATGTCATATAGAAACCAGAGCACAGAATAATAACCACCTGAAATGAAATGATACAAATATATACACTGTATAATGTTTTTATCTTAAATCCTTTGAGCAGTGAGCAGCCACTGAGTAGCGCAAGGGGAACATTTAGGGCAGCTAGGGGTTCAGTGTCTTGCTCAGCAACACAGACAGGCTAGGAGGAGCTCAGAATCAAACAAGGAACTTTCTGTTCCAAAACGGCAGCCCTTACCACCTGAACCAAGCTTTCTCTTTTTTAGTTTTTTTATTACGTTTATATATCTATTATTATTTAATTTCTTCTTCTTGTTAATTTAAACCAAATATGAGGGGGCTACATAAAGAGGTTGTAGGATACATGGATGCCTCTAAACCCGGTATATAGGCTGACAATCGACTTCAAAACCAGTGTTCCAAAATCCATAAACAGCAGCTACCAGTACAGGAGATTGATGATAGGAAGGAGAGGATAATCTCGGCTATTGTCAGAAATTGGGACACCATCATAATGACCGTACTTTGAGACCAGATACAAAGCGCCAACAAGCACTTACAAGATAGATTCTTTTAACAAGAAGGCAACTGACCAGAGGTTTAAAAATCATTACTAAACTGGATACCTGGCAGCCTGACAACATTTTCTTTGAATAAGGGACCATGTATCATCTGAAAGTCTGCTAAAGGATGTGCAACACAAAGCAGAAATATCACAAAGACCATGACTGAGACCAATCAGCTGATGCATTTACTTTGGCCACGATGATAATTGAGATGCTTGGTTACAAAACCCACAGCCCCTGGTCCTGCAGGGGGCTATGAGTTGACACTTGACAAGAGGCTAAAGTACAGTTGGCTGATCACAAAGTTACTTGATCAATTGTTTTTTTTGATCGTTTGTTCAACAAAGCAATGACTGAATTGAGCCTAGAAATAGCTAAGAATTTGAAAGTGGCTCCAGTGTCTTCAACACAAAGTTGTTGTATCAGACAACAACTAAAGCCCAGTCACATGGTTTTGGTAAAACAATTTGACCTGCTCAGTTGATTAGTCATAGTGAGGAGTAATGTATCATTGGGCTGATTTGAAATAACCTTTTCAGCTTCTGCAGAAACAAGAAGTGGTCAGTTTCTTGGGAGGGAAGCAGCAAAAAAAGGAAGAAAAAGAAGAAAAGTGAAATTTATAAACTGTCAGTCATAGGGATTATGGGCAAGACAAAATTCAGATGAAGGATTTGCAGGCCTCATTTTAGTCTGCTGTATGGGTAGCACTACTGCTACCTTTGGCATTGTTTAAAAAAAGTTTTCGGTTGCTGTCTGACATGCTGGTCTTTTTTGCTAATTCTTAGGTGACTGCCATTTTTAGTGCATTTTCCAAAGTTTCCAAAGCACATTTTTAACAGACAATGAATAATGCAACAGGAAAACGGGATGAATTTAGCTGAAACCACTTAATTATTATTGCTAGTATTTAAATGGTGCAGGAATAAAGCTGCCCAGGGTAATAGTCAAGATATTACTTCTGTTAAAAGGAAAAAAAACAAACAAAACAAAAAAAATCTAAAGCCTCACTGACTTAGTTAACTTAAACACCAGTAGCCTATTTGGTAATGTTGCTCCTGTGAAGATCTTTGTAGGAAGATAGGGAACTTTTCTACCACCCTGCACACCAAGGAGTTTAGGTCATGTAGACAAACAGCTAGACAAAAAAAAATCAAAGGATCATGTGAACTGGATTTAGCATACCTACAAGGAAGAACAATTTACAAATTGGAACAAGTGGAGGAGGAACTTAGTAGCAGCCACAGAAATGCCTTTGTCTAATTCTCTGCATCGCCTGAGATGCCAAAAGCTATTTGCTTTCATAAACCAGTGTTCGGTTCAGTGAACCAACTCTGTAATGCATCTTCAAGCAAATGTGAGGCTGAGCAAGCTAGGCTAAACTTGTAACTGGAAATTCCATATGGCATCTTTACCTGTGTCCAAGATGAACACAATACAAATTAAACACAGAAAGGGAAAAACTAAACCTAATTTACCATGAGCAAAACAAAAACACCAATACAGCATATCCAGGTCAAGCCACTCAGGCTGTTTATGAGGGGGAGGGGTCAGCTAGCATCCAGGAGGGACAGATGGTGGGTCCACTTTTAACTAAGCACTGGACATCCCATACATCAAAAAGTAAAGATGACAACCCAAGATAAGAATCCAATATACTGAAGAGGACTAACTTGAACAACACCTCTATGTTCTTGTTATGTAAAGAGCAATGAAGGAAACTGATGACGCCAGGACCAAATGAGACTGAAATGCAAGTCCATGGACAACACAGCTTTGCACTTGTTAATATAATCATTTTAAAAGACACGCAAAATTGATTTTATATTTTGGGATTTGAATTATACCTGGTTAGGAATGGAAAAACAACTGACTTCTCAACACAAACATAATTTCAATGTGCCTTTGGCATCAAGTGCAGTGTAATTTCAGTTCTATTTTAGTGTCAATCAAATTCTGATGAAGTAGGTATGTTAATTTAAGAAAAACGTGAACGAGCTTGACAGATAGGACCTTTACAAACACATTTCAGTATTTGGACTTCAAAACTTTTTCTCACAAATTTTGATTTTTTTTTTTGTTTGATTGATTAATTTTACGCTATTATCAATTTCTAACTGTAAGAATGGTGGTTGTGATAAGGAAAAGGGAAAAAAAAAAAGGGTGCAAATTCTCATCTGCATTTTCGAAGGATATTATCAGGAACTGATCCAACTATCAAAGACTGGCCATAGTTGACAGAAAGAATGTAGGTCTCTCCCTCTCTAGGGGTCCCTGAGCTTTTGGCACTTGTTTTGATGTTTGCAGTAAAATATCCCCTTATAATTTGAAATTGCAGCTTTTCGTTAGATTAATTTGGCCTCAGCGTGATGAATTTAATTTTCAATTGTCTTTAAGTATTCCTTATTTGCTCGTTTTTATCGTATCTCCTCGGTTCAATTTAAGCCATATTTGTTGAATTAAGTGACTGAGGCATATTAGAAGTAAACATGAACTGGCAATTTAGAGTTAATTCGACCATGTCCATGTAGGACTACTTCAATCACACCGAGTCACTTGAGCAGTAACACACTCGCTTTCAAAACAAATATGTAAACAAAATTCTTCCGGGTCATTTGTTTAACCTACAGAGGAAACGTTCTGTGTGTCTCACCTTAAAAGAGAGATATTCCAAAACTTCTGTAACTCAATCCCCTTTTCTGTAGACAGGTAAACAAAGTCCAGGTTCTCCAACTTTATGAAACAACGTAATTGAGATTTGGAGATATCCACAGTCGGTAAATATGTATTTCCATCAAAGGCGGTGATATATTAAGGCTGTGAAATGAGAATTCACGTTGAAGAAAAAGGGAGAAAAAAAAAACTTCCTAAAGGCCTCAGAGAGAAATCCACTGAGAGGGGGGCAGTATTCCAAGTTTGGCCGGCTAGCTCGACGTTAGCAAGCTAGTATTAAGTAAGCTGGTGATTCGATGATTGCATATCTAAATTTCGAAGTTAAGTGTCTATCTTCACTTTTCAAACCATTCTGTCATCGTCACAACGAAAGTCCATCTCCTCAAACCTGACAATTTATTACTGCTAGACATTTAATGATACAGTCAGGTGACGTGGAAACAGTAGTAAGCTCGCTAGCCTCAGCTAATTTAAAGCAGAATTCTTTGGCTTTAAGTCAGTTTAAAGTCGCCAGCAAGCCAACGTTAGCGACTAGCCAGGTAGATAGCCAACGCTTGCTCGTTTCATATACTAACTTAGCTCCGACGGCGTCTGGTATTAATCAAATAATTGGATCTATTGTGTAGAGAAGGGGACCGCATGCTAAAATATTTCACGGCCATTAGCATAGCATTGCCCGACCCCTACAAAATAAAAAAAATCATCCACTATTTGTTAAAAGCTCCGCTGAACCGAGTGATGTATCAAGTAATTTTAGCTCATCTGCTAACGTTAGCTTCCCGTCGATTCGGTGGAGTCGCGTCACCACATCACGGCTCAACTCGGAAACTTCCAGCCAACGTTCAACGTAGGCGAAGCTTTCGTCCGTCTGGGAGATCCAAAACGCAAATAAAAAAAACTATATTCCACAAGTCCCCGTCTAAGTTTCCTATGTGATTGTCCGTAGTTCCATCGAATAGTCCGTTAGTATAGTCCTTGCATGTCGCCACCGCCTGCCAGCTTCGGCAGTCGGGACAGCCAATGGAGGGCTCTCTGTCGCTAGCACTTTTCATTAGCCGGTCTTCCAGTCCTCGACGGGAGAGCAGCGCTTCCCAGGTTGGCAACAGGAGGAAAAGGAAAAGCTGCGGCTCTTTTAGTTCTTGTTGGAGTCCTGGATCAGGTAATAACCCTTAAAAACAGCTACATTTACAACGTGAATGCATGAGATCAGTGATACACGTCTTTTTAAAACGCTCGTCACGGTGCATGCCATCTGCTGGGATTTAGTATTATTTGATGGCTAATGCTTAGGATAAATAAATAAATAATTCCCTACAGTTATATCGAAAAATGAATACAATATGAGAGTGCATGTGTTTAATTTGATATTTTTATACACTTGTTTTTTCAAAGCAAACTGTACACTGCTTATTTTTAAGTGATAGTCAATAGTTGTAAACGATAGACACCAACACACATAAATGCAAACGTATAGCGCACGCACACACACACAGATGGATCAAACCTCTTTTTCAATTTATTTTTTTAAAGTGACCTCTCAGTGACCTACATTCAACTGTCACAGAGGAAAGACGCAATACTTGCGCCATCGTGCGGTTGTCAACGTAACACTGGAAAGAGAAAGACGTGAATAAGACGCCAAGTCCTTTGTTAGTGGTTTAAATGATCTCAAACGGATGTTTTATATTCGAAGACTTGACTTCAACATATTGTTACTTTTTTTCTTGCAGATCTTGGAAGGAAATAAAGATTTCATTTTTCACATTTGCAGGCCTTGATTTCTGCTTCTAAAATTGGGAAAAAATTGCTCAGATGTGTGAATGGTTGTCTGTCTATGTGGCCCTGCTATTGACTGGTGACCAGTGCAAGGTGTACCCCGCCTCTCACCCCATGGCAGCTGGGATAGGCTCCAGCATCCCCCGTGCCCCAAAGTAGGAGAAGCAGTAGATAATGGATGGATGGATTTCTCCTGCTAAATAACCTGCAATGATCTGAAAACATTGCAACTAAAATGCAAGCATTATAAATTTTATTAAGGTTCATGTTGTGATGTTGGCACCGAAGTTTGTAACTGGAAGGCAACTGAGATGCTTTAAGGCACTGTCATTGCACTGCATGTCCAAACTGTCTCCTGCACTGTGCCTTTTGCTGCTCCAACGGTTGAATGCCCCCACTGCAGGTTCAATAAAGTTGTATCTTATCTTATCTTGTCATAATTTTGGGGACTATGATTGCATCAGGCAGATAAGAATTCAGGCATCCCCCCAAGCACCCGGGGTTCAAGTTTCTTGCCGCATACATCACGACTAATGTAGAGTTGAATGTATGTGGATATGCTGCCATGACACAAATGGATATTTGTTTTTTGTTAAGTTCCGAAACTTAGCAAACCTTGTTACTTTTTACAATTTTATACAATTTTATGTATTTTTTTATTTCCTGAAGGTCACTTGCAATATCAATGCCATTCAGTGTTCCACTCTTATTTGTTCATCGTATGTTCTGGAAAAACACAATGATGGTGACGACGCCAAAAGTAGTACACTTGAGACTTTAAATCAGTAAGTCTTCTTTTGCAAATTCTTGTATAACCATGGCAGACATGATGCTTAAGGAAATGGTGCCTGCTTAAAGAAATGTATGAGTAGACTAATTTATGTGACTGTGCTAAATTGAAAACAAATATTGTATTTTACGTGTAAAAGAAAGGATCACCACACCATCTACTACGGTCTACCTACAGAAATCAGATAATTTTGAGGGATTCGATATGAGGTCCTCAGTTTAAGTTAATTGTTAACACTGCACTCCAACTGATGGTGTAACCAGATGATGGATTTTTAAGTGAACTCCGATTGTGCTATTACATTTGCATTAGTTTAACTGCTGTCCAGTGGTCATAATTGATTAGTGCGCCTTCAATCTCAAACCCTTCGCAGTCCTGTTTCCTAATGGAAATATCATTGATATGCCGGAATCATAAAAGTAGTAAAGCTTTTTATTATTTTTGTAAACTCACCACATGCATATAAGATTTACATAGGGTGGTGTTTGAAGATAGAGGACTGACTTTGTAAAGAATTAGACTGTTTAATTCTGTTACAAGATCACTCGGGTGAAACAAAGAAAACAGGACTACAGTTGCAATCAAAATGAATAGCAAATGAATTTCTTTGTTCTCTCTGTCCATGTTGTCCATATGCTTCACCTGGTTGTGTTTCTAGTACTTATTCTAAATAAGTCTAATATTCGACTAGTTTCTTTGTCACCATGTTTGTTGGACTTTTTGGATTTTCACATTGTTGTTCAATTGCTCTGTATGCAAATTAGTTCTTATTTGCCTGAATATCTTAAAAAAATCATTGGTCAAGTATGTGGGCATTTTTTAGAGACAATGGCATAGAGGAAAAGACAGAAAGCAGGGATCAAGATGTTGAGGTTCTCTTTGGGAGTGACAAGGATGGATAGGCTCAGCAATGAGTCAATCAAAGGAACAACACATGTTAAATGTTTTAGGGATAAGGTCATAGAGGTCAGCCTGGGATGGTTTGGTAATGTACAGAGGGGGGATAGTGAATATATGTCCTTGAGGAAGACCAAAGAGAAGATTTATGGATGGAGCAAAAGAGGACATGAAGTTAGTTGGTGTGAGAGAAGGAGAAACAGAGAAAAGGGTAAGATGGGGGAGGTTGATTCGCTGTTGTGACCCCTGAAGGGGAAAGCTGAAAGGAGAAGAAGAGGTATCTAGGCATTCTCCTCATGAATTGTTTTTCTGTGGCATTTGTGTTTTGGCCACTAGGAGGCAGTAAAATGTCATTAACTTCGTGTGCGCAAGTGTGGATTCACATTAAAAGAATACCACTTTTGTGTTCTTACAGGTTAAATTGATGTAGATTAGTTTTACATGAATTGTTGCTGAAGATGTTTTTTTTTTTCCCTTTTTTCAGATCCCTCCACTAATGTATTTTTCCAAAGTGAGAGGAAATGTTACAATTGAATTACTGTTTGAATATGTGAGGAGTGAGAATTTATAGATTAGGTTCGTAGGAATTATTAAGTATGAGCATTACAGTAAGTGTTTCAACGCAATATTTTATTAATTCAACTTGTCACATTGTCTTTTCATGTGACAGGTCTATTTCTTGTTATGCCACCTTTGTGTTAATTAATGTGAAGCTAAAATTAGCTTGAATAATACTTTGTGCTTTGCATATATGTATATAAATGTATTTGTATGTACATACATATATATATATATACAAATACATACATATATACACATATATGTATATTTACAGCAGGGGAATGTATTCAAATCAGTATCATCCACTGATAATTGCTTGAAACCTGAAGGGGAAAATGTTGACACAATCAGGACAGAGACGTTAAGACATGTTGAAAAACCAGATTTAGCAGATTTTTTCAGTGGTTCCGCAGGCAGCAGAAGTCAATGCTGGTATGTTCTAGGTCATTTTGCATGCATTTGAAAAATGGTTGAATGAAGTTTGCGCCACAGTGAGGGTTTTAATTTTGTATTTGTTTTGTAGTCAGCGGTACTGAGACGCGTTTTGAAAATGTGGAGAGCTGATAATGGCATGTGGCGCTGAAACTACCTGTGAACATTCCATAAAACCAGCAGGACCCACCCAAATGAGGAAGCAAAATCAAACTTTAGCTTGGGGAGACACTGAAGAGGAACTCACTGAATATGTTCATGAAAGAAAAATGAAGAGACATCAAGATTAGAATTACAGACTTATCTATGGTCAGAGAGATGAGTAACACTCTGGTGATTTTGGATTCCACTTAATTCTAGTAAAAAGACCTGAGTTTGTTTGCAATTTCTGAGAGCCTCCATCACGATGATGGGCCTCAAAGCAAAATGACACTGAATTACTGTGACCTAAAGGTTGGGCCCGATTAACAGACATCTGCTTGACTAAGAATTGAATTTCCTTTCACTTATTTACTTTAGATTTGGTTGAATATATTTATTTGATGATTTGTGTTTCTGCTGGTTCTTATTTTTAAAAAGATTGTTTTTCTTCTTCTATCTTTCTTTGTGCTGAGGATATTGTTTTTGTTCACTTTCACTTGTAACTTTGATTTTTAACAGGGAGTCACACTTTCCCTGTTTTCAAACATAACAGATAATGAACAAAAAGCTTTTGGACGCTGTCTAATATGTGATGTTTGTTACAAATGAATAAAATAGCAAAGCTGAGACCTATGTTTTCAGTGTCACCACACCCAGCCATCACAACTCATATTGGAAGTTTTAACTGGTGACAGGAGTCTGATTTTTCAACTGGGGAAATGGGGACTGTTAAAGGGATTTTTAAATTGGATCTCAGCTAATTCCAGTCTTCAAACATGGTTAGAAAATTTATTTATTCATCGTAGATGCTGTTATCATGATATCAGATTGTCCAAGTGGTGCAAGATGAACCCATCGACACTCAGAATGTTATTCAATATAAATCATGCTTTATACACACACACAAGACAAAACTGTCAATTAAAATATAATATATAACATTACTTCTTTTTTCTTAACTTAAACAGGACTGTCTAAGGAATTAATATAATATCACCTTTAATTCCAGCTTCTTTCATCTTGTACCATATTATTCCCCTCTTCCAACCCTCTGCCTTTTACAAATCCCACAGAGATCGAATCAAATTAAACAAGAGTACAGAGCTCAAAGCCCCCTGAAGATCTCTTATGAAGATTTGCATGAGTTTGTTCAAGGAATATCTTACACACAACAGTGTCCACAATTTGGTTAAGATAAGCTTAGTACTCCCAGCGGGAATTTAGAAGATGTTTACGGTCCTCAGCTTTTCTCTGTCTGGTGCAGTAAATGGTACCCAAAGCCAATGCTACCACTACCAAGATGAAGACAATGATCCAGGACACAGTCTGTGAGCCGAAGTTGAGGACTTCCCAAACTCCTTCGCTGGATCGGGTGTTTGGGAGAAAATCTGAAGTAAAAACATAAGTGGATGAGTTAAAAGATGAATGAATAAAAAGATAGATAGATACATACACAGATAACTTATTTGATATTCAGATAGAGGCATGAACAGTATTCACCCATTTGAACGTCTTCAGTGTTGTCATAATCATACTGTTCATAATACTCATAGGTGGCATCAACCTCTCCTTTTTTCAGACCAAAATCATCATAGGTGTAGTTCAGGATTTCTTTGTCATTTTCCCCCTCAGCATCACTTTTTTCCTCTACCTCACCATCATCTTTCATCACAGCATGAAGTCGAATCACATTGTCTTTATCCATATCTGTACTGGGACCATATGTCTCGACAAACTGCAAAGGACCCTGAGTTATGAGATGGCCAGAGGTCTCCATGCCCAGTGATCGCTTTCGCCTACGGAAGGCCTCATTCACACAACCCTGAGAACATCTGGAGAAGGGATTGTTGAGCTCGCACAGGATAACCGAGCAGGTGATGTAAAACTGTGAAGCAAAAGGTCAATTCAGGTTACATTGTTATATCAAGGAATCACCTTTAGTCAAAATCAGATGTGAAACTATTTTACTCCAAAAGAAAACAGACAGCTTAGTTTTAAATATCTATCCTTGATTTTCAAAATATAACTAATCAACAGAATATGAAGACGAAGATTTGTCGTGTTTCAAAGAAATTAGCGAAAGTTGCCTCTTCCCGCAACATGAGTTTTTAGATCGATGCAGCAAGCTATTGACAGCACACTCTGTATAAAATAAATATACATTTGAAAAACAGCATTCATTTTAAGTGTATGGATAGTAAAAAACAGAAACTTAGCCAAAGAAGAGCTTGCATAAGAAACTTTTAAGTGAGAGTATGATTTGTCAAATAAGCGACCAAACAGGAAGTAATGTCAAGCAGCTGTTTCCCGACTGTTTCTCGTCTTTTTGACTATTTGCGATCAAATTTACCTCATCAAAGTTCCCAATAAACTTGAAGGATTGCGTTTCAAAGTTGTACTTCATTCCCTCCTTTTTAATGACTTGCAAGGTCTCATCCTTGTGACAGCTGGAAGAAAGTGCACAATATGTGTAAACATGGCACACCCTCTTAAAACTCCAATAATATTCCCTGCTAAGTGATTTAGATCCCAAAGATGGGAAAATAAAATTAAACAAAACTTACATATACAAGATATACAAATTGTAGTTTGTTTAGAAAAGTGTTGAACAGAAGAAGTTTACTCATTTGTTCGAGTTTTACTCAACCCGTAATTACTCCAAAGTAGTAATGTAAGAACTCCCCTTCTATCTATCTATCTATCTATCTATCTATCTATCTATTCTCGATGGGACAAGCGGTCTCTCTTTACAGATGGTTGTGAACACCTACTTCCATGTACACACAGTCAAGTTCAAACACAAAACAAAAACAGTTCTACTTAAAACCTTTAAAAAAACAGTCAAGACAGCATTGGAACTCACCCATTCTTGATGAGGTCATAGTAGATGTCGTTGTCCGGGTTGCCATCAGGTGTACCTTTGCATGACTCCACGAACAGTTCCACATTTGGGAGGTCTGATTCACCTTTGATGCTCATGTAAATCATATCCATTAGTTTAACCTGCACTGGATAATCCGTTGGCTCCACCATGTTTGTGAAGTTTTCATCACGGTAAATATCAAAACTGTAGCCAAAGCTGCCAAAGCTGGACTCGGTGAAAATGTAGTTAGACTGTTGGAGATTGTAATAGCTGGAGATGCTGATGGTTTTGGAAAACTGGCAAGAGAAATCAATGTTGACAGTCTTCCTTCGGATGATGATTGTATCTGGATCTTCAAAGGACTGGATCCTGTTCGTGAAGACAATCAAGTCACCTGAATCCTATATTGAAGGGAAAACAGATGGTGTTCTCAATAACAATGCACAAGTCACACTAATGTTGTCTGTAATAAGGGCGGATCTAAATATATCTGCACACCTCCACTTTAGTGCCACAGGTGCTGAATGACATGCTGCCCAGGACATGAGTGCTATTGAATGTGAGCTGGCAGGACGGGTCCAGCAGCTGGAGGAAGTTCTCATTCAAGTCAGGGATGGAGGCTTTTTCCAGGGCCACTGTCATCTTGTTAGCTGCACATGAAACTGTGACCTTGCCTGAGGGATTTTTGAAAAGGTACACCTGTTTAGCTATCAATGAAACAGCAATCATGTGCATTTAAATAAATATACCCAATGGTTAAGTTTGATTTGCTTTTGTTAAAATCAAACAAGTATTGTACAATTATCTTGTAATATACACAAGAACAAAACCTTGATTTGCAGAGGTTGAATCAAGTCACTGATTTGAAATTATAGTGTAAGTCCTGAGTCTTTACACTCAGCTTTCAATTAACTCGAGAGAGGCCCTAAGGCAAGTTACAAGTCTGTAACAGTGAGTCCCTAATCCTGACAGGTTCTCTGCAAATGTAATCCCACTAAATAGTTTCTGTGCAAAAAGAGTAATAACCTGATTTGGAAAAATATACATGACTTCTAAATACTGATTGACTTGCTCAAACTACTTAAAAGAAAATTCTATGTGAATTAACTTCAATGTTGCAAATCTACATTTTAAAGGCATGTGTCTAGTGTCATGGATCAACAAAATGTAATTTATTTAAGAGGGGGCTGCATGGAAAATGCAAAGCTGCTCAACTGCTACTTGGTTTGTTTGCTGTGATATTGATGATCAAACAACCTTGAACAAACCTTGGTTAACGGGTGCTTTGTTCACAAGGACAACAACACATCTCATCTCCGACTGGCTGCATGATAAAAGAAAAAAGTTATGGGGTGGAAAAGGTCAGGAGCAAAAACAAAAAAGCGAATGAGACCTAATATGATTGTTTTCAAAGAGAAATGTCAGGAGCTGAAAATAGATTTGACTTGGTCATTTTTAATGCCGTTATCACCCTCATTAAATTTGTCAAATGTTTGTAGATCTTGCAGTTCATTCCAGAGTGTTAGAAAGAAACAATGAACCTTGTGATCTCGATCTTAAATCAACAAAAAATATTCAAAATATTAAAACACTCACCTTTCATTTGTCTCTGCAGCAAAGCAAAGTGGGGTGAATCGGTACGTGTCTGCAGGCTGTGGCGTCCAAAACAGGGTGACCTCAGCAACTCCATGCTGATTATCTTTGAACTCCTTGGTCATATTCTGGGGGCCACTGATCTGGAAGTCATTAATGCTTCAGGGACGTGGAGGTGGGGAAGAAGAAACAAAAATAGTGCTTATTGTTCAGTCTTTGCCTTGTGGAGCGATGGTATAAAATTATTGTGGAAAATATCTAAGTTACTATGTACTTATAACAGCAGCATATGAAGCATAAAGCATAAGGTCCAAACCTTGCGTGGTGTGCCTGTGCTTGGATGTGAAGCTTGAATTCCTCGCCAACAAAGGCATGGAGAATGTCTTCATGCGGAGGAGTGTTTGGCAAAAACATGGGGAGCACATGACCAATTTCACAGCTGGGCAGAGGAGGAAGGACTGAAAGAACAAGAGAGACTTGTGAAGACCGAAGCAATCAACTGCGTTGGATTGCACCTGTATCCTCTCTTGGAAGAAACATGAAGGACAAGATGTCCTCGGTGAAATGAGCCTGTTGAGGATGATTTAGAATGTGATAAAAACATCAGAATGCTTGATGAATAAACAGATATTTCAAAGGATGCTACTAGGGTCAAACATCCTGATATGAAAGCCTTTCATAACTGAATTACTGAATAAACATTGACTGTGCTATCTGTCTTACTTTTATTTCGTCAGCTTTAGATTTTTTATTCCATTAATAAATTATAAGTTTTAATCTTGGAAAGCAGATTGACATTTGTTTCTTTATAAATGCAACTAAAATAGAAAAAAATACAACCGTTCCTTTTTTATATCAAAATGTGATTTTAAAAAGTCATACTGTAAAGCAGCATTAGGTTTCTGAGAACCAAAAAAAAAAACGAATATAGATTAACAAAAGTCCAATTATGTGAGTGATCTTTAAAACTATCATGATCTGGGGTCACATTATTTACATATTTTTGAAGATTCATTTGTAATAAATAATTCAGTTTGAGACATTTTTAAATTGTCTTCTCATATAACATATAACTGATTCTTCTTTGGCTTTTTTTTTCACCTACCCTCCAGGGTAAATTGAAGTTGTAGGCTGCAGAGCTGGTTTTCGCTCAGATCAGAGCCCGACATGGATTCTGTTGTTCCGTCTGCGTAGGTCAAAGTGATGTCCTTTGCTGGGTGATCTTCCACCATCAACTCAAACACATGAACACCGACATCGACTTCACCACTCGCTGTCAGGGTGCAGGTAGTCTGGATCAAAAGGAATTGAGATGATTACCATGATCATTTTTAACTGCTGTTAGAAAACTGCAAACATTTTTACCGTCACAACCCCAAGGAAATGATCAAAATAACAATTATCTACAGATTTGTTGCGACAAATGAATGTGTTAAAAACACGATCAAATTTAAATGGCCTCTAAACCAGATGTTGGCAATCCCTAGGTTTAAACATCATCCAACTCCCTCTTTGTTATGGTCATCATGATTCGACTACCAGAGGGCTGCTCTTTGGAAAAGAGCAAACCCTGATGCAAATTAATGCATATTCAATTTTAAAGACCCCATTCCCCCATGAGTATTCTGTATTTACAGAACTGTACATGTGTTTCCCATGTCAAATTTATTACCTGATTGAGACTTATGTTTGAGTCAGTGGTGTCTGTAGCAAAGCGGCATGTCACCGCATCTCTGTCTGGATCGTACGCCAGAAGCTGAAGCTCTGTAAAGCAGTTCTGGACCACCCTGTGTGAGTAGAGCAGTGCAGTCTTATGATGGGATATTTAGTCATACTAGTTGGCATCAAGTAATTTCAAAACTTAGTTGAAGTGATTCAGTGGTTGATTAATGCTCTTGTACAGTGGTCCCCAACCCCCGGGTGCAAAAAAGTTTGGGGACCAATGCTCTAGTTTACTTGTGTGTAATTAAATTTATTAAACAATATATTCAAAGAAATGTGCCCAAAAAAACCTGCTACATTTTATTTACATAGTATAACTGTTTGAACATTCACAAGTAAAATAAACTGAGAACACTGTTTGGCACTTCATAGTAGTACATTTTTGTTACTTTTTTGCTATTACCTGTCTTGATCAAACAAATAAATCTAGTTTTCAAGCCATAAAGTCAGGACATTATACCTAAGAGAGGACAGCGTTGCTGTTACAGGACAGTTGTTGAGGTTTTGTGTGTCAGAGCGGGTTCCCAGGTTCAGTGAGGCCCGAGAGGACCGCACTGTTAGTTCTTGGATGTTGGGTTCCCTGCAGCAGCCCGAGTCACTGAGAAGAAAAAGATGCATGCATACTCAGAAGTCTTCATACCCCATCCCTCCAACTCCCGATCAGGATATACATAGTACTTTATCAGCGAAATCACCAATTCACTTTTGTGAAAACATTACATTCACAGGAACTCCCATTAGTACTTTAAAATATATTCATGAGCGAATTTACCAGGGAAAAAGATAATTCATAATACAATGTAAATTAAAATGTGAATGCGCAAATAAGACATGATCATTGGGTTCACAATTTTAAGTTGTGGCTGAAATAACTCCAATTTCCTCATTAACTGAAAGCTTTGCGATATCTACCCATTTTTTAGTCAAGTACTTCTATGTAGTTACTAAACTGTAATGAGTTTTGGCGTGGCTTCTTTACTGTCTTTCTCGTTTACTTAATTGATGTGCAATTTAATTCTCATACCTGAAACACTCTGTCATTTCTTTCAAACTGCATGCCATACAAGAAGAGCAAAAGGTCACACCCATAGACAGAAATACCAGTGATTTCTGAAGGCTGACATCAGGTGTTTTAAGACTTCCCAAAATAAATCCTTTTTGTAAAATACAATGTTCTCTCACATTATATTGCAATGTAATGTTTTTTTTCTCCATCACTGATCTGGGATGGACAAATGAGATGTCAATTATACCTCAAAGTGAAAAGGGTTTCATTTGTTGAAATGGTGGCTGTGGTCTGTCCCTCTGACTGGCACCACCTCTTTTGTCCTGTGTTGTCATGGTCTGTTAGTGAGACACTCTCAGCAAGGGTCGTGCACACTCCATCGTCACAGGTGTAGGATAGCTCTTCACATTCGCTCCTGCCATTCTCCCGTCGATAGTAGGTCACCTAGAGGGTTTGGGAACAGAAATGTGTGAAAGAGAAAGACACTTTTAAAAAACAGCATTCATTTTTTGAAGTTGATACAACATACATATTTTTTTTACTGTGAATAGCAGAGGTTTATCGATAACAGACTTAACAGTAATTCCAATCTGTATCTTTACCGTATATCAGACTTTGACAGTCCTCTGAGATTTCATCTGTTTAATGTTGTTCATGTTTCTCATGTCTTTTATGATTAAATTACTTCAAAGGGCATGATTTTGTTTTATTGTTTAAAAAACAGATGATACCAAGAAGTAGATGAACGTAAGTTGAAATTTTAGATATTTATTTTCATGAACTTTTTTGTTGTGGTTATTTTTGTTGTTGAAACGTAAGAGGATCAAATTGCACCTATAAAAAAGGAAAGCCTTAAAAAGTTAATCAATACATTTGTATTGCATTTATTACTGGTCCGTGCGAAGATAAGACTTTGTTGTAGAAGTTTGCCTTTTTTGTTGTCTTTTTTGTGTAAGCGTTCTAAAAAAAAACAGGCCCACCAGTAGTTGCAGATCTCATTGAAATGCATGGGTTTAATCTCTTGAAGCAATTAATCATTACTGTACTCAGAGTTTAACAAAGGAACCATGACATTTTGATATATTCAAAGAGAAATCAAATCATAAATCACAAAATCACAAAATCGGATGTGAACATTTTAAAAATTGTAATGAGAAATATGTATGATGCTTTACTCTACCTGAAACGTCCCATCTGCATTCTTTTCTGGATGCAATAAACTTATGCTATTGCCATAGAATCCTTCAGTTGAAGCCAACAAAGCAGACAGCAGCAAGAGAACAGCACTTTTTGCCATGATGTCTACTGGAATCTGATGCTGTCAAAGGCTGGTCATGACACTTTGAAGCTCTCTGGGAGGGGAAACAATTCCCCCAAATTCACCTAACAGGACTAACCAGATCTGGGCTGTAAATCATGTTTGGTTTTTTTTAGAAACAAAACCTTCCTCCTTTTGAACCCCTTTGTATGTGTACTCATTGAAAAATGTTTTCTTCACATCAGTGTGACGGTGTTTCTGCTGTGTTTCTATGGTGCATTGCATGTTTCAAGAGGTGTGCAACAGTGCTACAATATTTCAAAGATGCTCGTGATTGAGAGCCAAGCAATTAAAAGCAATAATTAATTTCAATTTATAATTAACAATAAAATAATTGAACAATTGAATACTATCCATGCCAATTCATAAATACAAGACTATTATCAGTTTTTAAGATTTATTTTATTTTCATAAATTCCTAAAAATGTCAGTTTTGAAGATTAGTGTACATTTTAACAAAAAATGATAAAAGTGTTGTGAGGCAGTATTTATAGTATTGATAAATTATTTGAAATCTTTTCTTGCTTGTGATCCCTTTAAGGACTAAGCCAATTGAGTGAAGGGATGAACAGTCCAAGATTTTGATTGCATACAAGGGGGTTTACTGGAGTGGAGTGGAGACCCAGCACTTGTAGAAAATTTGATAAGATGAAATATTTAATCTATTTTTTTTTCTGAAAATGTAATAGCCGATTAATTGGAAGCTCAAAAGTTCAAGTCGAGATTACATAAATATTGTAATAATATGGACCGGGAAGTTGCAATTTCCATGACGTGTATGTTGCACAATGTCTGGCACTTACTGTGATTTCAGTGATTACGCCTGTGGACACTGATGTGCAGTTACTTTACATGAACACTGTAACAAATTGAAAAATGACCTCGAGGATAACTGTTCTAAAGCCTCACTAAAAAAGAACAGTTTTCACTGAGAGTCAGTACTTTCATAACCATAAGAACTGTGAATCCAGTGGATTTCAGGCTCTGCTCTATGAGAAACTGTTTTCTAGAAAAAGAGTATTCAATTCATTATTCAAGAGATTTTTTTCCCACTTTGACACTTTTATTGTTTTGATTTTCATTGCTGTTTTTTTACATCTGTATTTTGTGTATATGTCTGTTCCACCTCCTGTTTTGTGTGCACCATTGTACTTCTCAATGCCTGTATTGTTTACCCCTTTGTATAAAAGTGACTCACTATAACCAATAAATCAGAGTCCTCCAGGCCTTTGTCTCCGTTTCTGTTTCTCGACCTATACGACCTAACCTCTGATACTATGGGTCACATCCTCTATCGGCGAGGGGATACGAACCCTTGCCTTGGTCTGAGAGGACGAGGAGGGCCGGCCGCTGTGGTTCCCGGAGGTTGCCATCACTGCCTTACCTCAAGACCGTCCACAAGAATGATGAAAACAGAACTGTGTTTAGGGCATTTAGATAAAGATGAGAAAATGAAAATTCAACGTCAACCAACAGCACATGCCCGAATATAGTATGGCAATTTAAATAGAAAACGTAACTGAATAGTTTGTTTTTTAAAATTTAGTAACCTGATATAATTCTGAAAAAAAGAACCTGTCTGAAAAGTTTTTATTAAAAATGTGAAGATTTCCAGCCCCGCTCTGCTCCTCTGGATGAACATATGAAGAGTACGTTGGATTTGGACACGATACGACCCGTAGTTACGTCATTCTATGGAAATTATTCGAGTGGCAAGATGGCTACGGAACCAAACAAGACTGAAATTCTCACTATTTTCAAACGATTAAGATCCATTCCGACAAACAAGGTAAACGAAAAATATTGCCCGAATGAGATTCTATTACTTTGTCGATGTGTGTTTTATTGACAGTCATTTGTTTCCTTTTTAAGTCATGTAGCAAGGCCCGGCTCCAGGGTCAAACAGCTAATAAGAGCTAACTGATGTTAGCCTGCCGGTAAACCAAGCAAACATAAAGGCCACGTATACCATTTGTCTATGCTGGGAGAGCTATTCACGAACGCTACAGCAAAGACGCTCTAATGAAAATACATTAGCTGATTCAGTGGCTGACATTAAACCACAGCATCACAATATACGCAGCATTGTTAACGTTACGATTTCAAGTCGTGAGGTTTGTCTGTACCCAATGTCCATGCCATATGTCTGTTATTTGTTATTGCCTTAGAATGAGGAGTCACATTCTCTTTTATCGAACGGACGTAAAAAAGTGAAATCAACAAAACTAGATGGTTATATTTAGCGACTATTAACAAGCGTCTGAATTTTATGGGTACCAGAGTGAGAGTTTGGAGTTTCACCTTCCCCCCAAACGTGACCATAAGCTTTCACCACATTGCTAATAAACTATTATTTACTCCGCTAAATAATTCCTGGGGCTTTTTTTTTTTTTTGTTTGGAAAATGAATTAGAAAGAATAATGTCAAAAGCGGACAGGTAGTCTATTATTAAATGAAAAGATCATATATTAGATAATATACATTTCAAACTTTCATTTTATGATGCTAATTTGATATTGAGTCCCTCTCAAACTTCACACTTTTTTTTTAAGTTCCTATGGTTAGGGTTTATTTTTCATTTAAATTTTTTTTTATAATTGATGGTGTTTAGAACAATGTTTTTTATGACAGTAGATATCTATATTTTCACAGTAATACATGATTTGGACAAAATCTTCCATTGAAATATTGAAATGTCTCAACTATCTCATTTTACAATAATTACGTATGTATGTATGTATGTATGATGATATGGTGACAATTCTGCATGGTGACAAATACCACTTTTCATGATATTTCTTTTTTCCCTAAACAATGAAATCCATTTCTACTAAGAATAAATACTCACACATTTAGCTCCATTAATTACCTAGTGAATGGAGTTACCTCCAAATAACTGGCTAAAGTTGGAGAAATCTTTTCCTGTATAAATGATAAAACTATTTTTTCGAAACACTCTCAAACCACAGATAAGAACATGTATCACTGTACTGAGCACTCTCTTTTCAGCATAGGAAAATGTCGGGAAAAGCAGTAAGTCTTTGAGTGATAAGCCAGATTTCGAGTAGTGTCTCAGTTGAACCTGGACTCTGAAAGTAGAATGCGACCCTCCCAACTAATCAGTTTTTGTTAATGATGTCTGTGGTGTTATTCAAGCTGGGATCCAGTCAACCTCAGTAATGTGACCAGTCTGCCATGTCATGACTACGCTGTTTTCATTCATTTAACAGAATACCAATATGGATAAAAGAAACACTAGGCCTTGACATATTTATTGAAATTATAAAAGAAAACACAAAAAGACATAAAATATGCAACAGCATTTTTGGAAACTGTCAATAGACTATTAGGAACTCTAAGAGGGATCTCAGTGAGTCTGCACTCGCTGGATCCACTCGTAGTCAACTATTCAATTTAATGTTCCAAGTACAGTCTGTCCAAAATTGGAAGAAAAAGTCACTGTCACTGGTGTGGTTAACAGGTTGAAATTTCTGACTCAAAAATGGTCTGGGTCACATAAGAACTGCTAACAGGTAAGTTATGCAAGCAAGATATGGCTTAAAATCACCACAGAACTGTTTAATGACCATTTTACATTATGACGTTTCACAGAATTTCATGAAAAGTTACCAAAGTTATCTGAAGGTACGTACTGTTCCTGCACAGGTATGTTTTGACTGCGCGGCCAAAAACCCCAGTTGGGCAAGTATTCCGTATGGTGTATTCTTGTGCATCGACTGCTCTGGTATCCACCGCTCACTTGGAGTACATCTCAGTTTCATCAGGTACACTTCCACATCTTTCAGTCTTCAATCGATTGATGAACTATTTCAACTTGTTAAAACTAAAGATAGAAAAGCAAACAGAATAGAAATACAGAATTAAAAGAACTTTTACAGGAAAACTTGTGCAGCTAAAATCATTGGTTTTAGGTGGATTCAGATGAAGAATTTATTTCTACCTATATTTTAAGTTCATGACTTTAATGAGTTGAAAAAGTTAATGAATTTCCTTATGTTCAATCAGATCCACTGAGTTAGATTCCAACTGGAACTGGTTTCAACTCAGATGTATGCAAGTTGGAGGTAATGCTAATGCGGTAAGTCAATGCTTGACTTAGACCCATGTGGAAACAATATTATGCAAGAATTGACATTATTAAACAATATCTTTCTTTGTTATCTGCAGTGGTTTCTAATAGAATCCATCCCCCTCTGTGTTCACAGATGGCATTCTTCCGCCAGCATGGCTGCTCTACAAATGACACCAATGCAAAGTATAACAGTCGTGCAGCCCAGATGTACAGGGAGAAGATCCGCCAGCAAGCCAATGCTGCTTTGTCCAAGTATGGCACAGACGTAAGTGACAGTTTCTTACAGGCTTTGAGGAATTACGTATTCATTAATTTATCTTATATGTGTTCAATGAACTCTTTAGTCAACTGGTGATCTGCTGTTCGTTTGTCTTTGTTTTTAAGCTATTGGTGAGGACTTTGATAACTCACAATACTATGTCATGAAACTGAAATTAATTTATATACCCAACCTCATTGGCATATTGATGTATCAGATTTTTCACTTTAAATGCAAATGAGCTTGTCTATTTGCTTATTGAAACATTGCGTAAGGAATTACTAGTGTCTGGTCCACTTTATCAGATCTTGTTCAGAGTCCACAGGGTGTCCTCTTATCCCAGTCTCAGATGATCATAAGTCATAGTTTTCAAGATAAAACTCACACCCTTAAATCTACCTGAATAACATTGATTACACATTTCTTCATATCGCAGCTGTGGATCGACTCTTCTGCGGGGGGCACTCCTGCCGTTGCTGAAAAGAAAGAGACTGACTTCTTTGCAGAACACACACAGGTTTGCTTTTCAGAAAGAGTGGATTGCATTGAAGATGTAGATGTTTTGATTGGAAGTGCCACCACGACCACAAACTATTTTCTGTTGATTTGTAACAAGAATGCCAGAATAAGTAGAAAACAATTCTGTGAACAAGAAGAATGTGGTCATTTTTATGAGTTTAGCAATTCAGATGTAATTTTTTTTAAATTGCACTTTTAGCCTGCAAATGACTGGAACATGACGCTGCCCTCGGAGCCTGAGGAGAATGGAGCTACTGTCACCTCTCAGCAGATGGATACAGCAGTCAAAAGCCAGGATGACAAACGTTAGTGAAACAGGCCTCTGCGTTGAAGTCCGCTGATAATTTCAATGTACCTTTGTTGCACAAAAACATTTAAACCTGTTGGAGAAACCTCAGGCAGTCTGTAAAAAACATTTTATTCCTTGGGTAAAAGGGTTGAAACACATCATGATGATGTAATCAAGGTCACCTTGGTCATGTATTGGAGATTATAAGGGGCTTTAAAACTTTCATAGCTCCCAAACCCCATCATTTGTCCCTAAAGGTGGTTGGAAGAATACAAGCACGACTTGCCCTGATTTATATGAATATGAAGTTTATATGGTCAAACTTCGACTATTCTGGAATGTTATCACTTGCCAATTGAAATACATATTTCCAGCAACCAGCGGTCCAGTAGCGGGGACAAATTGTAAGAAATCATATAACAATATGGCAGTCACTCACTTCTAAATACCAACAAAACATTATCTCTATTTACTTAAAAATCAGCAAGAAATTGCCTTCATACAATTCTTCTTTGCTGCAATATCAGGTGTAATAATGAAGTAAAATCTGAGTACTGTGGCTTCCAGTATATTATCCCACAGTAGAGAGGATAGTTATGATTCTTTGCACTCACTGTGCTTCTCCAGCCTAGTTAATACTAACGCATTTGCAATTTATTTCAGAAACTGGTCAGAAATGTCACTTTGTGTAGACTATCTAAAAAGCTTTCGAGAAAATGTGTCATCTGTGTCGATCTTTTTACAGAACCAGACGAAGGGCCGAGCATTGACGGTCTCAGCACGTCACCAAAGGCCTCCATGGGTAAGTCTTTCAGATTGAAACTCTCTGTGAATAGAGACACTGGTATTTCCATGTGATGACCTCAAGGATGACAGATGCATTGTTCTTTGCATGCTTGACATTTGTGTTGCTTCTTTACGTGCACTATGAATCATCTAATTCCATTATTCCATTACTTTTTATTATCTCTCTTCTGTGAACACAAAGACATGCTTAATTCTATTAGAAAACCTTATTGTTCATAATTGTATTTTGGGCCTGCCCAGTATGGGTATGTTGAATAAAAAAACATTGGTCACAGATAATAAGCGTAGGCATATCTAAGAAAAAAATGTGTCCTCTGTTTCACCAAAGTAACAGTTATCATGAATAACATCGAACAGGTTTCCAATGGCTTTTGGGTTTTGTCAGGGCATTTTGTAGCTGGTGTTAACTTCAACTGGAGTATTTGTAACCGAGGTGACCTCAAATGGCATTGGTCTGCTGGAAAACGGATGAATGCTTCCTTTGAATTTTAAAGAGTCTTTTTGAAAGATTTCAGGTATCTCAGGGTGTTTATGATTAAGGCTAAAGGAGAAATGTTTGCTTGATGGTTGCATGAAAGAAGCTGAGGTGGAAGACTGACATCTCAAAGATTTCACAAATTGTCACCGGCTCATGAAATCAAGTAGAGGAAAAAAAAGAGATCAGAATCAAGCACCTAAAATTAGTTTGCGATACAGGCTGGGTGATCGTGACCTTAGAATGGGTGAGCAGCTTAGACTAAGGGGAGTTTGGTATGGAGTCACAGCTCTTTCATATAAAAAGGAGTTGAGGTGGTTTAGCATCTGGTAATAGACTACTAGAGATATCAGGAGAAAGGATGCCTATGTTGAATAACTCAGCCAACTACCGCTACAAACTAGCCCCGACATTGAGAAGAAAATAATTATCTTGTAAATATGTTTCAGTATCATTTAGCAAAAAGTGCAGTCAGACATCCAGATTTTTGAGAGAGACGCTCACATAAAGGATGCCTGTTCTGGAATGTGACTCTGGTATCTTGTATGTCCTGTCCTATAGAGGACTCCATGCAGCTGTCATCACAGGAGGGATTTGCTCCCAAAGGTGATATTTGAAGCAACGGTTGTTTGTACTGGCTGCTTGTGCTCAAGATGCATGGCTGTGTTGCTTTATTGACCCTTCTTTGGTCTTCAGTCCCCTTCCAGACAAATTTCTGTGCTCATGCCAGGAGAAAAAGTTTACTGTGGATGGCTTGCCCACTGTTCAGGATGTTCTGTACTCCATTAACTACTGCCATTAATGAAGCTCATAATCGATTACTTGAATATTGAAAGGGGCCAGGGGTGGCGCAGGAGGTAGAGCGATCGTCTTTGGAACCAGACCTTCCTGGTTCGAGTCCCCGCTCCTCCTAGTGTGTTGAAGTGTTGTCGAGAGAGACACTGAACCCCTAACCGCCCACCTGGCGCTGCTTGACGGCATGCCAACTGCTTATGGTTCATCCATGATGGGTTAAATGCAGAGAACGAATTTCCCCATGAGGGATTTATAAAGTATGCATTAAATCTTCAGCTGGGCACATTTTGATAGACAAATGGTATTATTGTTTAAAATCAAGCACCATTATTAACATTCATACTTTTATGAGTCTGTGGCTTCATGTGTCGTTAGAACCGTGAAATATGGTCTGACATGAATGACAGCATTTGTTAGGCAGGCATCTTGAAAGGTGAATGGTCTCCTGTCAGTAACTTAAGACTCCTGTACTCACTGAGCCAACGTTAATTACATTCTTTATGAAACACAAAGAAAACAGACAGACGACAAAGGAAGACATAAGAGCTCAAATGTTTTGTCTTTGCCGCCACGCAGTCAAATTGAACTCTGAGCCAGTTGATTCAAATGCTATGCTGCTTTGTGCTCCATGACATTATAACCCCAAAAGTAGTTGTTCTTCATATATAATAAAACTGTTTTCTTTCAGTTGGTGGTAACACGACACTTAATTTACTTTTCTAAACTTGTTCGATGCCAAGCTTAAATTTTAACTTATCAATGTTTAAAAGATGACTAAATCATAAAAATATGTTGTCGTTTCTGAACAAAATTTTGTTTTATAGATATTAAACCATCCATCATTGGGAAAAAGAAGCCCTTGACTACCAAGAAAGGAGTAAGTTTCCTGAAGAAAGATTCCTGTCAACTTACAGGAGAAGAAGCAGTTGGGCTTGGACTGTTGAGCGACAATGTTAACAAACCTGTTTCTTCCTTGTTCAGCTGGGTGCAAAGAAAGGCCTTGGTGCTCAAAAGGTGAGCAGTAAAAGCTTCTCAGAAGTGGAAAAACAGGCGCAAGTCGCTGAAAAGCTGAGAGAGGAGCAGGCTGCCGAGGCCAAAAAACAAGCAGAGGAATCAATGTTAGTAATCCAAATAGACACGTCTTTTCTTGAATTTTCATCATGATATGATCGTGATCCACTTGAGATTATCTTAAATCCTTTAGTAGTGGTTTGTTTGTCTTGCTTTTATTATGTAATGTTATGCATCATGTTTGATAAGCAATAAAAGAGATCCCATCTCTTCAAAGTACTTTTGAAACTTCTGGTCTCCTGCACTGATATCAAATGTTCTGGCGGTTGCAGTGTGGCTTCCATGCGTTTGGCCTACAAGGAGCTGGAGATTGACAGGAAGATTGAGGAGAAAAAGCTTCAGAATCTGGAAGGCAAGAAGAGAGAGCAGGCTGAAAGACTGGGCATGGGCTTTGGCAACAGGAGGTAATGTCCCAACAGAAACCTCAACCCCTGCACACAGACTCTGCTGAAGCAGAGCACTCACATTATACAGACTCAATGCTACATCACATTGTGAATTTACTTCAGGCTCCTGAAATCTGCATGTTAAATATACATAGCAAAGCAATACATACTGTGAACTAATAATGAGGTTCAGCAACAGCACAGTGGTCAAGGCTTGAAACATGGTCATTAAAATAGCTGTGACATCAATGTGACCCTGAAAATGCAGTTCTGAATTGTTGTCTTGTTTATATGTGGTCATGATTGGTATGTCGTCTCTGTGTTTTTTTTTTTTCCAGTGCTGTGTCCCATTCAGTGATGTCAGAGATGCAGGTGATCGAGCAGGAGACTCCAATCGGAGCCAAGACCTCCTCTCGCTCCAAACTGGACATGTTTGATGAACCGGGTTTCACCTCCGGACCTCCAAAGTATATGTGACATGAGTTGAAGCGTTGTCTAATGCGGTGCAGAAAGTTTTGTTGCATCTCACCGAACCATTTGATGTTCTAGATACAAGGACAACCCATTTAATGTTGGAGACAGTTTTGGATCTCGGTGGGACACTGAGGGGGGGACAGCATCCTTCACCGCCTCCTGGGCCTTAGAGAAAGAGGAGCCCAAGGAGGAGGTCACCATCTCCAGTATCCAGCCCATAGGAGAGAGGTATTAACCTAGAGCTGCATGTTAACACAGTCAGTCACTTAATGATTGAGTGATTATAGTAAGTTGAAGAATCTTTCTGTGTCCACTACAGGCTTCCCAGCAGAAGGAAAGCTGATGTGTCAGCTCCAGTGTCAGAGTCGAGTGAAGCTAGACAGAAGTTTGCTAATGCAAAAGCCATCTCCTCAGACATGTTCTTTGGCCGGGAGAGCAGCGCAGAGGTGAAGAACATCTTTACTTTACACTGTTTGGTTCAATGTGGAGCCTGTCAGCTCATCCTCTCTCTCAAAGAAAGGCTCATGTCTCTGTAAAACCCCATCCATAACCTTCACTGTACTGTTATTGGTCACTTTTGGGAAGCCTGTTAGAAAGAAGGTTGATTTGATGACAGAAAATGATCTATGAAATAAATTTGAAACGAAGATATTTTATCACTTCTGTGTTAAAATTAGACCACGAGTCAATATAACACAAAGGGCTTTAAATAATCATAAAACAAAACATGATAAAGCACTACAAAGTGGTTTACCCAAGAAAACTGAACCCTTCCCAACCCTTTGCAGGGATCTAATATTTAGTTAGTTAGCATTTTCAGCTGTGAAATATGTCAGGAAACAGCTGCAACAGAAAGAATACTAACATTTGGTTGTAAATCCTAAGAGATTGGAGCAGGCTAGGAACACCACTGCAGGGTAATAAGTGTTAGTTAGTTAATGAGGGGAAAAAAGTAAGTAGACTACTAAGACGAGTGCCTAGCAGTTAGTTGGAAAATAAAATTACATTATTTATATCAATTTTTGTAATTAGCTGATAGCTGACTTTCATCAATTGAGAAAAATATCATCCTATAGAAATGTGTGAAACAGTATTTTTTTTTGCTCAAATCCTTTAGATAAGAGAATGAAGACATTATGAGACCTTCTTCAAGTAGCAGGCGGAGAGGCTGTGCTAACTTGTGTTGTTCCTTCTTAGTATGATGCAAAGACCAGACTGGAGACCCTGTCTGGAAACACCTCCATCAGCTCTGCCGAGCTGTTTGGAGATGGAAGTGACCATAAAGGTAAGAAGAGACTGCTTTCATTCCTGTGACAGGGGGTGGGGTGGGGCGGGGCTGAATAAATATGATTAAATATTCTATAATATATATAAATGATTATTAACTATAATAATATTTTAAATATCTAATGTTTGTTTTTTTTTTAATTTATACAGAGAATTGTTAAATACAATACTGTTGTGTCCTTCAGTCCTGTAAAACAAGTTGAGGCTGAGAAATGTCAATACATTCCAAATACTTTTCAGATTTTTACAGAAAAAGTTAATGCATTTATGAGGGAAAACATTTTTTTAAACCAAAGGTCAGTGACTGGGTGCCATAGGCAAGATTACATATCACAGCCTTTTTCCCCCTCCACACTAAAATAAGATAGATTTAAAAAATAATTCCTCTGTTCTCATTTACACACATGTGAAGGAGGCACTGAATTCAGGCCAGGCCTAAAAGTGATTGTGGAAATCAAAGACTGTCAGGTGTCCCACTGAGAGAACAGAGGTGAGAAGATACCAGTAAACACTGTTTAGCAGTAGATAAGCATTGAAGTTACTGTCACTGTGGGGATGCAGAGGTTGATTTGTTGTGATGATATTTTTTGGCTGGGTTGCCACCCCTTCTGCAGACATTATTGGATATAGATTGATATATTTCCGTATTGTTGGAGTTCTTTGTGTGTCGGACTTCCTTATTTGTTTCCATCAAGACTTTTTAACCAGTGTTGTACTTGTTCTCCTGCCATCAGCGCGGGCATCAGGGTTGGACAGCGTGCTCCCCTCTGGGCCGGACATCGCACAGTTCAAACAGGGTGTGAAGACTGTCGCCGGCAAGATGGCTGTTCTCGCCAACGGAGTCATGAATACAATCCAGGTGAGCTATCAGCAGAAGATGTGGGAAAAGTGCTGCACCTCTGATCACTTTAAAAAACCTGTAACCACCCTCCTCAGGATCGCTACGGCTCCTACTGAGGCGCGTCCATGGGCAACACACACCGCAGAAAGAGACGACTGGCCTCCTGACTGACACCTGCGATTAACTGGCATTGAGACAAGCGACAGGAAGCAGAGTAGATACACAGGGATGGAAATGGTCCGCTCATCTCACTCATCCTCTTTTAGAGACTTTAACAGGAGTGAGACATTTTTCTCTCTCATTCTCATTAGCAGACTTTTATTTTCCTAAAGGACGCCCTCTGACGGTGTTGTCTTTTCTAAATGAGACGGATGGATTAGATGGATTGGCGGTTCTTACATTTTCAAAAGGATGTTATTTAGTTCCACTATATTTTCTTCCTTATACATAAATCAATTTTGACTGATAATACTTTATGCTTATCTCTTTAGTTTGTTTTTATTGTGATTGAAAGCAGCAAATATTTCAGCGATAATTTGCAAGAATCCAGGGTTGCGTTTAGTGTTCAGCTCACTGTGTTTATACACGTTCTCTATTCCTCTCGAAAAGCACTGACACCCAGTAATTGCCACAGTTTCTATTTTTTAGCTTGGAATTCTATCTCTGTCTCTATCTGGATGAAAGTATTAAGTCTGTCCTAGCGATTATGATTTATTTATTTGTTTTTAAAAAGTTAAATCAAGGGTGCGCACAAAACAAAACTCTCCCCAGTCAAATTATATGAAATGCGGTGCAGTATCAGTGTTAGAATCCTGATTCTGGACATTTAAAACAAAATTAAACTAAATCAATGTTCTTGTCAGGTAGATCATACCAACTCCTAGCTCATAAAACATTTTTGACTATGCATCTCCATTTTCTGTTGGTGGAATCTTCTGTTGGTGCCTAACCAACTTTACCAGGAAAAAGGCTACCTTTTTTCCCCTCCTCTCAGCACTTCCAGTTTACATTTTTCTATGATGTGTCAGTGTCCTACCATGATAGCCAGTTATGTCACAATCAAGATGGTTTGGTCAGAAAGTGAGTGAGTAATCACTACCGGGACTTCAATCTGATGTGTCTCGATTGTTTAGCTTAAAACAAGACTGGTAGCATGCCAACAAATTGAACCACAGTGATGATCCTTTTTTTGCCTTCATCCCATCACTTTGTATTACCAGTAGACCCCCCATTCTACTCCCTAATTAGATGACAGGTCTCCAAAGTGACTGGTTGTTTTCTTTCAAGGATATTAAAAGAGAAGTGTTACTCTCCCGGCGTGGCCTTGCCTGTGTTAGTCTCCCCCAACATCAACTCGACTCCACCATGTAACAAACATCTGGGTGAAAGTTGGAAACTATTTATTTGTAGGCTATAAAAACACCATCAGTACGTTAATAAAGTTTGAAAACATCTGCCCTGCGCTTGCTGACTTCCACATCAGTACACACATACACACACTGTGTTAAAATTCTGGATTGTGTGCATGCAGGGTCCCCCCTAGTGTGCTCTTCCGTTTCGCAAGACTGATATAAGATGTTTTGCTATTTTGTCAGGAAACTGAAGATGCAGATATAAATCACTGACAAGGGGAAAAATAGACCCATCATTTTTTTCAGACAAGACAAATTATCGATATTCCTACCACCAAGGACCACTAAACTCAAGTTGTGGCCAAATTATGTACTTTATATTAATATACACACTCGAAGAATATTCTCAAAAACAGTTAAAGTTTCTATTCTTTTCAGAAACTGCTGAATTCTGACAGTTCCTCATTTGACCTCTAAAGATATAGCTGTATCTAGAAATATAGCTGTGATGTAAAAAATAAAATGTAGTCATTTATTGCTAATTTTATAGATAAATTCCAGACAGTTTATCAATCAAGTTAAGCTTTCATATATTTATTTATTTTTGCCAATTAATGAATGTTTTTCAGGCGCTTTCTTTAAATTCCTTAATCATTTTTCAGAATTTCATTTTATCCGATTTCTTGCCAATTCATGGATGATCTAGATGATGATTTTAGAATTCTTTTTATTCAAGATAGTTTTAGAAGATTATTTTAGGTAATTTGCTTTCAATGTCTCACTGATTTCAAGAGAACGTTTACCTACTTTCCTGGGGATTTCTTGCGAATTAATAATGCCTTTTCTCAGTTAAATGCCATTTGATTTTTACTGGAGCAAAAGCTCTCCGAATCCATCAATCGTGATCTAAATGAAAAAACAACAACAGTATTTGCTGTCGGTTGGAGGCGGCGATCCCATCAATGTCCTTGGATCTGGTTCTGGAGGAGTTCCGTCTCCTGGCCTAAGGTGGACCTTTTTGGCGTCCGTGCTGAGCTGCAGGTGGCACGTCCAGCAGCTTTTAGCCCCAGTTGTAAAAGTAGATCTTCTGCCAGGTGGGGAGGTAATCAATGAGCGGGCCTGGGGAGCAAAACAGCCCGTAATGTTACCAGCTGGTCATCCACAGCCAAAAAAGAGAAACCATGTGGAAGAGTTCTGGAGCCATGTCTAACCACATTTCATATCAGCTTGGAAAAAAGTTCCAAATCCGAGTTTCACATATTTTCACTACAGACAGTGTTAATATTTATTAACAGTTGAAATATGTGCCTTTTTTTTCCAGGAAAGACTGTCAGAACACTCTTTATTTCTAATATAATTTTGATGCAACATCTCATTATTGTCTATGACTCAATGACTGTTGGTTTTTGGCATTTTTTCCCCTCTAACTAATCATTTCAATCCTTACACATAACAGCAACAAGTTATTCCTGCAAAAGACATCCTTTTTTCAGAGTGTTTTCATTAATGATGTGTCCAAACCACACAGTTCAGAGTTTCAAGGTATGAAATTCAAAGTACATTATTATTTCAAACAAATATTCTTCAATGAGAAATTCCTCGTCCTCCATGTAGAGACCTGATTCTGCCTTCTGCTCGGCTACAAAGTCATGTGCTTATCCGGTGATTTGACTCTGGATTCATATCACTTGTATTCTTTTAAGTCGATGGTTTCACCTTTTCAAGAATTTTTCTATTTTATTATTTGCTCTCAATGTACCTTGGTCATGCTGCCTAATTCAATCTCTCCCTTTTTAGATCTGCTGTTGTGAGTATTTCGTCAAATCTTTTAACGTTGTAAAAATATGTTCTTACTGTTTTCATTATATTTTCAGCACTGACACAGCCTCTTACTTCATTGTAGGAACCGTTGAAGTTTCTATCCTCCAACTTGGGAGTTTTAGTATCCATTACAGTGTCTTTGTTAGCAGTTGGTCGCATTTTAGTCCTTTAATATCAATGGCTTCTGGGTGTGTATTCCATAGAGGGAAATCATGCCAACTTACGTGCGATGAGGCCGATTCCTGGAACGTGACCAGCCAGGAGACGCAGCAGGAAAATAATTTTTTCCCTGCAGGCGAAGATAAAACAACTGAGACCTTACTATTCCCATTCCACATCAAAATGATTTAACTATGTGGATTCCATGAAAGTGGTGTTGAGCATTGTGGCCACCTACTCTGAGTACTTGTCATAAAAGGGTGATCGAAGAAGGTAGTAGAGCAGCAGGAAGGTTCTCCTTCTCATCTCGGCCCTCTCCCAACGATTCTGGAATCTTTTTTCGTTCAGAACTGCGACGCTGGAAGAGGTACAAGTGATGCGATTTCAGTTCATCTGCCAAACACATCCACCCCACCCCTGGCAACCACCAATGCTTCAATAAGACTTTTGGATAAAATACATTGGCATGCTGATTTGGCACAAAATATTCTTGTCTTATAAATTAAATTGATTTAAAAGTTGGATGGGTATGTGAGTCCAATAGGATTTAAAGAGCTAGTAACACTATTATTGCAATTAATAAGCAAATTCACCAAGCCAGGTATATTTTACCCGATATATCATATAAAAAATACATCTTATCAAAATAACCAAAAAACAAACATGGCAAATTGAAATACTATTTAATTTTCCACTGTCGCAAAAGGGTAAAAAATAATGTCATGGGGGGGGGGACCAATAATCATCCAAATTCAGTCAACCCATTCCAGGGCCATTTAGCCTCATCAGGAGACACAGAATAAGTGCATCATTAACCACTGTGGGAGAAAATATACTCACTATCATTAACGACGGGTGAAAATCACCTAAACCCATGCCTGCTGGAAAAGCATGGATGGGAACGAGGAAACATGCGTACCTTCAATGATGTCAAGTGAGCAAGCTGACGCTACCCAAGGATCAATGCAACTCAGACAGTAGGAAGACAATGAAAATCATGTGACCACAATTGCATGGGTGAAAATCACCCGACGGTAGTGTTCTAGGGTTTAAAGGGGGGGTGGCGTTCTGGACTAATCTGTGTTTATGATTATTGTAATTATGCAGACGACAGGTCACAATTTTTGCTCCTAATGAAGGAACCAGTGTCTGTCATTGCCTGGCCTGACTGTCAGTATGCACTTCCTGTTTTCAGTGGCAGAATCAATACTAAATAATTCTTTAATGTACTTTAAACATGACTAAGACATTTGTCACCACCAGAATTACACAATCAAAAGGGTGGCTGCACCCCACCCTCCATCAAAACATGACGGAGTTTGCGTTCCTCCTTCAATGAAGTAACCATGATGAAGAACATTGGGCAAACAAACACAAAAAAGAAACCAGACAGTGCAAGATGAAAGAAATTGCATAACACATTGTGTGAAGAGTCCAACCCTTAGGTGAGAAACAATTCAACTAGCTATGAGGACAATCCGTGAGATCTGCCCACTTCATCAAATCAATATCAATCTGAACAAATTCAAGATGCTATCTGGGCCATTAATAGCACAGTCCCAGTTCTGAACGAGGAAGCCAAAGGAAATTCTTCAAAATCAGGAAAGTCTCTTTTGACATTGTAGGACACTGAGTATGAAATATCTGGCATGCTCATTCCATAATAGAAAAGTGCCCTGAGTACAATTTCCCGTGAAGGAACTGGGAGGCCTCATTACCTTGACAGTTCCAGAACTCCAGATATAAGCCATGGCTTCCATGACTGCTTTCCACACAGTCCAAGCGAGAGCACTACGGGCCGGGGGGGTTAAGGATGAATCCCCCTCTACGAGAAGCAACGATCAACGTGTTTCTAAAAAGATAGGTGTATGAAATATATTGCTTTCAATTTGGACTTCTTTTCTCATAGTCTCACATTGTGTTATTTTGAAATCTGTGGAATGGGCCAAAGGTACACATGTGGCTTTGGTTGTCAAGGCATTCTGACACTTGTCTGCAGCTGGTTGCAGTGACACCCTGTGGCCAATGAAATAAAGTGCAGGGCAACCTCTCCAACAATTCATCTCAACTCTCTCCATGCAGATTTGATGCAGCTGTCACATAAACAAGAATATAATATCAGGGTTTTGTGTTGCCTGATAAATTGCATTTATGTTAAACTACACAGGTGCAGGGAAGGATACAGTGCACAAGCGGACGTGCGATGTACACACTCTCAGCCACCACCTCCTGGAGAGCCAGCGGTGTCGGTTGGCTGTGGAGCTTCTCCTCTGTCAAGCTGCACCTCCTTTTCCTCCTTTGGGTCGGTGCCCCCCACTGCCAGGCCTGTGAGCAGGGGGCTGCAGTGTCACATAGACGTATTGTAAGTTCAGGGTGGAAACCAGTGTTAACATATTGTCTGTGGAGGTTCTCAGTCATTCAGGTCATGGTGAATTCTTGTCACAGTCTTCTTGTCGTGGCAACTGAACTTGAATTTGAATATGTAATTCAGAAACTCCCCACAGGTCATTAGAACTGAAGAAACCTCCTGGATGAGGGGTGAAACGTCTTCAAGAGAAGAAATTCAAGTCCAGTTGCCATGACAAGAAGATTACAATAAGTGTTGACATATTATTGTAAATAAATAAAAGCAAGTTAATATTATATAAAATCTGAAGATGAGGGAAAGTGGTAGAAAAAAATAACCCAGGTGCTTGAAAAGATTTATTTTCAACTAAATCTACAATTCGAAAAACTTTAAAAAACTTCAGTGGACACAAAAAAATGAACTGAAATTGAAAACAAGCCCTACTTAAGGTGCTATCAACGCTCAAGTTATCGTCATAAGACACAACAGCAGAAATAGTACACTGCCATATAGCCAATCAAAATGATGGTTCATCCATGATGGGTTAAATGCTGAGGACACTTTTCCCTGATGATTTGCTGTGTGTATAACTCAATGTGACAAAATAGAAACATTTCTTTGTTCTTTAAAATTCAACATAGGCACTTGCTTTGCGTGAGTATTCAAATGCTTGTTTGAGTACAATGCACGAAAAACATTTCGGTCAGAAATTATCTGAGGGGCCTTGTGGGCCTTTTGACCAGATTTGAATTTTATCTGAGGAATGCGGAGGTTGGGTGCCGCTGAACTTGCAGAAGTGAACACTGCACAGCATGGCCTTCATTTGAAACCATCAACAAATAAACTTAAGTCGTGTAAAATGTGCAGCTCAGAAAAGATGTTAAAATAATAATAGCATGATATTTGAAGTCAGTTTTTGATTTGAAAATATATCACAATGCCAGTTTACATTTGAAATCAAGTGTCAGCAAATGTAACAACAAACAAAAATGTATTCCAATGATCAGCAGGTTAGCTCACACTAAAAAGTCTGAAAGTGAAAGAGCTTTGACTCATCTTTATAAATCCAAACATAAAATACTCAAATATTTCAATGACACCGCCTCTAAATTTCTTGCCAAACTTCAGAGTCTTTACCGTTTTCACTTTTAATTATGCATTTTTGAAATGATATTCAGACGTGAATGATAACCATTTTACTTGTGACTTTTTCCTTTGAAACCTACTCAATTTGCAGATCAAAAAAAATTATCAAGATAGATAAATCTCCAATTAAAATCTGGCCTTGAATTGATCAATTAAGATTGTATTCGATAGATGATGATATATTGAACACACTTTTTTACCTGATATCAAATAAAAGTACCTTAAAATAATCACTGGATTAGAAGGAAATTATAACCCTTGTGGGGTCATGTATTCAATATTCTTTCAAGGTTGACGCATCCCCGTCTCCCATCTTCCAATAAATGGTTCACGTAATTCCCTTAGCTCTTAATATCAGGACTGATGAACAAAATAGTTATGATAATAATAATAAAAAAAGACTTCTATTTTCACACACTTGTCACCTTTGATGCCGCTGTACCTGAATTTTGAAATTTGAATCTTTAATAATTCCGTCTACAATAAGTGGGAGAGAAGGCACTGTGTCTTATTACATATTTACTGACCAAAGTCTTTCCTGCTCAGTAAAAGACAGAAGGAGAATCATTTCCTATAACAGTGGCATGAGAAGGTGACTATTTCATTTGAAAAAGATGAACTACAATTGAAAATGTCCATATACTGAACATCCAGACATTGACTGTGTGGTTGGAGTAATGAACAGTCCCGATCGATATAACAACATACTCATTTAATCACTTCTAAACATCTGGTGTTCCTTATCTTTGTTGGTTGTTTTTTTCTGAATACAATTCACTGGAAACTATCTCATCTTTTTATGCAGAAGCCCATCCAACCATGAAGGAAAAACCTTATGAAAAAGTAGATGTCAATTGATTCTCAAAACTAACCCTAATTTCTAAAAACTCTTTTACATCTGAATGTATATCGTGGAAACGTTGATGACATTCTTCTAGTGTCATGAGAAACAAGTATTTATGTGTAGTTTCTTTTTCAACTCCATCTCAAAGACAAGCACTTTCACGTTCTATCGCACTCTATCCAGGTCAAAACTTGTGCACAAATGTGCGACTTAGCATAGGCCTCTTGTCCCAATTAGATATGAGCTCTTTACTTTAAGATAACCTAAGGCTTCTGCACATTAGTCACACTGAGCAGCAGGTTCCATCCCCACATTCAAATACTGCACAGTGTCAATTCCCCTCAACTCAATCATGATTTTATTTTGATTTCAATAGTTCAAGTGAACAGCTTACACTACTTTTCTCTAACTTGGGTTGAAAATAAGAAATAACAAAAATGTTAAAAGTTCAAAACCTTGAAGATCAAAGGGACAAAGTGCGATCTTATGTTAGACAGGATTAGTCAAAAAAGGAAACTTATCCTTGTTTTGAAAAACAATCACATGAAATTTGCAAAATGAGCTATTGATTATTTTAGCTAGAACCCTACACTTACCGCTGCCAAGTGGTCTGATCACACGCCCTGATCTCTGACCCACAAAGTAGGTGTCATCTCGTTGCTCTGCAGTATAGTCATCTGTGGAGAAGAGACAAAATACGCTCTACAAAGAAGGCTTTTTTCAATGCACCAGTGGAGTAGTGAGGCAATTTTGGCTGCCACACTCACTGTGGTCTGAAGCTTTTTCTTCATTACTGATAAGTTGGCAAAAACACATTTGAGTGGCAAAACCCTCTTGAAAAGTTTTTCGAAAACTCTAAAATCGCAAAGGGGAGCATTTCTTATAAATATCACTGTCTTACGTAAAGGTCAGAACTGTTACTATTGAATTCATGTCACCGTGGGATTTTGAGAAACGTCTTCTCGAGTCCTCTGTATGTAATTGACAATAAAGCTGACTTTGACTTTGAACTGCTGCTGATCCACATGCTGATTTATCAAAAAAATAAATAAAAATAATGCTCAGCAGGTGTTTACCTGTTAAGGTTCGCAGTCATCCAAGTCATTATCAATCATTAAATCAAATGTTATCGTGGCAACTGGAGTTTCTCTGCTTGGGGACGTTTCACCTCTTATTTAGGAGGCTTCTTTAGCTCTAACAGACCGTGGGGGGTTTACGGTATATAGCTGCTGGGATTGGGCATTGGTCTCAGTCAAAAGCGTATGTTATGTTAATGAGCAAGTTGTCATGCAACAACTGGTTTGAGTGGGGCTGATGTGTTAATGTCTGATTGTCATCCATCGCCAAGGACCACCACCGACCCCCCTACACGAACTGTTCACATTCCTACCCTCTGACCAGTGGGTACAGGAGTTTGAAATTTATTATACCTGTCTGACATAGAAATACCAGCAACGTATTATATAACAATGTCCTTCCATTTGTTTTTGTCTACCTCGTGTTCTTTGAGCTTTGGCGGTTTCTGTTTTAGCAAAGACCTAATTAGAGTAGCAAAAGATTTTAGGGCTTTCCTATCTTGTTGGGTATCAGTTTTCCTTCTTTCGTCAGTTTGTCAGGATTTTCTGCGGTCATGGGGGTTGAGTTCTAGTGAAAACCTGGACACAAACTAGGGGTCATTAGAACTCAGTTTAAGTAACATTTGACAAAAATTGCTCAACAAAAAGTTTCAGATGAACGTTTCTGATAGCCTCTTAAATGTTATCAGATTGATTTATGAATTTGACCAAGAGTTTCAAGATTTCTCAGAGGCACTAAATTCACAAAGAAGGCTTCTTATCTTGTTCTTTGGGAACAACATAATGATTTTGGGATTTTGTCTCCACAGTATTATGATTTTATTTACTTTGGCTATTGAGTTATAAACTCTTTGGAGGCTTCAGGCCTCAATGGCCCTGCAGACTGCAGCATTACATCTTAAGACAATAGAATGACCGTGAAATTTTGTTTCATAACTTTTAAAAACAAGTGAAAACTACCGCTGATGAAAAAGCAAACAATCCTGTCTGACCTTTGAAGGGAG
>CAAKHD010014353.1:318913-345838 GCA_901007705.1 Fistularia tabacaria
GTGTTACGCTTCATTTTAGAGTGTTAGGGGGGGGGGGGGGTGTGTTGTGTTTTTTGTTTGGGGGGGGGGGGGGGGGGGGGGGGGGGGTCATAGGCAGTCTTGTATAGTTCAAACATCACAGTTGTCTCACAGAGACAGACATGGTTTCATTTCAAATTGAAGAGCTTATGGGAAATGCTCACCACAGTCAGCGCACATCTCAGCCCTTTGCGCAAAATGCTGTCGTTGAACAGCACCAAAAGATTGGAGACAGAGTAGACTACAGAATCGAAACAAAAAAGACAAAGAAACAAAGAATATGAAGATTTGTTAGTTCTTGTCTGTTGTGTTTTACCAATCAATTTTACCAACTGTATTCAGATCTCTTCCCCTCCCTGGTAGGTTCACATGATGGGAACAATTCCATGGCCAAACTAGTACCAAGAAATTTCTTTAAAATATTCAAGAAATCATATAAAAAATGATCAAATAATCAAGAAATTATAAATATCTCAAGAAATAACCTGAAAATCTGCAAGCACCTAAGACTAATCACGAAATTACATTTGAAAGAAATCTCCAATAATTTACCTGAAAATGAACACGAAGTCAGCTTTAACATTATCATTAAAATCATTTTCTAAGACAAGTGTAACTGAAGCAAAATTTGTTTTTAAAAATGTCTTTGACGCAAACCCCTTTACTCAGAAACCCAAACTACTTTCAGGATTTCCTGATAGGCTTGCAAAATTTAATTCAGCGGCTAATTCTCTCTGTGCTGAAAACTGAATAATTTTATTGTGTTCACTATTAGACGGATGATTTTCTATTTTTAGCTGATATAAAGATGTTGATATTAAAAATCTATCACAATATTCTCATACTGGTTTTTTCCCCACATTGCCCAGTTATGGAGTACATGTCCTTAAAACAGAATAATAATATCAAGCACTACTCTTATTTGTTTTTATCTGCTCAACATTGCAAAAAATGTAAATTATAAATGGCCTTTATTTGACAATTTATTATCACCCACTACAATGAGTGAGCAAATTTTCTTATTTTACGGAATTAACCTGAGCATTTTGAATATGGACAAAGGTAAAGGCAGAGCCAAACAAATATAATGTGAAACCTAAAAGTGATTGGATTAAAAATGTGAGTACAGCAATTCGTAACAGTGACAGCAAGAGCCGGGACAGAATTTTTTTTGTTTTGCTTGACTGAAATATTTTGAGAAAAATATATAACTTAACTTATTAATTTTGTATCTTTGATGAACTGTCGTAAGTAACACTTTCAGTTTCGTTTTGACACAGCAAACATCTCATTGGAGGGAACTTCCTGCTTCCTGCTTTCTTGCACCATGTTATCTCTCTTTAGATACTCATTTAGTCATGCTTAGAGTATTTCTCAAACCAAATCTTTTGTCTGTGTTGATTTGCACGAAAGTTCATGTGTTTGATTATTTATTTAGTTATTTATTTTTTATAAATCAAATCAGCAATTTCTCTTCGAGTTTCATTTTTAGTTCACAAGGATGGAAAACAGCAGCTCGTCAGAATGTCACACTTAAGAGTTCAGTGTCTTAACAAATAAATGTAAAAAGACGTTCTGAAGAGTCAGAGGATTTCTTTTTTCTGTGTCAGGGAGTTTTGTCAGGACGTTTTGTCAGGAGCCCATAACCACCCTTAATACCAAAAGGGTGTAACTCAGTGGCACCTGGTAAGCTCACTGCACATGGTTCAAATATGATAGATCAAATCCAAAGACAAACAACTTTCCTCCCTCAAGGTATCAATAAAGAATTTAAAATTCAAGAAAAAAGAAACATTTAATATTAATCACACCAACCAATTATAAAATAACACAGAATAAATAAAAATAAATAGCATTGTACGTTCTTACCTAGTTCCGATAATTCATGGGAATCTGTAAATCGCCCTGCAAGACAGTAAAAATATATTAAACTGCAAAACTATAAACTAGGCCCACCTGCACAGACTGTGACAATCATTCATTAGCAGACAGATAGACAGAAAGACAGTCTTGAGTTCAAGGCCTTTTTTCACATGTACCAGAAGTTTTCAATGTATTGCTTTTTTAAATTAAAAATAGTAAGGGGTATTAACTCTAAATAGTGAGACACTACCTTACCAAGTGGAAAGAACCAACTGAGCAGCTCTCCCTCCAATCAGAAGGCTGGTGGTTCAATCCCAGTTCCTAATGTCTGCATGTCAAAGTGCCCTTTGGGCAAATGACTAAACCCTCGATGGCCTCGCAAGCACCTTGCATGGTTGCTCTGACACCAAGAATGTGTGCATGATTGTTCATCAACGTAAAGGGCTTTGGAACCACAAGGTGATTTAAGCGCTATATAAGTGGGGACCATTTCCTCCATTTAAGTTCTTCTCGGCAAACATTAAGTATGTTGTCCCCAAACTGTATCAGTTTAATTCTTACTGTAGTTTCAGTTGATTTTATTTAGTTTTTTAGTTTTCAAGCACAGTGTCAGTAGGCACCACTCAGGGCTGTCAATTATATGCAGTCATTTCCTATGCAAGGCCCCTGTTTCAAAAATTTGCAGTAGACTGTATGTATGTATTGTGCAGAGTCAATTTCTGTTTTTGTACCCATTTCCAACACAGTCCTCCATGTTGCTGAGACTATTGAATTACCCTGTTATGGAATCAATAAAGTATGTGTGTGTGATGGTTTAATTTTTTATCAACTACTTTAACTCCTGGTGCTCACATCTGAAGAAATGACTCTTACTATTGCTGAGAAAGTACCTGAAAATTATAAAAAGGAATAATTTCCCAGACAACTTAAGAGTAACCACCCAGTCAAACAAGGGCATGATAATGATGTATTTGAATTTCCTACTCACTGCAAACATTGATAATATTGTGTGTGTGTGTGTGTGTGTGTGTGTGTTACATTAAATAAGGTTTATGTGGGCTCTACATCTCCCTACCATGTTACGGCTAACCAATGCAGGGCTCTGCATGGGTATGGGTTTCAGTTTTTTGAATTATAAATGTAGAACATTTTGAAACAATGGGGTTACCTTTGCATTGTCACTGGGGCATCACCAGGTATTTTTAGGTCTTAAGTTAGTTAGTTTTACTTTTGTTATCAACTATTTTGACGACTGGTGCTCACGTCTAAAGCGTCCTCCGATAACCGATAAGAAAATCTCTTCTCATTTTACATCCAAATGTTTTCCAAACCAGGGGAAACAGGAGACTCCCCTTCTTAGATGTCTGTTGCAATGAGTTCGTCTAAGATACAGAGAAATTAACCTTACGGATAAAATCGAGGGAAGGGAAATTCATCAAGGAATATGAAGTCTACTAAAATTTAATGTGAACGACAATAAATTACATTAAACGTAGCTAAATGAGTAAAAGGCCACGTTCACTGACCAGCAATTAGGTAGGAGATGGTCCGCACTGTGCTTTCCAGATGTGAAGTAGCAGCTGGGTTTCGCCTCACATAGTCGGTGTACCGCTCATAGACACGCGTCACTTTGTCGATATACTCTTTGATTTGAGACATTTTATATTTGACCTAATGTTCCCAGCACCGAAAAAAAAATAAACACTTCATTTAGACGCCGTTAAAACGACACACCAGGTTTGCCAGTGGGCCAGTGGGTTTACTGTGAAACACGGCCGCAGAATCACTTCCGGGTACGTTGTTCGACGATTAATGACGCCCCTCTGCTCCCATTGGTTCCCATCATCTACATATATATATATGGCCGCTGTGTTCATGAACACGTTATTGTTGCATCAGCGGCCAACAGCTCAACTCGATCAGAATGTCGACTCCAGTAGATCGAGGTACAGTAATTTAGATTTTGCACCATCTGTACTCTTTGTTGCTTATTTTGACAAGCTGGCTTTGCCACAAAGCTGTCACTAGCTCAGTTAGCTCTGTTAAAAGCTAGGGGTTTCACATATTTGGCTGGAAGTAACACGCTTAACTTTTCTTTTAAAGATTATAATATTCAAAGAGATTTTGTCATAATGTCTCAGCTAAACTCTTTGCATAAAAGAACAACAATCCCAAATAATATATTTAGTCATGCTTAACTCAAAAGGATCCCCTATTGAGTCAAGCAAATAAAATTAAAAAAAAAAACCATCTCACTTCCTTTGTGATGAAAATTGTATATATAATTGTACATGCGGCATTTGTGTTTTTGTGTCTGGTAGTTTGGTATGTACCCAACAAAGTCGCTATTTGTTAATGACAATCGGCATGTGCGAATTAATCTGCGCTACCATGAAAGTAACAGAATCTGATCTGTTTAAGCTCTTGTTCATCATCTGGAAATGCGTGTCTGAATTGCGGCACTTTCCTCTGCACAGATGATGTATTTACTCCCTCGCATCACTTTTACTGTGCATGTGTATCACTGAATTGTATTTTGAAAAAAATTATCTAACTTAACTTATAATTTTGTATCTTTGATGAACTGTCGTAGGTAACACGTTCAGTTTCGTTTTGACACATCAAACGTCTCATTGGAGGACACTTCCTGCTTTCTTGCATCATGTTATCGCTCCTTTAAATACTCATTTAGTCAGCTTGGAGTATTTCTCAAACCAAATCTTTTGTCTGTGTTGATTTGCATGATCATTCATGTGTTTGATGATTTATTTATTTGTTTATTTTTTTACATATCTAATCAACAATTTCTCTTCGAGTTTCATTTTTAGTTCACAAGGATGGAAAACAGCAGCGCGTCAGAATGTCACACTTAAGAGTTCATTGTCTTAACAAATACATGTAAAAAGACGTTCTGAAGAGTCAGAGGATTTCTTTTTTCTGTGTCCGGCAGTTTTTATCAATTTTTTTTCCCCAAAATATTTCTAGTGTTTTACATCATTAAGTACTCTGTTTGATATGCTTGTAATGGCCTCAATTTTCATACAGCCCAAACCCAGGAAAGGGTGTTGACCTTGCTTCAAAAGGTTGCCTTCTTCCTGTCCGATTAAAGTGTTTAAAATCTCACCTTCTTCATCGATAATTTGAGGGGAAAAAAATCTTCAATAGAATATGAATATTTATGTATATATCATAGTAAATACATACCAACATGACAATAATAAAAGTTTTGCGCCAAACCATTAAATCTCGAAGAGGGCACTTCCCAAGCCCCAAACAGTTTCAGTTTCATTCTTAATGTTGCTAAGACTGCAGTGCTTGCCAATTGTGTTGTTTCAGATTGCCAAGTTAAGTTTCATTCTTAGTATATGGGTGGAAAAACTGTCTTGTTGTAGTTTATCTTTCATTTTTACCTGTGTGTTTCTTTTGGACTAACTAGATATTTGTTATTTTAGGTCTTGGTCCTTATAGATCAGGGCCGGGCAATATGAGAAGACAAGACCTATTACTGCACATCATTCAGGAGTCCATTAAGGATAATAGAAATTAACTTTTATCTACTCATCTATTGAGAATCCAACATTTGTCATACAAAATAAACAGAGTGTGTCCCCAGTTTAATGAGGAACAACTCAAGGGCTCATTTTAGTGAAACACATGTTAAAGGCTTTAGAAAGGATGGCTTTGGGTTCATGTGGTAATAGTAGTCATTTTGAAACAGAAAGTTCCTGGTTGGATCCCTGAGCTCCAAGCTTGTCTTGCTGTGCAAGACTCTGAGCCCACAACCACCCTTAATGCCACAAGGTTGTCATTCCGCGGCAGTTCACTGCTCATGGTTCAAACATGAAAGGTCAAATCCAAAGACAAACACTTCCCTCAAGGTATCAATAAAGAATTTAAAAACAAGGGGAAAAAAATGACCCTGCATCCCCTTTCTTACCTTGCAATGACTTGAGAAATGCTTCGTTTCCAGTTTTCCTCATAGTTCTCTGCTTACTGTCTTGCAATCTGTTGCTGACGTTAATGTCAGTCAACCTTTTTCCTTTTTCTTTTAGAACTTTTTTTGCTTATTCATAATTTCTTTTCTCATATTCTAGTACCTAAATAGAAATTATGTAACATTACATGAAAAAATGATCTTAACAGTCCACAATATCAACTAATTAGCTTTAAAAATCAGTGAGGTACCAGTGATCTGAAGAATAGGACGTAAACCATATATAACGGAAACTGATTACACCTCATTATGCTGGCATTGCCTCAGTGATATGACATGTAATTTTTAGTACTGAAGCAGATATGATGAATAGATATATGATAAAACAAAAAAAATAACCTGGCTCCTGGACGTCATCAGATGCATTAGTTTTCCATAGTCCCCAGCTTCTATGTGGGTGAACCATAAATCATCGGGATGAAATTGTGCTGTTTGCAGCCTCATCTATAATTACTTGCGAACGTTTGCCCTCTTGTTTTCGCAGCCTTTGAGTATGGCTTCTTGCTACAGATAAGTGACGAGGCCGCGCTGGAAGCGGCCCTGAATGTCTACCTAACCTCACGCAGCTACCTGGCAGGGTACAGCCCCTCCCAGGCTGACCAGAAAGCCTTTAAGCTGCTCCACAAGCCCCCTGATCCACAACATGTCCATGCTCTGCGCTGGTACAGACATATAGCAGCCCTGCAGCAGGACCTGAGCCGAAATGGCAGCAGTGAGTAGATGGCTGAAGACAGCAACAGGCTGGACATGCCAGAGTCTTGGTAATAGTTTTGTCCACCTGGGAGTTGAATCTCAGAAGCCGGAAAAAACTCCCAGCCACTCTTGCCTGACCCCTCCAAGCGCATACACACGCGCGCGCACACACACACACACACACGCACACATACACACAGTCAGTCATGTACTGGAAGTCAAACATGAAGATTTGAAAAAGATCAACATTTCTGATGCTGAAAATAGCCTTGGAAACTGACAATAGTACAAAGAAATATGCTGGTTTCAATAAATCAGACAATGTCCCACCAAGATGCACTGCATGTGTTGAAAAAAATCTTAAAGTTGGACAGTTTTCATCCAGGTTGTTTGCATGTGCAATGTCTTTGACACAGACAGGTGATATCCTCAACCTGTTCTATTTGTGGCTACGCTAAGATGTTCAACCTTCTCTAACCAAAGGACCAGATTCAGCTGCTTTTTTCCTTGAAAGTCATTTACACATTTATTCCTCATAAGTGCAAAAGTTGATCTTCCAGTTGCCTTATGGGAAAACCTCCACAAAGCAGTTGTGAATATAGTGGGTGTTCACACCGGCCTGTCTATCATCCTACAGCTGGACAGTGTGGGGTAGGGGAAAAAATAGATGTTGGGATGTCCAGAGCCAGTCTTTATTGATATGTATCAATATATCAGCCTGTTTTTATCAGCAATGAAATGAGCCATGGTTTCAGCGATACGACAAAAAAAACCCAACAACTTTTATCCCAATATAATTTCCGGCAAATTTTCTTGCAAACTTTCTAATTTCTCGCTACTTTTTAAATTTGCATTCACAACAACTTTCTGCCATTTTTTTCTGACTTTGTGCTGTCTCTCATTATGACCATATACCAAAGGTTTTATCCCAAAATCCCAATAACCCTATTTTACTAAGGTGAGAAAGTGACCCCGATGATAGTCTAAATTTTATTTATACTGCCGCCATAACATAATTATAAAGGGGGAAAAATAGAGAGAATATTAATGCAATCTATAATATGAATTTAACTCCAGTTATATTAATTCAATATAGCTCGCTTTGGTGTGATTGTATACTCTCCTGCTTTCTATTAAAAACACGCTAGATGCCGTTTAGTTTCATAGAGTGAAGTTACCCATTTTACTTATTGACATGTGGACCAAAACAAATTCATGTATTTGTACCAGTGATCAATTCATAGCCTCTTTGTGTGGAATTCTTCAGAAAAGTTTTCTGCCGGTCCTAAATTAAGTTTTCAATCAGAAATCAGGTGGCCTTTTTTTAAACATTCCTTCACAGCATGGCTATGTATAGATCGTCAGAAGAGCTCTTCATCACTAATACTGGCATGGAATGAATCGTAAGACTGATATGTTTACCTTCTCTCATGTTTCCCTTATATTTCTTTTCTTTTTTATTTTTTTAATTCTATTCCAGCAAAGGGTAAGCGGATGCAGCCCACCTGGCTCCCTCCAGTAGGAGAGGATGTTCCCAAACTACGACTCTACAATAGTCTGACAAGATCTAAGGCAAGACAATAGTTCAATTAGCAAAAAAACTTAAAATACTTCCCTGTCTAACAGGCAATTTAGTTGTATGTTACCATTCTTAGTTATAAGTCTCTAATTAATGTATTTTTTTGGTGCAATTATGTCCTGCAACTGAAGTTTTCTCTTAACTGTTATATACTCTTTTATTGAATTTAAAAAAGGATGTTTTTGTACATAAATGAAACTAGTCCCTTCCAACCATGAATTTAAGGTAACATAACAGGGATCCCTCGTGGGTGTTTACCTATCAGTAAATTGGCTGTGAGTATGACCTAATGTACTTTTGACACAATAAGGACACTTTACTTTTATGTTTAGAGACCTTAGGACCTGCATTATTTATTATATCTAATTAATGATGGTATTGGTGCCTCAACGACCCGTATAGTAAAATGGACAGTAATTGAAAAGGTATGAAGAGAATCACTTTGCAAATCTTGGCCCACTCGTGATCAAAGATAGTCATAACATGGTACCTAAATAAGCGGGAATATTGTAGCACAAATATATCGTCAAAACAGCCATCATAACACACTTCACCAATAAGAGGTGTATCAGGAAAGCAAAATCAAGGTAAACAACTGGGTTCTATCTGGGTTAGAGGTTCCTATTCTAGAATCAAAAACACTGAAATATAGTGAAATTATAATTATTTTTTTAAAAATGTATAAGTTCTCCAACCTATTGTAATATGTAAAGACATTTGACTGCATATAAGATTTATTTAAGAGACAAGGATAATGTGATTTTTTTTATTTTTTTTTTCTGTTATTTAAAAAAAAAAAAAATGTTTTACAGTACACAAAATACCTATACTATGAACACAAATATGAACCAAAAATACTGTTAATCTCTACTGCTCTTTCTTTTGTCATTGTAGGTTGTTGTACGTGTTCTTTTCAGTCATTAGATACAAAATCATCATCTTCATACAGAATATTTTGAGCTTAAGGTCCAGTTCAAAATGACAGGACGACATATTTCATTAGAGGACAACTGAGAAAACATAGCCAGCATTTAGATAAATACATTTTTCTGTTTCAGGAGTTGTTTGTTGCCCAGAAAGGCAACAAGGTGACCTGGTACTGCTGTGGGCCCACAGTATACGATGCCTCACACATGGGGCATGCCAGGTAAATACAGCTCAGAACAACACAGCCAGTGGCACAGCCTCTCGTAAGCTGGATTCTAAAGCTTCTCCTCGACCTGTGTGTTTGTCCAGGTCATACATCTCCTTTGACATTTTACGAAGAGTTCTGAAGGACTACTTCAAGTATGACTTGCTGTACTGCATGAACATCACGGACATTGATGACAAAGTACGTATAATCTGTTGCCCAGTGTTAATCTACTGTGAGTTTTGAAAAAACGTTGGTGTTTTTTCCTGCAGAAAGAGCGAAACTTTGCTTTTTCCTATACTTTTGTTCAACCTTTTTAAATCAAGTGATCAAATTCTGGTTAAAGAATACCGAAGCCATTTTTATCAATGATTTATTCAGTGTCCATAACTGGAGAATTTAGTGTTTTTCTGTTTTGTTTATAATTATGCAACCACAAAAAAATAAAGAAACTGATAGTCATGGTAGTCTGTTTTTTGTAGTTCTTTTTAGTGCCCCCAGATTGCCATATCATTTTTTTTTTCACTTATTTCTTTTATTATACATATTGTATATTTTTTTATTTATCAAGAAAACTTAGCTCTCGGTCTTAACCTTCAATAACAAGCTACAACATCATTTTATATGCTTTCTTTCTGTTCCAGCCGAAAGGACTATAGGCATATGGAATGTTCAATTGAGTGACGAATTATATGAATTATATGAAGTTTTTTTGTTGTCGTTGTTATTTTTTTAAAGGCTCATAAGTCATTCTTCCAAAGAAGAATTGTCAAGGTCATCGGTGTATAATTTTGTTTTTTAATTTTTTTTTGCACTCTCGCTTCTGTTTCAGATCATCAAAAGGGCCCGGCATAACTACCTTCTTGAACAATACATGGAGAAGCAGCCACAGGCAACTCAGATACTGCAGGATGTCCTGAGTGCCCAAGTGGTGAGTCCAAAAACATAAACCTTTGATTCTGGGGGCATCATTGATTTAATACTTGTTCATAAAAATTGTTTCACAAAGCATAAAGGAGACTGAGATTCTCATTGTTCTGGTATAAGTATTATATCAACTGTTGGACTTCGACCCAATGATAAAAACATGTCTGTTGATAAAGTCAGTTTACGAGGCCTGTATTAAGGTTGTAATTGTTTAATTTAAATGTTAAACCTGATTTGTATCAACTGTGAAAATCAACTTTTATCCAACTTTATCCAACTGTGTGATTTGTAGCCGTTTCACGCCAAAATGGCTTCAAACACAGACCCGGACAAGAAGCAAATGTTGGAAAAGTTGGATGCAGCCATCAAAGCTGCCCTGAAACCCCTGCAAGAAGCTTTGCAGAATAAAGCAGCAGAAGATGTTATGAAGCCTCTTGCCAAGGTAGGGCCCTTACACCCCAATGCATGCTTTGCTTCTCTTGATCTGTTGCTCTGTTTCCCTTTTCAAAAGAAAGGAAAACTCCTTCACTTTTCATTTTAGTAACTGTGAGTCAATTTAAAGTTACAAAAAGTCTGTTTTGGTGTGTTAGATGATGATGGGTTTTACAAGGACAATATTTTTCATGGTGCGTCTATAAAGTTGAGGACGGGAGATACAGTTCTGAATAATAATGTTTGATTTGATCAAAAATGTAATTCTGTGCTGTTTTTAATAATAATTTTCTGTTGGTCATTCACAAATTAATGTGGTATTAACTATAATAGGGCAAATGAATGGACTGCTCCTACTACAACACTGTTGGTCATTTTAGATAAAAATCACCCTCCATATGTGTAATTGATATGCGTACAAACAATAGCTGCAGAAAAAACACATTGTATTCAAGTGCGATGTAAACCAAGGGAATACTCTTTGATCTTCCAAAATGTTCCTATTTAACAGAGCCATATAATCAGTAAGTTAAAGTAACAGTTCAAGTTTCATTGGCACAATAAACAATTGAAGTTTACACGTGTCTTAAAATTCACAGGCTCACAGCCTTTACATGTTTTTTGTCTTTTTCTTTCTTTTAAAGACATTGTTTGAGAATTCTCGGGACATGCTTTCCGACTGGCTGGACAAGCAGTTTGGAAGTGGAGTCACGGAGAACTCCATCTTCTTCACTCTTCCTAAGTACTGGGAGGGGGAATACCATAAAGACATGGAAGCACTGAACGTAGGTGGATTAAAGCACAAGTCCCATGTTTGAGAGTCTTGCTCCCCTGCAATGCAACATACACTCAGTGTGGAAAAATGTGAGATTGTTGGACGTACCAGTCTGAACCCACAGACCTAAGGTCCCTTCATACTAGACTGACGTCTCGGGACGGTTTTCAGTACAAATTAGTCTGCAGTACAAAGCAGGTCTGCAGAGATTTTCTCCATTTGAGCAACAATAGCCATAGTGAGGTACACGCTGATGTTGAGCTCAACATTAACAGTTTGAGCTCCTGTGGCTATAGCACTATAGCACGGGGGGGGGAAATCAGCCAAAATACTTCCCCAATTCCATTTAAAACACTTGGGTGAAAGGCTTTCAACTTATATCTGTCCACAGATTCTCCCCGCTGATGTCCTCACTCGAGTCAGCGAGTACGTGCCAGAGATTGTGCAGTTTGTAAAGAAGATTCTCGCAAACGGTTATGGGTAAGCCAGATCTTGCACTCTTTTTCTTAATCACATTATTCCCAGTATTGCCAGGGGTGTGTGATGGTTATGCTTTTCATATATTTTCAGTTACGTCTCCAACGGATCTGTTTATTTTGACACCGCCAAGTTCGACAGCAGTGAACACCACTGCTATGCAAAACTGGTGCCAGAGGCATACGGAGATGTGCAGGCTTTGCAGGAGGGAGAAGGTATAGCGTGTGTGTGCGTGCGTGGTGCTGGTATGTGCATGCACGCACGAGTGTGTCTTGCTGTATAATGGGAGCTTGAATAATCGAAAAACAAAGTTTCAAATATATTTCATATCCTTCTTTTTTTATCTTGAATCTGCAGGTGACCTGAGCATCTCTGTTGATAGATTAAATGAGAAAAAATCCCCCAATGACTTTGCCCTGTGGAAGCTCTCTAAGCCTGGAGAGCCTTCATGGGACTCTCCGTGGGGGAAGGTAAGAGTTAATTCTTCAGGTTGTTGTCTCTGAGGCATCTACTGTGAACATCAAAGATCAAGACATTTCACCAAGGAATGGCAAAACAGATTCAATTTAAATTCTGATTGATAAATAATTGACTGCATTTGTTTTTCTTAAACAGGGAAGACCTGGCTGGCACATTGAATGCTCTGCTATGGCGGGCTCTATCTTGGGGGAGTCCATGGATATCCACGGCGGGGGCTATGATCTTCGCTTCCCCCATCATGACAATGAGTTGGCGCAGTCTGAGGTACCAAGGAAACGGCGTTCAATGTTAACCGTTTTGAGAAATTCTGTTTTAAAGCAGTTCATAAAATCAGTATTATAACTCCCACACATGGTAATTTCTAACTTTGGGCTCATCTCTTAAGGAGGGTGATAAAACTCTTCTCCAATGAGCTTGTTAAACTAATGTAGTGAAATGCATTTTTATACAAAATGAAATCTGATGATGATTCTACAAAGGTGACCTTTTAAAAATTGTAAATCGTTAACATTGATCACTCTGAGTAAGATCGAACATATGCATCGCAAAACCTGGATACACAAGACTGATATCCAAAGTGACAAGATGGAACTGCCCCAGACAAGGAAAACCTCAGATTTGTGCTAAGGCATGGCCGGAAAACACGTTCAGTAAATGAAATTGGTGGCCTTTTTAAAAAATTTTGTTTCTACTGTGTACCATATATCCTTTTTATTTTTCCTATGCAGAATCAGCCTCTTAACCAACACAACCAATCTGATTTGCCATAATCCAAACCACCAACAAAGTATTTTCGCACTGCAGATAAGTCCAGTCAACTGTCAATTTGATCTGGACTCAGCTTGCTCTTCAGTTTACACCAAATTTTGGTCTTTTTCTAGAAACATTTTTAGTTGGAACAAGGCCAACTCTTTTACAGGAATGTGCATTTTTTCCCCAATGGAATGAGACAGTCTGCTTCTTTCTCTCACAGGCTTGCTTTGAGAATGATCACTGGGTCCGTTACTTCCTGCACGCTGGACACCTGACAATTGCGGGATGCAAAATGTCCAAATCACTGAAGAATTTCATCACCATCAAGGAAGCTCTAATGAAAAACTCTGGTGATATTTGTTTTACTGTTTGATGTCATTCTTACTCAACTGGCTATGGAGCTCATTTTATTTGCCATTTGAAAAGAACGTCTCTGAAAACAAATAGCACCCAACTGACTGAATTTAAAAAGCCATTAATACATTTTGATGGCTTCTCTACAGCCTGAATTGGGCTCCTTGGTGTATTTTCTTAGGATCTTGGCACAAGGGCCTGTAACACCTTGTCCTGTGTAGTAATGAATGAACCATGACCTTGAACTGTTTCAGATTTGAACTAAACAGAAGTACTGTTTTACACAACAAATCTGGATAGCATTTGAAAAGCAGACCTGGACACATTATTGACCTTTTTATGCCTACTATACATAGAGGGGATTTCTTTTCCCTTTATTTCCTCAACCACTTCTCCACATTACCCCCCCCCCACAAACACACTCACACACACACAATTTTCACTCCCTCCCATGTGACCAGTATCAAATATTCATGCTGAATATTTTAGCAGGGAAAAGCATGTTTCAATTAGATCTTCTCAGATCCCTATTCATCATTAATGGTTATAAATTAGTTACTGACCAGTGTGTCTGAAAGTTAAACTGTCGGGATGAATATTCCTTTTATTTTTAACTTTCAGCTGATTAAAAAAAATTGACCACTATGCATTTTGAAGTCATGACACCCTGTTAGCATTATTTCTACAGGACGTCCTTCTCATTGTGGAGTCATTTATTGAAAACATTAGGGAAAGAGATCAAGATTTACTAATTTAAGAGGAAAGCAAAATTAACTAATTTTGTTCCTTCCTTTGACAGCTCGCCAGCTCCGTCTCGCTTTCTTGATGCATTCCTGGAAGGACACCTTGGATTACTCTCCCAACACAATGGAGACGGCCGTCCAGTATGAGAAGTTCATGAATGTGAGTGAATATATGATAAATGGACCAGAACGTCTCTTCGTCCTCTTTAATTTTGCTCTTCTCTTTTACAGGAGTTCTTCCTCAACGTCAGACACATTTTGCGTGCTCCTACTGACATCACTGGGCGTTTTGAGAAGTGGGAGACCTCTGAGGAGGAGCTGAACAACAAGTAAGACATCAAATCATAGTAAGGTGATAACAGTGAAAGATATCCCCCACTAAGAAATATTCCCCTTACTGGAAAAAGTTTAAGAAGGTTGAATGCATTGTTGTACTGAAATTGTATTGAACTTTTTTTTCATGAACAAGACAACTTAATGATTAAACCAAAATCAATACTACAATTTTGTTTCTAAATTTACTTTAAAAAAAAAATTAAAAAAAACATCCCACACAATAGTAAGTGTGGATAACCTGAAAAGCATATATCCTCAGTTACTCCTTTTATTATATTAAAATCTTAAAGTAATTGAAAGTGGTACATTCAATAAGGTAGACAATATAAAATGGTTAATCTCCGCTACTTTAAACAAAAAGCTTAACTTCAGGATATTCAAACCTCTGGGTTCCGTGTTCTTCAGTTTCTACGAGAGGAAATTTGCGATCCACAAAGCTCTTTGTGACAATGTGGACACTCGCGCAGCCATGGAGGAGATGAGGCAGCTGGTGACACTGACCAACACCTACATCGGCCGCAAAAAGGTCACCAAGACCTCTCCCAACCGCATGCTGATGGAAAGTATCGCCACCTATCTCAGTAATATGCTGAAGGTGAGCACAGTGTCGTTAGGAATTGAATGTAAACTATCAGGTTGTCAATATCACACCTCCACATTTGAAAAGAATGAGAGTCACTGTGCTTTATTATAAGTTGCAAAACAGCCGTGGGCCACTGTGCTACGCTTGTGCCTCGTATATTATCTTGTCTGACCTACTCAAATTATGTTTTTGTTGCCAAGATGTTTGGTGCCATTGAGGGATCAGAATCTATCGGCTTCCCGATTGGAGGGCAAAGTCAGAACAGTGATGTGAGTAAAGAACACACTTGAAGATGTCTTTGGTTGTTGTAATTTTACATTTCACAAGAAAAGTATATATTATTAAATCCATGTCTTAATTATGTTTAGCAAAGAAGTTCCGAACTGGCCCCAGCTATTTAGGAACAACTTAATGTTCTTAAATAAATAGATAAAATAAAACTTGATGATTACTCTGCTGCTGTCTTGCTCAGCTGGAAAACACTGTGATGCCGTACCTCCAAGTGCTGTCCGAATTCAGAGAAGGAGTCAGGAAAATTGCCAAAGAAAATAAAAGTAAGAATAGAATTAACAGAACTCCTGTTGTTTGTCTTGAGAATCCAGAATAACATTGGTTATTAGCGGTGTCACTGATCTTTGAATATCCCCTCTAGTGAAAGACTTGCTGCACCTCTGTGACAGCATTCGTGATAACACTTTACCTGAGCTGGGTGTCCGGCTTGAAGATCATGAAGGTGATTTTAAAATTGTGAAACATGGATGTTTTCCAGACATTATTGCTGGAAATTTCCCCTTTACATCAATGGGTCAAATTTAAGAAATTAATACACAGTACTGTATAGAAGTCATTTTTAACAGTAACAGAAATGCTCAAGTGGCCTGAAGTTACAGGATATGTGTGTGTTGCAGGCCTGCCAACTGTAGTGAAACTGATCGACAGAGACATGCTGATGAAGGAGAGAGATGAAAACAAGATGGTAAGAGAAAAGAAAATGAAAGAAAGCAAAAAAAAATGCCCCTTATCAGTGTAAAAATCTCACGACACTGTCCACTGCAAATCCCAACACATGACTGGCCAAGAGACAAACCTTCATCAAGTACTGTCAATTACTACTTTATTTTGATGTTCATAAGAAAATGATCCCACATTGTACTGTCCTAATTTTATGGTATGTTTTGAAATTCAGCCTTGCTCATGTCTGATGTGAAGTCTGAACCTGAGAACTGAAGTTAAGTGGGTCATTTGTGACAAAAGAGTAAAGGTATGATTTTTCTCCTCTGACAGATTGAGGAAGAGAAGAAAAGGAGGAAGGAAGAGGCTGCCAGAAAGAAGGATGAACAAGAGGTCTGTCTTTTCTCATTAATTCCATCATTCCTATATAATGTAGCCAAAATGCTTATTTGGTCATCAATATCACACTTTCATTCATACTGATTGACTCGCTACTTCTGTGTTTTAGATGGCCAAACTATCAAAAATGAAGATCCCGCCTTCAGAAATGTTTCGCTCAGAAACTGACAAATATTCCAAATTTGATGAAATGGTAACCAGTTGATCTTGTTTATCCTATGAGTTTGAGGGGGAGGGGGGGGGAATCAATTTCATTATGCTGGCTTTACAATATCAGTTCAACTAAACTGGATGGGAACACTGATTAAAAATTTACTTTACACACATAAGGTAAAACCTTGTCCCTGTCCTCTCACACATCAAATAATTTTGCTTAAGACAAAAATTGTGGATTAATCAACTGTGAATCTCAAGTCCATCAAGTCAGATAAAATTAATTTTAATTACACAATGGAATTAGGACCCACCTGACACAAGCCAAGCTTTATTCATATTAAATCCGAACCCACTGGTCCATCAGTCATTATCAGGGGAAAGAACAGTTGTCATTGTCGTTAGCTGAGTTTTTTTCTGCAGATCCAGAGAGGAAACGAATGGTCCTTGTCTTTGTTGATGTCAACAGGGTTTCCCTACACATGATGCTGAGGGGAAGGAAATCAGTAAGGCCCAATCAAAGAAGCTGCGCAAACTCTTCGAGGCCCAGGAGAAGTTGTACAGCGAGCAAATGTAGCAGGCGACTGACTGAGATCATCAGAAAGTTTCTTTGCAAGACTGCAACATGATTAAAGCCACATCCGCTATGCTTATGTTTGTTCCTTTTTTAAAATGTCTTTTCAAAACTTAAACCAGGGAAAAAACTTAAACAGATGACAGTTTTCCCAGTTATGAAAATATGTGGACAGTTACTTTAACAAAAAATAGATCCCAGTTGATTCTGGAAACTTATCAGAAAATATGTACAAAAAAGGGTTTGAAACATGTGATTCAATTTTTGAATGAGGGTTAAGTAAACGAAGATATCAGCTGCAAAGGATTTAAATGACTTTGGAATAAGGATAAAATTCCTTTTAAAATTAGTGAGGAGTTTATTATTTCAACTACCAAAAAAAAATAAATGAGGAAGAAAGGACTTGCTGATGAAACAAGTAGAGCACTTTTGTATATCTCGCTAGTTTTGCGCTTTCTCAAAGCCTCTGGAAATAATTCTATAATACATTGTGAAACTTTAAATAAATATCATTAATGTTTTGTGTGATCCATTACCAATTGTAAAGATTTTTTTTTTTTGTGAAAAAAAGGGTTTTCAATTCGTTCCCTTTTTTTCTTTCCAGATGCAAAACCAGTAGTCAGTTTTTGTCAAAGCTTTGTACTTGCCAAAATCGTTAAATACAAAATAATTATTTAAACTTACTCCTGATTAAAATAGCATTAGGAAGTCCACTTACTTTATTCTGCTGATTGGCCACAGTGATTGATATATTTCCTTTTTTTTTTTTTAGATAACAGCACATTCTTCGAATAACTGGTTTTGGTCTTTCCTATACCACCAAACTAATGGGCAGCTGGTATATTTTGAAAATCTAGATTCTGCCTTTATGGCACAAAGAATTCCCAATCAGGTTTCGCTTAAGTGTAATATTCAGCCGTCCATTAGTCCTCTTTCTAACCCTTTATTGTCATTTAATCATTAATTGAAGGAATGAAACTGATCCTCAATAGTACCACATAAACATTGTTTATCCAGTATGTTTTTCATGATATCTGCCGCTTTGTCATGATGCTATAACATTCTATTGGGATATAAGGAAAGTAATGTTCTTATGGAAATCAGTCCTTGCCTTTTCGTTGTTTTCCTTTGCTGACATGAAAGAAAATAAAATACAGATAAATAAAGTCACTCTAAGTCCGTTCTTAAAGAATACTTTGCCATTGGGCCTTCGATTTAAAGCAAATGCTTGGCCTGAATTTCATCAAGATCTTGAATGTGTATAATTTTGTTTACATTCCTTTAAATTGGCTTTTTCATCATTGTTTCATCATTTTCATCATTGTATTTTTTTCAAATGGCAGCATCGAAAATCTATAATGAATCACTTTCAACATACAGCAACAAAAAAACAGCTGAAAAGGACCAAATGCAGCAAGAAAAGATTGTCTGAAAACATGCTTTGAGATTAGCTCAAAGGACATTTAGTCACCATTAATCCACAGCATGTAAATATCATCAAGAAATGTACAAAATGTAAAAAATAATCTGAGTTAGGAACCATGAAGAAAGATATGTATTGAACCTTTTCAAGAGTTAAATTATAAGAGAGTTTAGCACAAACAATGCTCCTGCAAACATTCATATCTAAATAATAGATGTAATTTTAAATTGAGGTTAGTCATGGCTGAAGTAACTCTTCATTGATTTCTATGTCATGTGATTATCAGCACCTGGGTATATGGGGCGACTAGAATGGTGTTTTGAAAATCTAGTTCCTGTACATCATTTCGCACGTCTATTTTGACTTTCGTTGTCGCTGCATATCCAGAATCAATAACGATCATGGTGATTATTATTGTACTCACACAATACCTTTGACCTTTCAAGAAGGAGGGTACCTTAACTTGCTGGCACCTCTAATTTTGTTCCAATTTCTGCTGGTCTAGACTTCTACCTGAATTAAACTGGCCAGGTCAAGTATTTCATATGTACACAAACTATATCAAGCAGTAGATCCAGATGTTGGATTTTACTGCAAAAATTTAATGACTGGTGCTCAATGACCTCATGCATGCATTGGACAATTTTCTGTTGCTGTCTGCATGTAAGTATAACTTAAATATTCAAACAAAGAAGACAGAAAAGCATTCCTTTAACAGTTTATTACCAAAATAACTTTTTGAGTATAAAGCTGGCAGGTTTTGTGAAATGACATTTGGGATGAGGGTGATGTTCTGCTGACGGTGGTGTGGAATAGACAGTTAGTTGAAGCGGACCCTTCTCATTGAACCCACTGTGTTGTTTTGGCTGCCCCAGTCTGAGAAGTTGTTGTAATCACGCTTCTCCAGAATGTAGTGAGGACCTCTGTAGTTTGGCTCCTGGTAGACCACCCACCTACACACACACATACACACACATACATACACACACATCTGTTCAGTCCGCCGACACAGAGGGTTCAATGGAGCCCCCAGCATAATAATCAAGCAAACAATGAACATATATTTTAGAGACATGTCAAGCATCAGTTTTTATATTTTACATAAAATTTCAACTTGTAAATAAACAAAAGTCCTTTTTTATGTTTTCTCCAGTTTAGGTTTTAATTTGTACATTTTGTTATCACCAATTTTTTTCACTTTGTATTGTATTTGAATTCCAGAGTTGTCTGTTCTTTGAAATTATTAAACACGAGTTGTAATCTAAATTAATTTTACAATTTTACATTTAACTTAAACTTAACTTTTAACTTATTTAAAAGGGTAAGTTAACTGATATTCTTACAATTTTATTGTGAATACTGCTACAGTCAAGTTTGAAGTGATTGACTTCTTTGAGTGAAGATTGAGAACTTGACTCAATTTTATTTTAATAGAAAGACATTGATTTTTTTTTACTCATAGTATTAGTATCATGTTTTAAAAATAATGACGTAAAGTGAATAGATAGATAGTAAGTTGCTTCTTTAACATAATCAAGACTTTGACTTGAAATTGTGACTCAATAGCTCAATAGCTGGGGCAGAACTTTTCAAGAATTGCAGCTCTTTTGGGAAGTTCCTAGTCTCGAGTGGCCAGTTCCCATTAAAACTGGTCCATAGGAGGTAAAACAGCAAAGGAACATAGGCAGAAACAATCTTTGTTGTTTGTGGTTGGGGAGGGGTGAACCATGTATCCTGATCCATTAGAACAGCTCAGATTGTTGAAAAGCTTAAAGTTGTTCCTGGTAAAAAAAAAAAAAAAAGGTGCCAAACACAGTTTTGGGGGAATGCACAGCCACAGACCAATCAGGGGGTCCAAACGGACCTCTGTCAACCAACAGGGCAAGGCAGATTGATGTTTTGGACAAAGTTGTGTGTCCTGGCATCCATATGGACGTTACTTGGACATGAGCCCCCGGCCTAAACATTGCTGCCTTCATGGATACAGTATTCCATGAAGGCAGCAACGTATTTGAGCTGGATCATTTGTCCTATCCTTTTGGGGCATGATGGACATTGAAGTCCAAACCATAATGGCCCTGACTTAAGGGCTTAAAAGAACCTATTGCTAACGTCTTGGTAACAGGCTTCAATGCACACCTTCAGGGTTCCAATGAACTACTAGCCCTAACCGGCAGGGGTGGTTTACACTACATAGAGGTGTAAAGTACGCTGTACAATCAACTAATTTAAACAAACTCAGAAATACATCACTTAGGTTATTGTAGAAATTATTAGATATTTTGCAGCTCAATGATGTTAGACCCCACCATACAATAGTATCCGCATATTTAGTTTTGTAATTTACCCCAAATGTGGATGATTATGTTTTAAACATTCAGACACAGGCACTTACGCTCCTCCGAGCACACGGATGGAGGCTACTCTGTTGAGGCTGTATCGGCTCATCAGGTTTGGAATATCGTCCTGGATCTCCATTTTTTTACCAGAAAAACCAGCTCGCTCAAACAGTTGAGCTTTGGCAGGGTTGTTGTCCTGAAAAGCACAGCCATACGCACATTCATTTATAAAACATCCCTGTTGTTTGCACTCAGATCCTGCAAAGTCAAATCGAAGTACTCACATGATATGAAACTTCAAACTCAACATAAAATGTCAAATGTTGATTGTAGATTTTTAGTCCGGTGTCTCTGATGTGTGCTGTCTCACAAGGTCCAACCTGAGGTCCTATGTTTTATCTTTCATATGTGTACAGTACATTTGTCCTAATGAGTAGATTATCAGTCCTCTTGGTTGTATCTGAAATAAATCTGTATCCCTTTTTTGAATCAGATCATTTTAACCACTTTTGTATTTTAACTAAATGTTTGGAGGCAAACTTTCTGAAACAACCCTGATTTGCATGGGGTCAGCGTCTCCTAAGAATAGGAATTTCATTGTTTTCATCCATTTTAAAATCCTGGCATTCACTTTGAGAGCTTTGAAAAGGCTGTATCTGACTTTGCCCTCACTTGCCACTAAGGAATAACAAAAGATATTACCATATTCTGGTGTCACGTTCTAATGTGATCACGCTTTTTGAGTATTTGTTGACACTTTCTGAAATCACCCTGACCTGACGACCTATGCAGTGCATGAAAAACACAAATATTTTCATGCAGATGAACTTTTGTTAAAAAGAATAGAAATTTGTTCTTCATTATTTATTGCCTTATGTTGTCTATTTTAAATTTGGTTTTGCTCATGTCTCTGCACATCCTTGCTGTAGCTGTTGTCATATGAACCTTGATGGTATTTTTTTGGTACTTCTTTGTAGTGTAAAACAATTTGTGATTTTCATCTGTGAACAGTATTATTTTACTATTCTCACATGAAGTCGAGGATACTTTCAACATAGAGTCGCCCTTTAAGTCTGTTTTCAGCCATATCTGTTTTGGGGGGCACCGTTGAGTCTATTTGCCAATACTTTTCAATTTACATGGACAGAATTGGCATTTTTTTCTGTGAAATGATCCTTCTGCAAAATGCCATATAATCAAACCCTGGATGTTATCTTTGTTTCTCCTTTCACAAGCGTGAAAACTAGAAGTATGCGATCGTATGTGAATTAAGAGTGCAAATGCAAAAATTACGATGCCCATATCTCTGGTATGATACACTCCAGTGACGGCATGCTTGTTTGTTTTTTGTTGTTTTTTTTAAAACATGTAACAGCAGTACTGATGAAGGTGTTTCACCTGTTTGACGGCACGGACAGATGATACATGGTCCGCCTGAGCGCACCACTTTTCATAGCAGTTGTACTCTCCCCTGTCAGACATGTCCCACAGATACTGGCGACCTCGAAAGTTCTCATTCTCGAAACCAATCCATCTTTTGGAACGAATGAGAAAATACGAAGAATGAGAAATAGGAAGAAAAACCCACAGTTAAAGATTTTGCCTAATTTGAAATCACTTTACGATGAAATGGTGTTTAACTCTGCTCAGCAGCTTCCCATCTGGCCAATTCAGCTTCATGTGGCTGATGTGATTCACCAATTTTAGATATAAATCCATTTAGAATGGATGAATATGCAACAACTTTGGCATTCATTTCCAGTGACAGATCATTTGGGCCTCCTGGTACTCATTTATTTTTCCAAAGGCTGTAGTGATGTCCTGTCTACTTTAGAGGGGGGTGTGGACTTACGCTCCGCTCTCCACCTGCACAGAATTGCATCTCTCTGGGAAGTTCTTGTCACTGAGTCTGCCACAGTCAGAACTCAGGTCGAGCCGCCTGCCGGCGAAGTTTCGCTGTTCAAATAGGGTCACCTGATTCCAGATTTCAGAGAAATATATTAGAATCAATTGCAAGGCATACTTAATTTCTCTCATGAGGAAAACAAGGAGGAAGAATGGCTTTTTAATACCTTGAAAAAAAACACTCATGAAAAAAGAATACATAAAAAACACAGTAATTGGGGAAAGAATTGGAACAAAAATTAAATGTAAATTTTAAAGAAAAATCTCAGTATATTCATACTGCAAGGATTATGTGACATTCTGAGAATTCATTTGCTGCTGATAATTAGCAAATAAATGCTTGACAAATTCTTTTTTTATTTTTTTTACAAAATTCAAATGTCTACATGTGATTACAGTTTATCAGAGATATCTAAGAGATGACACGGTGATAAGATATGAAAGGGAAGTTATATAGTTATAATTTTGGCCAGTGTTAACATAGCTGCAAGTTGAAATTAATCATCGACCTCAGACACTGATTTAAAAAAAAATCCTCAAACAGTTAGCATTTGATTAAAATTTGACAAAAAAACAACATTTAATAACTCCTCAAGTGGTTGCGGCTCTCTTCGGTTCCGATTTTAAGGTAATTCTTGAGAGATAGCATCACTGTCGATTCCACACAAAGAGGACAAAGAAGAACCAAGGCTTGACTTAAATATGCTTTCGATCCTCAAGTTTCTGGAGGAGTCAATAATTTGTAGGAACACAATAACTTCAGACACAACTCTTTGACTCACCCTCCCACTGGACCCGTAGAAGGCACGTTGGAGCACAGACCCCAGCTTGCTGTAGATGTAAAGGTACTTAAAATGAGTCATTTCATCTTGACACAATTGAGAGAAGAGACGGATCACAAAAAGAGCACTTTTTTTGAAAAAAAAAACCCAGCAACTTTTGTCTGTTAACGTTATTTGATTAATGTTTGGAGTTTCATTATTTCATTCAGCTGAATTCATATTTTTACTTCTACCAACAACAGATAAGACATGATGTAGAACTTTTTTTTTTGTTAAAATCTGAATCTTAAAATGTTTGTTTGTGTGTCTCCTCTCAACCATCATCACTCCTCAGGTGATTTGGGAAAACTGTTGTAGGAGGTGCTGTCAACAGCAGCTCCATCCCCACCCGCACATGTCTGCCCAGGGGCCTGACATGGTGCTGCGCAGCACTGGTAACATACCTGGTTTGTTGGACTAATCCTGGGACCTTAGTAAAGATGTTCATTTCAGCTCTGCGAGGCCAAAAGAAAGGCCCTTAAATACAGCAAAGTGAGGTGAGTGGAAACATACTAGAACACTCAGAGTGGTTCTGCAACAGTCTCTGGGGCCCTGCACACCATTGATATGCTAAACCATGCTCATGTTGTCTGTTCTGTTACACAACATCTGGGACCGCATGCAGTGCACAAAAAACACATGCAACAGAAATAGGTGTGTGCATGCAAATACACAAACACAACAAGACGGGGGAAAATGTTTCTATACACATGCCCACACAGACACACACACACACACACACACACTAACATATTAATGCGTGGACAGAGAATGCAGCGCCAACAGATTTAGCATTGGACAGCTCAGCTTTTTTTGATACAAAGCCTGTCAACAATGTGACTTATGATAATGAGTGTATTCACGCTTTGTGCAGGATGAGCTCCAGCACAGTGTCCAGTGTAGAGGTCGTAACCCTGATAGAAGCTGCACAGACACCCAGAGCTTCCACTATGAAATAAGTTACCTCTGTGAACTGAATGCTCAGGCTGTTTGTCCTGTAAATCTCTAACTTGTATCCTCTGTTGGTCCAAGCTTAAATCTAAATGATATAAATAAAAATTCAAGTCATAAATTCAGTACGTGGTTTGGCAAACCTTGGCTAAACTTCCTCCATCAATTAATTTTACACTTTCTTTTAGGTTATATCTTATTCATTTTCAATTGATTGAACTACAAATTATCAGCTTATTTCTCCCTAAATATTGAACAGGTTTTATGCTGATGTATTTTCAATTCCCTTGCAAATAATTGTATATTTTCCAGATTTTTTAAATCAATATTCATCAATCGATATTGTCTTTATACCCCTATTTTCATTTCTTTGCATTTGTAAACTTCTTACCTGACTTGACATTGCAAATTATCATTTATCTTTTAAAGCCTCAGCCCTGTTTTTTTTTTTTAATCACATGGCCAAAGTATCATGAAGCCTGTAGTTTTAGGACATCAGATGGCCAAATAGGAGTTTGTCTTAAATAATTATTCATGATATTTTTCCAGGACATATATCTGTTTCGCTTGTTTTCCATGTGATTTCCAAGGCCAGAAAAGAGGGGAATCATTTTTAATGCGTGCCTTGGATGTGCGGGCACACTGCTGACAAACAATAAATGATAACTCAGTGTATATACACTAATAATTACTGACCATTTCAAGCCATTTGAAATATAGTCATCGATACAGGAATCAACATTTTAAAGTCATAATTTATTTCACATCTGAGATCACAATGGACTTTGTGACAATCTGCTACTTAACTCAGCTGTGATTGATTGTAACATCTACATGACAAAAATAACATCTCCATTGTCAAGGACAGTCTTGAGGCGAGGTAGTTGTGGTGACCCCCAGGAACCTTGTTTGGTCCTCCTTGTCCTCTCAGTCCAAAGCCAGGGGCCGGATCTCCTCGCCAATGGTGGATGAGCCCTATTGTATCAGAGGTTAGCTCGTAGCTATGGGGAGCAGGGAGAAACAGAGACAGAGACTGTCTGCTTTCTGTTTTATTGGTTATAGTGAACCCACTTTATACAAAAAATGAACAATACATGCATTGAGAAGTGCAGAGCCGCCCTTCCACGAGAGGTGTTATACATATACATAAGACCGGTGTCAGGAGGTACCTATCTCCAGGTCCATTGCAGGGCCTTGTGATGATTTAATGGCGGTGAGGGCAACAATGGGAGTGTGTCTCAGATAGAAGAGGAAAAGTATTGGAAAAAAGGGGGGGGGGGTATCAAAGAGAAGTGAAACCATACAGGGAATCTCAGAAAATAGAACAGTAACAGAAAATGATCTAACATCCATCATCAAACTTAGCTTTAATTGTTCTCAGCGTATAGTTTCATCTTGATTCAATAACTAAAATTCAGTTAATATTTGAAACATTTTGTAGCGACCCCGCAACAGAGGCTATAGGCTGTTGACCTGTCACTCTCCGGCCCTTCGCGGATCACTGGACTGCAGGTTTGTCACAGAATCTGGTGATTGGGGGAGCCGGGGAGGGGGGGGTCGACTGGAGAAGAGCGGGAGGATTTGAGAAAGTAGAGGGGATGAAGCGTAGCGTGGAATAAAGTGCAGTGGTATCATCGAGGAGTTGTTAGAAATAAAGCGACGACATCTGGCGTACAAGCCTGGTTGCAGACGTCTTCATTGAAGCGTTACAATATCATTAAAAGATTAGATGCTGATTTATTTTTATTTCTCCTCCAAATAAGGGGTTCACACTTTACTCTCTGGTTAAGAATGAATTCAGTATTTTACGATCTGTTTAAAACTAACTGTGATATCAACAAGTAGCCTAATCAGCCCACATTGGAGTTCATGTTAAAAACATTAATGTGATGTAATTCCTATTGTTCCATTTTCTTTTGTTCCCTTTGGCTTTGTTAAATTGTCCTGTAATAAAGGGTGACGGGTACTCTTGTTTATCCACGTGCACTGACCAAATATAGATTTACTGATTTTAGTTTGCAATAGCTCTACTCACTTCAAACAACTATTTGGATTGTCACGGTTGTTTCATCCTTACATGGAAAATTGGTTCCACATTCACAGGACAATCTCCATTTATTTTAATCCGCGCACACACACACACACACACACACACACACACACACACACACACACACACACACACACACACACACACACACACACACACACACACACACACACACAGCACCCCAGACAGAGGCCGTTTCTCCGGGACGCTATGCGCAAGG
>CAAKHD010014353.1:346583-367145 GCA_901007705.1 Fistularia tabacaria
GGGGGGGGGGGGGGGGGGGGGGGGGGGGGGGGGGGGGGGGGGGGGGGGGGGGGGGGGGGGGGGGGGGGGGGGGGGGGGGGGGGGGGGGGGGGGGTGGATGTAACGGGAAGGAGAAGTTCCATCTTTGGATTTCAATTTTCTTTAAAAAGAAGAAAAAAAAAAATCGTTTTGTGCGCCCCCGAAGAAGAAATGTCGCTCCTCCTGAGCGCGCTGGACAAGCTGGCCTACTTCCTGTCCTTCATAGCTTTCTGCATCAGCCTGTCCCACGGCTGGATCAAATACAACTCCGCCTGACTCGGAATGCTTTCGCTCCTGTTCGGTGTCTGAGTCCGCTTCCCCGGTCCTTCCTCAGGTGCACCTGAAGACAGAGGAAGACGAGGAGGAGGGAGAGGAAGATGCAGCGTTGGTGTGTGTTGTCGGCGCTGGTTCTGTGCGTGTCTGCCGGCGAGGACTTTGACTGGACCAAGACCGAAAAAACCTCATTCCACTATGGAACTTTCCCAACCGGTATGATAAAAGAAGTTGACAGTTTTATCGACATGTATTATGCTTTAACCAAGATTACTCAATGTATTTTTTTTTTTTTATTATTTTCGTTATTTATCTCTTTTTTTTAACAAGAACATTTCCCAAAATGTGCCAGAAGTTTTCTGAAATCACCATTAGTAATTTAGAGATTTCAACAAGAATGACTAAAAATAAATACATTCAAAACAGGGACCAAAATATATTTGATGAAAATAAACAACCCGAAAATCCACAAGAAAACCCCCCATAAAATAATGACTAAGGACATCCGGTAAGTATCAAAGTATATTTAGATGTTAAAATCTGATACATATTGAAGTTGTCAGATCAATGACGCTGTCATTTTTTTTTTTCTTTCACACGTATTTCAAAACAAATGGAATTTCATCACTGTGTTTGGGACACATTCTCTTTTGTCTTCATCACACAACCTTCATCTTCTTTGCTCCTAGCTGTAAAATGTATTGAATACAGAGATGCAATGGCATGTTTCAGCGCAAAGCTTTAATTAATTATTTTATCTCAATGTTAAAAGGGCAAAATGTCACTGAACATAAAAGAAAAATTGCATTCGATATTTAATCAGCCGTTATGAAAGTTAATGGGTTTTTGTCCAGTCTAAGCCATCAGGCATGGATTGACGACTGGGAAGATTTGGTAACTCCTTCATCAGTGGCTTTTATTTTGTTCCATTTTTGAAAATAAAGACAAAAATGCTCATGGGGTCTAAAGCCATGAGGAAAAGAACTGAACTTAATTACATTTGAATTTGAACGTAAATCCCATGTAATCTTTTGAGGGCTGAAGTTAAGTTCCCTTCTTTTACAATTGTTTTTTTTTTGTTAGCCCTTTAAAAAAAGCAGTCCTGAATTCAATTTTAGACCCAAAATTAGTAATATATAAAAGTGAATGTAATACTCAACGTAATTATTTTTCTAACTTGTGTTTGCTGTATAGGTTTCTCCTGGGGAGCCGGCAGTTCTGCTTATCAGACCGAAGGAGCGTGGAACGTAGATGGCAAGGGAATGAGCATCTGGGACGCATTTTCCCACAAAAAGGGGAAAATAGTGTTGAATGACACGGGAGACTCGTCGTGTGAGGGTTACTTCAAATTTAAGGTGACATATAGAAAACATCAAGAGGGGCTTGTTAAGATAATACGATCATATCCATGAGAGAGAACAGGTCAATGTCCTGTATTCAAAGGAGCTGTCAAGAATTCTATAGTTCTAATGCAGTTCGATCCACTTATAGTTCAATTTTGACTCATATTTGCAAATAAATATGTGCCAGCTCAGGGGAAGAGCTACCAATACAAATTTCAACAGCCAATGTTTTGAACCAGTGACTGAATTGACAGTGAAACATTCATGTGACCCTAGTGGCCTGAATCTTTGGTAAAACTTGAGGGTGCAGCACACTGCAATTTCTGAAAATGATGAATCTGAACTGACGGCATTTGAGAATGAGTGAGATCAACCGAACCAATATGAGACATTCTTTGCACGGGAGTTACCCAGCACCAATATTCCAAGAAAACAGGAGTGCGGCGGTGTATATGTGACGTAACATTCCAATTAGGCCCTTTCTGTTTGCAAAAAGCCAAAACATGTAATATCCAAATATCCATAGAGCAGTGGAGGATGTTTACATTGCAACATCTACTTGCTCTCGTCTGCAGCCAGTGGTCCGATAGGAAGGCGAGGAGAAGTAGTGCTGCCCAATGGCTTTTTTTATGCAGCAAACCTATAGCTTGTTTGGAAAACTGTAAGCTTATTTGTATGTCAGCTATTTACAAACACAGATTGGACTGGAAACATGACCAGAAATGTGGACACATGGATTGACTATGCGTCCACACCTTGTCTTACTTTTGCATCTATGACGTTACTTGAAACTGAAAGAAAACAAGGATAATGAAAAGGTTTTAAAGCTTTGTCTTACATCATACCCTTGCTTAAAGGGAAGTTTGCTTGTAATTTATTTTCTAACCACATTGTTAAAAAACAGTAGACATGAATCAGCTTTACTGCCTTTTCCTTTTTTTTTCCCAATGTCCAGTAGAGCTCTCCTATAATTGATCCCCTTCTTTAGCGCGTATTATGAAAATGTTCCACAGTTAGTCAAAGCTTATGCAATGTAAATGGAGCCACCAAGTGGTTCTGAAGCTGGAATTCATTCATTTTAAAAACACTTTCTGCTTTTGGGTTTTTAAGGATGACGTTAACTTGATGAAGGACATTAGGCTGAATCATTATCGTTTCTCCATCTCCTGGCCAAGGATTTTACCCAACGGACTGAAAGGTAACCGTGACAACTTTCTTGTACTTTGTTAACTCATTAGTATTTTAGAGTGGCGGATGGTGTTCTTAAACATGCAAGTATCTAAAGCAATGTGTTTAATGCTTCAAGTGTTGATTGAGTTTGTCAATTGATAAATCCACCACTTAGTAAATGTTCAAAATTTTGGAGGGAAAAAGCCAACATCTAATTGATGTGATATGTTCATCATTTTAAATTAAAAACTTATGGGTCATGTATATTGTTATTTTCCGTCCTTCCTATTATTTTGCACGTAATAGATTATTCAATTAATTTATGGAGTGATTAGCACTCTTGCCTCTCAGCTAGAAGGTTCCTGGTTCAATTCCAAAAGGGAGCCTTTCTGTGTGGAGTTTGCGTGATCTCGCATGACTGCAGTGGGTTTCCTCCCACAATTTAATTTAATTTTTTTTTTTTAACATATGCAGTAGGTTCACTAGAGACACAATTTTTTTCCTGTTTGAATGAGAGTTAATGGTTGTATGTCTCTATATCTGGCCTTGTGATCAACTGGCGATCGGTCAAGGGTGAACCCTGGCTCTTACCCAATGAATGAGCTTGGCTACACCCACCCCCTGCAACTCTGATTGCAGGACAAGCGGCCTAGAGAATGAATGAATTAATCAATTTTTTTCATCAGTTATGAAAATGATGAGCTTCAGGAATCTTCAACAATTCTTAATGATTTCTAATCATTCCAGGTGATCATATTAACGAGAAAGGAATTAAATATTACGACGACCTGATTAACATGCTGCTGGCAAATAAGATTACACCCATCGTAACACTCTACCACTGGGATTTACCACAGGTCAACACTAAACCCTCAAAATTCAAACCCTCAAAATCTGTTATTTCTTTGAAAAACAAATATGGTGTCATTCTCCAAATATGCAGGTCCTGCAGGAGAAATACGGTGGCTGGCAGAACATCAGTATGGTCAACTACTTCAACGACTTCGCCAATTTGTGTTTTGAGAGATTCGGAAACAGAGTGAAGTACTGGATCACTTTCAACAATCCCTGGGTATGTCAAGGTGAAGACAAATACAATGTTCAGAGTTTTATCAAGAGAAGTGTACTTGTTACACGTACTTTGTTTTCAGTCCATCGCTGTGGAGGGATATGAAACAGGGGAACATGCACCTGGTCTGAAGAAGAAGGGAACAGGAGCATATAAAGCTGCGCACCACCTCATCAAGGTAAGACTGGACAGATGAAGATTTTACCAACCAGATCATGCTAGCTGGCTCAAATCACTTTTTATTTCCGTTGATGGTTTCTCACTCACTTTTCTGCATTGTCATGTTGACTTAACACAGACTGTTGTGTGTTTGACCAATAGCAGTGTTGGTTACCAGTGTTGAAATATTCAAAAATGAGCCTTGTCATTAAAATGTCAGTTCTGATTATTATTACTAATGAACTGTTACTCTCAACGTAATGTTCTGATGTCCTGCTCTACATAACTCTGTGAAGCAGGCCCCATCCTTGTAATGTTGAGTGAACAGAGTTGTGTTTTGGAGTCTTGCTTAGTTTCCAGTCACATTAACCTGCTGTTGCTAAACCACAGACAGAGTCACCATGTCCTCTTTTAGCACCTGCAACTAAAATAGTTACTGTGCCATTATTTAACATGATTTATTGACATTCAAATTACAATAATTAAGGAATACTAATCTTAATTCACAATGTATTGCTTTTAGGTAATTTCAACTTGCATGCCCCCTATCCTGGAAATAGTCTGGGTCATTTTCTTATGATTTTAAAAAGTGATTCATTGATGCTGGAGCTCAGTATTTTTGCTGATATTTCATGAAGAATAACACTGGATGTAATTTTTGGACGTCATGATGTCTACCTCTCTACTTTTAAATACTGAGGTAACACAATCTCTTTTATGGTTCAGGCACATGCTAAAGTTTGGCACACATACGACATGCAGTGGCGGAGCAAGCAGAAAGGTAATAAAGAGAATGATTTCTGATGAACATGATATAGGTGAACATTTTTAGACTGTACACATGCATATACGGGTATATGCATTTTGGCAGTGGTAATCAGAAACGTTGTGTGTTCAGGCCTGGTTGGGATCTCGCTAACAGCTGACTGGGGAGAACCAGTTGATGTCTCCAATCAGAGGGACATTGAAGCAGCAGAGCGATACATCCAGTTCTACCTGGGATGGTTTGCTACACCCATCTTCAATGGCGACTATCCCCAGGTTATGAAAGATTATATTGGTACGTTATGCTCATGAACAGTACTTAAAGACAACGTGTGACTGATACTGTAGCTTTTGTACAATAATTACTGAACTGTCATCTGTAGGTAGGAAGAGCGGCCAGCAGGGACTGGGAGCTTCAAGGCTACCTGTGTTTTCCCCTCAGGAGAAGAGTTACAACAAGGGCACTTGTGACTTTCTGGGCCTTGGCCACTTCACAACACGCTACATCACCCAGAAAAACTACCCATCAGGTCTGGGTGACAGTTACTTTGCAGATCGTGACCTTGCAGAGCTAGTTGATCCGCAGTGGCCTGACCCTGGCTCTGAGTGGCTCTACTCTGTCCCCTGGGGCTTCCGACGTTTGCTGAACTTTGTCAAGGTATTTATAATATATTGACTATATGCTGCTAGTGATTCCTTTTATTGTCCAAAGATTTGATGGATAACAAGCTCACTTTTTTCATTTAAATGTCAGCATCGCATGTAAATGTGGTTATTAATCTGATACAGATCCAGATACAGATACGGATACAGACATGAATACAGATACAGATACAGATACAGATACAGATACAGATACAGATACAGATACAGATACAGATACAGATACAGATATGGATACAGATACGGATACAGATACATATATGGATACGGACATGAATACAGATTCAGATACAGATATGGATACGGACATGAATACAAATTCAGAAACAGATACATAGCATATGAATATCATACAAACTGTCTGACCTGTGTGAATTTTACTCCAACAGAGTCAGTATGGAAACCCCATGATCTATGTGACAGAAAATGGTGTATCAGAGAAGATGCACTGCACTGACCTCTGCGATGACTGGAGAATGCAGTATCTCAAAGAGTACATCAATGAAATGCTTAAAGGTGAGCTGACCTGAATGTATGGAGCGATTAACCCATGTGTCTCTCATTGGTAACATATTAATTACAATGAATTACCTATAAATGTACCCAACCACAATCCCTTTTTACAGCGGTGAAGGATGGGGTGAATGTAAAGGGCTACACTGCCTGGTCCCTGCTTGATAACTTTGAGTGGGATGAAGGCTACACAGAGAGGTTCGGACTCTTCTATGTGGACTTCAGGAACAAAAACAAACCTCGATACCCCAAGGCCTCTGTCCAGTTCTACAAACGTATCATCAGCTCCAATGGGTTCCCCAATCAAAGAGAGGTAAACAGAGACACATTGTTAACTTAATTCTTTAGGAGGTAATGGTAATTTAATGTGTTTTGTCTGGTGTTTGTAGGTGGAAAGTTGGAAGAGGAAAGCGATAGAGACCTGTTCCTCCAGCAACCAGCTTCTGGCAGCAGGTCAGTTCAGTGCAACAATACAGTACAGATGTATGAGACAGGCGGGGCCAAACAAAGGAAAATTCTGCCTTAAGGTTGCTATTTTTTAATCTCTAACAGGATTTTTCTTTGTTTTGCCCCTCCAGCTAGAAGAAAATCCCAGGGAAATCAGGAACATGCAGGAAAGGCTTGGCCAGTTCATGATGAAGTTTAGGTACAAGAATTGATATCTCAGCTCCACGGCGTCATTATGATGTGCTACTTTATCCTTCTCTGACACATAGTCACAGAAGAAAATGTGTTCTTTTTCTATTATTAGACCCATTCAACAGCGATAGGCAAAAGTTCCATTGATTAGACTTACATTACATCATAATGTAACACTGACTTGGCCATTCAATAGTAAAAGTAATGTTTACGCCTATTTAGGTTATGCTTATGAAGAAATGGTCCAAGGGATCAGCTGAGTTGTGTGAATATGTTAAACATAGATTCACACAATCCATCGTAGTGAAAAATGTTTGTTCATAAGTATTTCTACTATTGATGTGATTTTGTATTTTGTATTTTGGTCACTGAAATTTGAAAAAATATTCACAACAGTCATTTCGGTATAAAAAAGGTATAATTAGTAACATTGATAATGACCCCACTCTATTACAGAGTCAGAACTGCAGTCGCACCGGAGAAACATTTGCTTTCACCATATCAACTGAACTAAATGCCCAAGTAATGTAACATATATAGCATTTTCCTATGTTAAATATGCACTTTCACATTTAAATATGCATAATGTTGCCTGTGATGGGGGCAGACCTATTGGATAAACAGCTGCCAAAGGTCACAACTTGGCTTTTCATTGTCATCGGCAACAAGGTTGACCTTATGTAGATAAGACAAGCACTCAGTTTGCATGCTGTTAATGTTCTCTAACTTGTGAGTGTAAGCTGCATATTTGCACAACCAGCATTAAATTGTAATTAGAGTGACACATAAAACATAGCATAAACAAACATTCAATTATCTGATCCACGATTTACCACCCACTTAACATTGAAGTTGGGTGGCACAGTTGCACAGCATTTAGTGCTTCTGTCTGTTCATTGGAGCCCCTAAATTGCTCAGACATGTGAATGAGAGAGTGTATGGTTGTATTCTATATGTGGCCCTGTGATTGACTGGTAACCAGTCCAGGGTGAACCCCACCTCTCGCCCATTGACAGCTGGAATAGGCGACAGTCACCCCCTGCAACCATGACTGTAGCGGTATAGATAATGAATTTATATTTAAATGTATCTTACTGTAACCGAAACCTGAAACAATACTAACAGCATTTGACTTATCAGTGAATATGATGATAGCCAGATTTCAATTTTCAATTTCATAATGCCCAAGTTTTGCACTCAGACCCTTTTCTCTCAAGAAATTCATTTTTTCTCTGTTCCTCGCCTCTAATAACCTGCTTCATAGTTCTTTTTGTTGTTGCTTTCGTCATTTTCAAGTATCAGTAACCCAATACAAAGTTTCCCTTCCCTAATCTGGTTCAGGGCTTGGGTCCGTTTCTGTTGTGTACACTGCCTTGCAGGAATTATGGTGACACTAAATAGAAAGATCCACAATCCTTCATCTTGATCATGCCCCTTTGTAGGTGCAGAAACATTTCAAAATGGCTGCTGTGAAAAGACCAAAAAAGACCAACCAGGACAAAACAGTGACCTCTTTGGTGGAAACAAATCTTGAGACATATTCATACCTTTTCTTCATCTCCTGTGTGTTTCAGATCCGTTGATAGGCCACATGGAGATGGTTACAGAGATTGTGGTTCCCACTGTGTGTACTCTGTGCATTCTTCTCAGTGCAGTCTTCCTCATGTTCCTGCTGCGTGGACGTTCCTGAGACACGTGCGGAAGCGCATGCGCACACACATGCTCACAACACACGCGCACACACATTGTCACACAGGGCTGGGCAATATAACATCTAAATGTATTATTGTACTGTAGATTTTTTAATATCAAAAATTGTGATACATAACTTACTGTTTAAATGCAAACATGAATCAACGTCTGGTATTAATCTTGGGTTTTGTTTTCAACACTTGTTTGTCAATTTTATTTAATATTTTGGTCAATTTAGTTGCCAATGTCACTTAATACTTTGGCGGATTTGTTAATCACTTATTTCCTCAGTTAATCTCAACCGTCTAAAAAACATAGCTTGATGCTTTAGTAAGTATTGCAGTCACCTGTAACAGGATCAAGAAATTACCCCTCTGTACAGCAAATAAATACCTGAAAATGGGCAAGACATTACTTGAAAATTAGCAAAAACATGGTTGGCTGCTTAAAGATTTTAACCAAGAAAGTGTCAGTCAATTTTAATCACTTATTTTTTAAAGTTTAAAGTTAAAAAATATATATATTTTCCATTCTAATACAGATGGTAATATAATGTTATCATAAAAAGTTGCATCTGAATATCCCGATATCCTTTTTTTTTTCATATTGTCCAGCCCTGGTGTCACCGTCTTTGTTTTAACAATATCAAACCTCAGTGGCCTTTAATTTGATTTTGTTGATTTAACTGTCTTGCTTTTCTATTTTGGATAAACTTTCTAGGTTGTCATTTTGAAGGTCAAAATTGCCGTTACCTGTCACAACTCTGGAAAAATTAAACCAAGTTTGGTATATGATGATAATTACTATTTTCTAACAAATTGGTCTTGTTTGATTTTTGGCATACTTAAGTTTTCCAAGCTATTCAAGCTAACTCCCAATAAAACATGATTTAATGGCTATAAAAATGAAGAGTGGTGGAGGTAAACAGTTTTACTCTCTGTGGGTCATTAAACTTCATTTAAAACACAATTGTGAGACTGATATCAGGCTGGTTATTGAGTGAAAAATGTCTGCAAAGAAAAACTATGTGGCTTTTGAATTTGATGAGGAGGAACTCACATTATATATTTTTAAATGTTTTTTTTATCCCCCCTTTCCCGGGGGCGTGGGCTATGTGTGTGCCTAGTAGTATACTTGGATGGGCTATTGATGGAGTTTAATTACAGGAAAATAAAGGTCTTTGGACTTTAACATCACTTGAGTTTTGCTTGAATTTTTGGATGGTTGTCAGCTTTGTCTTGGTTTTTTTTGTGTATTCAAGGTGGGCTAGATTGCATAACCATGAAAATGTTCTTAGGTCCCCACACAGACCCTTGTAGAATTCTGGATCTCAAAAGTATGAGCGTGGGGCTTTCACGATTTGCACTAAGACAATGGATCAAATTAAAGTCAACCAACATGAGTATCATCCATAAATCAAGATGAGCAACTTTAAGTTAAATGCTACAATTAGATACAATATATATATATTACAATTAAAACAAAAAAAACAGGAAATACAATATATAAACGAGGGAAATCTGTAAATAGTAGTCCATATTGTGCATGCATTTTCCAGTCATCGAGAATGACCAAAGACTACGGAGTACTTAAACACCATAGCATTACCTGTTAACTACAGAAACTGTCCATGCATTTTTTTTCATTTTAATATAAATGTCTTCAATGAACATATGAAAGGTTTTTAAGAGAGATTCAAAATTACTTTGCCTTGCCTCCTGTGATTACAGATTAAATATTGTTGATAAAATATAAATGTGATTATGCTCAGCCGGCTTCTCCCCTACTACTTTATTATTCTCGGTAACTGTATGAATAGTTATGACAATAGATGTTGCTCCATATCAAGTTCTTTCACCCATATCTTCCACGTTATATCAGATCCCACTTGTGTGCTACTAAATAGAAAGGAAAATCTTTTTGGTTACTTTTGAGATGGCGTATCGCACTGTTTTGAATTCAATCAGTTATTTTAAATATAGAATTGTGCCCAAGATAAAATAAAAAAAAATGCAGTATGCAGCACCTCATTCTCTCCAGAAAAAGTATTTCCTTGAGTTCATGTTCAAATTGGTACGGTGTGAGGGACCTTGTTTTTCTTTCTCTATGTTTTGATTTTGTTTCCTTTAAAAAAAATCGTTGCTTTGGCGTGCGTTTGGGACAATGTGTTAGAGGCTCTTATTTTGAAGGCGCGAAGGGGGACCAGATTCCGGAAGTGCCTCCACAAGAAGTTTTGTCCGTGCTATACGACCGACGGCTGGACCCTGCGGTAGGTCGTGTCATTTAGGACAATGGCCGTTTACCGCTGTCCTACCAAAGAACACTTGTGGTCTCCGTCGAACAAAAAGCTGTGTTAGTATTGTACCCACAGAATTCAGCTTATTCCTCACAGTGCGTCCTAAGTTCATAATTGGTCAGGCGGTGTAGCGTTAATGTTGTCACTTACGTTTCTCCTCACTAAGGAGTGTTTTTTTTAGAACCGAGGCTATCCGTGACGTTTAAAGCTTGACTTTTGTTTTTACGGATAAATGAAATTGTTGTGTAGCACATTTTGTCGCGGCGGGATCATTGCTAAAGTTTACCGCCTTCCTGTGGCGGAAGCTGGGGGGATTGGCTAACAGCTGACATCCGGGACGACTGCTGTTCCGATACAATTTTTTTCTCCGCTCTCGCTCAGGCCGTTTACATGAGAATCGATGTCCTGAGCAAAGTTGCAGTAAATCATTTAACAAAAGAAACGAAGACATTGTTTAAAAATATTTAAAAACATTGCCAATGAGTTAGTCCTAACCCAGTGCGCATTTTCTAAATTCTGCCAAAAAGTATCACAAAAGTCAGCTGACAATTACCTCCAACAGGTGTCATGAGTCGACCGGTCGAAAGTTTTTTAGGAACAAATATTGAGATGGTGGTGTTGAACATTCCTACAAACGGTTGTATGTTCTGTTGTTTAGTCTGAGTTTTTCTTGTTATAATAGTTGTTTTTTTAACAGCAAAGACCTATATATATTATTGCTCAATAAATATAATGCTTTTATGTTAAGCAAAACAAAAATGCATTCAATGGCTTAATAGTAATGTGAACAGTGTCAGTAATAGTTGTGCTTTTTAACACTGATGTTTGCTTATCCAGACTGGACAAACTATGGTTGACCGGCTGGAAAACAGTCCACCAGACATGACTGACTATGACAACGAAGAGGATGAAGCTTTCCCACCGCTCCCCCCGCCACTGTCCCCGGGTCAGGGTGGACAAGAAGACGGAGAACTTTTTGCAGATGGTGAGAAGCTACAATGCTGTGATATCCATATTTACCATTAGTCAACAAGCCTGACATACAATATTTAAAATAAGAATACGAAGGCCAGTTAACGTGTTTGATTATAAAAGAAAAGCTTCTTGCATTTCTTTTATCCTTTAATTTTACTTTAGCCCATAACACAAAAAATCTATGTTATTCTGAAAATCCATCCACCCATCCATTTTCTGTTGGGAGTGTAAGTTCCTTTTGAAAGGGGAAAGCGGCATTCCCTAAAGACCCTTAAAATACGTTTTGGCCTTCCATCAGGGTAATTTCATTAGGATTAAACCGAAATAGTGTCATCATGAGAAAGGAATTATATTAATGTCTGACGAAAGCAATGCATTCGCAAGCACTTACACCAAAATATCAATTAAGTGTCAGAGACTGGAATAATCTTTTTTAATTTTAATTTTTTATTTCTTATGATTAGATATACGTTTCAAGGTCTGACCTGTGATTCTGTGTCAGTCGCCTTTATCTTAATGCTTTAAAGGGGGAAAAAAAACTCATTTGATAGGTATCTGACATATGTGATACTTATCTAAAAACTCCCTTTCATTTTGAGCAGTGCTTGCAGCCTCATCTTTACAATTTCCAAATTCAAATTCAATTTATTCTAACTTTCACAGGTGTGACATCGCCATCTGTCTAATTTTCATTGCATTTCTATTGACGCAAGGAATGAAAAGACGTTCACACTGATCTATAATTAAAATAGCTCATTGATATGTTGGGTTTCTTGGTGCGGTTTCAGTCAAAAACTGCACTGATCTAGCAAACGCAGTACAGACTTTCAGATATAGACATCATCTGAGTGACAAGCGCAGTTTTAATGTTTCAGACTCACTGTTATTCCCTAATGCTGATGACTGATCAGTTGTTTTCTATTAACTATGCTTTGGTAGCTGTAGGAGAGGGATCAGCTGATGTGTCCAACCTGGCTGATGTTCCTGCAGCTAAACGGAGGGTTGTGAAAAGGCCTCAGCCCAAGCTGGACTCCAATAGGTACTTTAAAGACTTAAGTGGGTCACCAGCGATTTTACGTGTCATCAGTTGAAACTGCAGGTTTAGGTTTTATTTAGCTGATGACTGAGGTAATATAATACTTACTTGATTTCTATTTGTTTTCAGGCTAACTTCAGATAGAGGACTTCCCGCCCTGAGAACACTTTTTGACAACGTTCGTTTCAAAGGCAGAGGACACGAGGTAAAAACTCCTGTATGAAGTGAAATACTGCAGGTCTGCCCGCTGTCCCCCACCGGATATTTCGAAGGAAATGTGGCCTGGCGTGTCTCGAAGTGTCACTTTATTTTTGAGCGTTTCATTGATGAAATTGTATCAGCGCATATTACACACACCACCGAACCTCTCTACTTAAGGCAAATTCGTCGGTCCATTCCTGTTGAAACAGTACGGTACTTGTCATCTTTTTTTTCTTTTCGCCATCCTAATAGTCAGAAGGGTTTGCTCTGCATAAATTAGCTTGCTGACTATTTCATAAGAAGGAGGGAAGTTTACTTCTTGACAACTTGTGTAGGCAGCCGACTTATCCAATAAAAAAAAAAGATTTTTGAAGTTTGACCCTCCCGTACCCCGAATTACTGCTGGGATTGGCTCCAGCCATCCGCAACCCTGAACAGGTGCAATATATAAGCTAAGACTCATGTGTGAGCCAGATGCAGTCATCAGAAGACCCACAGGTTCCCGACCCCTGCTCTAGAACAACAATGTGGCTTTTTTTTTTTTGTTTTTTGGGGTGTTTTTTTTTCAGAAAAACCTTCATCTAGTTGTAGAATTTTTCAAAGGAGGAACATTATCACTTCAAACTTTGGAAAGCCTCACATCACATTTTTTTGTCAATGCTTTATATGGAACACATAGAACTTTTACAGAAAATTCAGAGGGAAGATCATAAACTCAAATGAAATCTCTTCAACAACAAAGGTTGATCTGTATCAGTGTAACAGAGTGAAGATTCAGTTATAATTTTGCTTGTCTGAAAAGAACTTGTGAATACAGCATATTTAATGTTAAGGTACTTTTGGCACTTTTTACTTATGAATAATTTTTCATTCAATAAAGTTTGGAAAATGTGGAAGGAATTTGTTCTTATGATTTGCCAAAATTAAATTAGATGTAAATAACCAGAAAATTGAAAACTGTTAATGCTGACCTGAGTATTGAAGTCTCCTGGTAGAACAAGTGAGTTCCCAGTAGGAGCCCTCACAAGCAGCCCCTCTAGGGACTCCAAGAAGGGTGGGTAGTCTGAATTACTGTTGGGTGCATAGGCACAAACAAAGCTCAGATCCCGTCCCCCCCACCTGAAGGTGGAGGGAGGCGAACCCTCATCCACCAGGTTCAGCCCCATTGTACAGGTGCCAAGTCAGTCCAAGCTCCAACTATATCTAGCCGGAACCTCTCGCACACCAGCTCAGGTTCCTCCCCTACCAGAGGTGGCATTCCAAGTCCTTAGAGCCAGCCAAGGACTGCCAAGGTTCCCCCATTTCAACCACCACCTGGCTCACAATGAAACCTCAAGCAGCTCAGCTTTGTTTAATGGCTCGTGACCATCCACCTTCCTCTTTACAACATTCCTGAAGTTTTTAATGTGTTTTCAGTTCTGGAGATTGGGCTGGTCACGACAAGGTCACAATCTGATGGTCCTTCATCCACACCTCAATCAAGCTAGTTGTGCTGCATAGAATAATTGTTCTGATGGAAGAAAAAGCAATCCTCAGAGTTGGGGAATATTATCAGAGCAGAAGGCAGCAAGTTTCTTTTCCAGGATAATCTTGTATGTGGCTTGATTCACACATCATTTGCAAAGACTAATCTGTCCGACTCCAGCCTGCTGAAGCATCCCCAGATCATCACCAATCCTACACCAAATTTCTGTCAACAAGGTCTCTGTCCAACCACTTGACGGCCAGCTGTTGAACATAGTGGAAAATTAAAATCATCAGAGAAGATGACTGTTTTCCAGTCCTCAATGCTCCAATTGACAAAGGACTTTTCTAGCTTTACCCAACTTAAACCCTACCTCTAGGAACCTTTTCAATCGCCATTTTGCAATTTGCCATTCTTTTTGTAGATCATGTTGTGTCATCTTACGGTTCGGTTCCCAAATGATGTTGGGATGAGGTGACTGTCATCCTGGTCAGAGGAGAATCGTTTTCGGCCTCTGCCACACTGTAGCTTTGTTGTTCACGATGACTTCTGCTTGACCTTTTTCTTATGAACCCCTGCCTATGAAATTTTAAGAATGAAAGCAACCTGACTCTCATTTTGTCCCTCTGCTAGTAATGCCAGAATTGAACCCCTCTTTTTCTCACACAAATCTTTTCTTTTTATTTCTTTCACCATGGTCAATAATTATTTTTTATTTCAGGTACTTTTGATGTAATGCTAGCACTGTTTTTGCCTACCAGCCGGTCCTACTGCAAGAGGACAGTGATGGCCACAGCAATCGTTTTATACTTTTCTTCTTTAAATGAGATTTGGCTCAGGTAATCACCTCATTAGTACCTTATTAGGTAGACAAAGGTGTGCCTGTGTTGGAAATCCAGAGACACTGGAACAGAATGACTGTCTTATATGTAGAGTTGCCATTTCCTGAAAAATTTGCAGTGGTCTCTAAAAAAATGTTTCCAAAGCTGTTAAAGGATATATTTTTAATGCATGTACTTTTTGGTCCAATCAGGGGGAGGACCTGCGTCTATTGATGCAGAAGATGGAGAACTGGGCCCACAGGTTGTACCCCAAATTGCAGTTTGATGATTTAATTGATAAAGTTGAGAAGCTTGGCACCAAGAAAGAAGTGCAGGTGGGAAAAAAAGATACTGATCAATACAAGGTAGTTGATACAGACAGTGCAGAATTTCTGTTTTTCCCCTTTGATAGACTTGTCTCAAACGGATACGTCTGGACATGCCACTGACACATGAAGATCACATCGGTATTGAAGGTAAGGAACCAAATTTGTCAATGCTGCGTGTGGTAAGACGTGAAAACCTATCATCAGTGGTCCTTTTTTTTTTTTTTTTTTTTTTTTTTCTTCTCTTAAAGAAGGTACGAGTGATTAGTTCTGAAACCATATAATCAAAAACCTGTTTTATTCAACTATTCATTATTATATTAAATTCGTTAACACAGGTGAAGAGGAAGCTGCCACGGAACCGCCTATCTTTAAGGATCCAGAAACCTTTAGCAGTGGGAGCTTCACCAGTGATCTGCAGGCGCCGATTCACTCTACACCAGCCCCTACAGCCTCACCTGCCCTGTCACTGACCGAGGAGCAGTGCAAACGCATTGTGCTGAATAGACAGCAAGCCCTTGAGAGGAAACTCGCCCGTCAGCAGCAGGCAGCAGGTCAGAGGCTATGATCGATTAACAAATTGAAATTAAGGATAATCAAATAGGGTTCTTGATAAATGAAGTGGTCTGTCTTTTTGAACAGTTATTTCACCCTCACTGAGGCAGGTAGATTATTTCATGTTTGCTCCACACGAATTGTTTTATTTATGTTGTGTTGACTTTCTCTTTGTAAAGGGTTCACAGAGAAAGTTTTATCAATGTGCTGAATTCATTCTTCCTCAGATAATCCTTTTAACTGATGTTTCAGTGTTTTTAATTTTCCATTTAAGCAGTAAATAATCACAAGCCCTGTGTCTTGATTGTCTTCCAAATGCTGTAACGCCCTGTGGTGCAAGTCTACAAAATGCCAGCATCTGTGATTAAGTTACTCTTGCAGTAGTATGTATTGAAACTTTAACCTGAAGGCATCCATCCAGAATCTGTCGCTTATCCTGCACTCAGGGTCGCGGGGGATGCTGGAGCCTATCCCAGCTGTCATCGGGCGAGGGGCGGGGTACACCCTGGACTGGTCGCCAGTCAATCGCAGGGCCACATATACAGACAAACAACATTCACTCACTTACTCATTCGGGGTAATTTTTCCCAATTTTTTCCAATTAACCTGCTGCATGTTTTTGGACTGTGGGAGGAAACCGGAGAACCCGGAGGAAACCCACGCAGACACGGGGAGAACATGTAAACTCCACACAGAAAGGTCCCCTGTCGGAATTAAACCAGGGTCCTTCGTGCTGTGAGGCTGAAGCACTCAACCTGAAGACACATGAAGGACAAATTATGTATTGCCAAATAATGAAATAAAAACTGCTCAGATCTCCTAGAAAAGCTGAATTTCATCTCCTATCCAATGACCGATGGGATAAGCTCCAGCCCCCGTGACCCTGAATACAGAAAGTGGTATAGATAATAAACAAATGAATGAAAGAGCTCCTAGATCGCGATACCAAATGATTGATTCCTCTACTTCTAAGTATGTAAACTTACCTAAATATTTCATAAAATATTATGCATTAGATTTGACATTGACATAAAATTACAGCATGGTTAATGTGTGGAGACTTAGGCTTAACTGACTTGTCATTCATGACTCCATGGTAACTCTTTTTCCCCTTAGAGTCCCCAATGGTTGATGAGTCGTTTATCTTGGACAAACCACCTGTATTCACTTCAAGTAAGAGCCTGAACAACTCACAAGATCTTGAGGAGGATTTAAACATGGATCCAAGCAGTATCATCCGCAATCCCCACCAACTGTCACCCACACAAACAGATCCTTCAGAGAGCCGGAGTGAGATGACAGAGAGTGGCTCAGATCCTCAGAACTAGAGTGAGAGTGTGAGAGTGTGTGTGTGTGTTTTCAAGCACTTGCAATGCTTCAAAATTCCTACTTTTATTTTGTTTCCATGTCAGCTATTGTCTGGGAGAGGATCCTCTTGACAGCTTTTTACCTCTATTAAAAACATTGTAAAATACAGTTTTTCATTAGCAGGCTGTATTATTGAGGTGGAAGAGGGTTTGTTGTAACTTTTTGTTGTTGATGTTTTCTCATTGAATTTTGCTCTAGAGTGATACAGTGGCTATTTTCCTCAAATGGTAACAATCAGATGTTTGTATTTTATACAAACATCTGAATGTTTCTATTTGATGTTTTTTTGTACAAGATTTTTTTTTTTTCAATAGATGTGAAATTTGGCTGCAATAATTTCCCTCAAGCTTCGATTTCCTGTGAAGCCCCACATCTGAAACCCAGGCTGTCTGTTTACATTTAAAATCGTCTATATGTCTGTTGTTGTCATGGTAATGCATTCTTGGGCTGTTGGAAAGCAGTCACCTTGAGTCTGAACCTGAGAACCCTGAACGCACCCAAGCCGAACAGTGTTGCGTCAGACTCTTCGTTCTCGGCACAAACGGAGCTGAAGGATTCAGGGCGTTAACCTCAGGTGTTTGGCACTGTCAAATTCTCAACTTTTGGAAGAAAAGAAGGGCGAAAACCTTGACCGGGGATACCATGTCCTGTTCCGAACCTATTCGTAGTAGCTACATGGTGACATTTAAAATTACCATGTGCTGAGTGAGCGATATGGAAAGTAAAAGTCCGTAGTCCATCAGTTTTCTGTAATGTCTTGTGTTAGGGTTGAATGTTACAAGAGCATATTTCGGGACCACAACTGTATTTGCCACTGTCAGAAAATGATACTTAGCTGTGTGTTCTGCACTTGTGATCTAATGTACTTAGGCAACAAGACTTTGGGGGGGATTAGTCTTCCATCCATCCATCCATCCATTGTCTGCCGCTTATCCTGCACTCATGGTCGCAGGGGATGCTGGAGCCTATCCCAGCTGTCATTGGGTGAGAGGCAGAGGTAACCCCGGACTGTTTGCCAGTCAATTGCAGGGCCACATATACAGACAGACAACACTCACTCATGGCATTTTCCCAATTTTTCCAATTAACCTGCTGCATGTTTTTGGACTGTGGGATGAAACCCACACAGCCACGAGGAGAACATGCAAGCTCCACACAGAAAGGCCCCCTTGTCGGAATCGGATTGTGAAGCTCCTCACAGCACGTTCTGTGAGCTGAAGCACTGACCGCTGCCCCACGTTACTGTTTTGCCAGGCAGAACTGGCTATACATGGAGTCCAAGGAAAAACATCAATTCCAGCTTCATGTCTGCAAACTACAGATCGAGGTGGATAAAGCCATTAGACTGTAGGAGCTGGAGCTTTATTGTCACGTTCAGTTTTACATAGAGCACAAAATCAGTGAAATTTGACCGCTGCATTTAACCCATCATGGATGAACCATGAGCAGAGAGCAGCATCAGGGGGTCATTGTCTTGGTCAACGACACTACGAGTGGCCAGGAGGAGCGCAGGAATCAAACCAGGAACATTCAGTTTTAAGGGTGAGCCCTCTATCCTCCTGAGCCATGCTGCTCCCTAGCTCCAGTCTCATAGGCAGTGTCCTATAATGTGCTTCATCTGGTGAAACAGGTACTCTAATTTCCATGTCTTTACTTCATATCACCTTGACTGTGAGTGTCATTAGTGCCAACTTTTCATGAGTCTGAGGTGGACTCATTTTGAGGTGTTTAAACTCATAGCTTCTGCTCTGCAGTGCCCACTTGACATTGTGCCACTCAAAGTGCACCTGTCATGTAAACCCCTTGGTTTACACTGCTCACGAAGCTGTTGCAGACCAATGTCGAGTTTGTGAGGGAAAAGGGAACCTTGTTTGACAGGTGGATAATGTTGTTTTAAAAGACCAACTTCTGTTGGAAGAATTCAAACTGCCCAATAGCAATCGTAGTGTATTTAAATGAGCAGAAGGTGCCATCCCTTTCTGAAGCTGCGGTGCATGTTGCAGAAAGGAATCGGCTAAAAGCAGAGCCTCTTGCCCTGCTCTAGAGGAGTTTGATGCCTGTTTTGAGCTGTTGTGTTTGACAGTTTAGTGTCGTTGCCAGTCATAGCACCCAGTGCGTACTTTAAGAATCACTATAATTGTAACTGGACTTTTTCAGGTTTCCGTTATAGTTTTAATAAATACAAATTACATCTGGTTATAAATTACTTCCCCTCTCTGAGCGGGTATAGATCTTTAACTCATGGACACTGACAGGAAAACATGGGTAGATAAAATAAGGTGAGATGTTTGGATAGCCATAGATTGCACATCTCAAATCGGGGGCATCTTCGGTCTTCCTCAAGAAGGAAGACCGAAGATGCCTGGCATCTCCAGTTCCACCATCCGTCTACCAATATAGTCCCTATCCCTCCTCTGTCCATGACCAAACCATATCAATCTTGCTTCTCTGACCTTCTCTCCAAAACATCTAACATGTGCTGTCCCCCTGATGGACTCATTCCTGATCCTATCCATCCTTGTCACTCCCAAAGAGAACCTCAACATCTTCTTCCCTGCTACCTCCAGCTCTGCCTCCTGTCTTTTGTTCAGTGCCATTGTCTCCCAACCATACAGCATCGCTGGTCTCACCACTGTTTTGTACACCTTTCTTTTCATTCTGGCTGATATTCTTCTATCACATAGAACCCCTTAAATTTTTCTCAACCCATTCCAACCTTCTTGAACTCTTAATCTCTTTTCCACACTCTCCATTGGTCTGAACTGTTGACCCTAAGTACCCGAAATCCTGCACCTTCTTGATCTCTACTCCCTGTAGCCTCACCGTGCCAACCGGGTTCCTCTCATTCACACACATATATTCTGTCTTGCTGCGACCAACTTTCATTCTGCTCCTTTCTAGAGCAAACCTCCACCTCTCAAGATTTTCCTCAACCTGTTCCCTGCTCTCACTACAGATCACAATGTCATCTGCAAACATCATGGTCCATGGAGATTCCTGTCTAACTTCATCTGTCAGCCTCTCCATCACCACTGCAAACAAGAGGCTCAGAGCTGATCCCTGATGAAGTCCCACCTCCACCTTGAACTTCTCTGTTTCACCTACAGCACACTTCACCACTGTCTCACAACCAGTATACATGTCCTGGACCAGTCTAACATACTTCTCTGCTTCTCCAGACTTCCTCATACAAAACCAGAGTTCTTCTCTCGGCA
>CAAKHD010014353.1:368058-384630 GCA_901007705.1 Fistularia tabacaria
AGATTCATCACATTCAGATGGCTCGTGAGGTCGCAGAGAAACGCCATTTCACACAGGAAAGTTTCATCTCGGAGCTCTGTTGTGTCTTTCCCCTTGCTTTCCATGAACAGACAGATCTCCTCATGCAGCTTGAAACATCTTTTCAGCACCTTTCCCTGGTTTAGCCATTGCACCTCTGTGTGGTATGGCAAGTCACCATACTGTGTATCTAACTCACCCAGAAATGCCTTGAACTAGCGTTGATTTAAACCTTTGGCTCTGATGAAGTTAGTTAACTGCTTGCGTTATGGTGCTCATTACAGCTGTCAACTCATCTGTGACATTTTCCTCCAGCATCCTCTCACGCATCCTTGCCACCAATCCACTCCTGTGCCCACACATTGCGGGTGCTCCGTCTGTGGTTAATCCCAAGAGTTTTTCCCAAGGCAGCCCCATCTCATTTACACATCTGGATACCTCTTCATACAGATCTTGTCCTGTAGTTGTGCCATGCATAGGACGTAATGCCAAAAACTCTTCTGTTATAAAGGACCACAATGTAATGTAAAAACATCAAACATCATGGTCCATGGAGATTCCTGTCTAACCTCATCTGTCAGCCTGTCATCACCACGGCAAGCAGGAAGGGGCTCAGAGCTGATCCCTGATGAAGTCCCACCTCCACCTTGAACTTCTCTGTTTCACCTACAGCACGCTTCACTACTGTCTCACAACCAGCATACATGTCCTGGACCAGTCTAACATACTTCTCTGCTTCCCCAGACTTCCTCATACAAAACCAGAGTTCATCTCTCGGCATCCTGTCGTATGCTTTTTCTAGGTCTACAAAAGCACAGTGCACTCCCTCTGTACTTCTCTGTTAGCGTCCTCAAAGCGAAAACTGCATCTGTGGTACTCTTTCAAGGCATGAAACCATACTGCTGCTCACAAATACTGACTTCTGCTCTCAGTATAGTTTCTACCCTTCTTTCCCATAACTTCATTGTATGGTTCATCAACTTTATCCCTCTATAGTTACTGCAATTCTGCACATCCCCCTAATTCTCAAAAATGGGCATCATCAGACTTCTTCTCCACTCCTCAGGCATCTTCTCTCTCTCTAAGTTCCTGTTAAATAATCGAGCCAGAAACTCTACTGCGGCCTCTCCTAGACACTTCCATACACTCCATTCCTTCTTCTTTTCCTTTCGGCTTTTCCCTTTCTGGGGTCGCCACAGCGAATCAACCTCCTCCATCTAACCTGATTCTCTGTATCCTCCTCTCTCACACCAACTACCTTCATATCTTCCTCTCACTACGTCCATAAATCTTCTCTTAAGTCTTCCTTAAAGACCTCCTGCAGGGCATCTCCCATTCCAGCATCCCGCTACCAAGATAGTCCCTATCCCTCCTCTGTACATGACTGAACCATCTCAGTCTAGCTTCTTTGACCTTCTCTCAAAAACATCTAACATATGCTGTCCCTCTGATGGACTCATTTCTGATCCTATCATCCTCATCACTCCCAAAGAGAACCTCAACATCTTCATCTCTGCTACCTCCAGCTCTTCCTCGTGTCTTTTGTTCATCGCCGATGTCTCCAAACCATACAGCATTCGCTGGTCTCACCACTGTTTTGTACACCTTTCCCTTCATTCTAGATGAAATTCTTCTATCACATAGAACCCCTGAAACTTTTCTCCACCCATTCCAACCTGCTTGTACCCGTTTCTTAATCTCTTTTTCCATACTCTCTGTTGCTCTGGACTGTTGACCCTAAGTACCTGAAATCCTCCACCTTCTTGATCTCCACTCCCTGTAGCCTCACTGTTCCATCCAGGTTCCTGTCATTTACACACACATATTCTGTCTTGCTGCGACCAACCCTCATTCCTCTCCTTTCCAGGGCATACCTCCACCTCCAAGATTTTCCTCCACCTGTTCCTTGCTATCACTACAGATCACAATATCACCTGTAACAGGGGTGCTCACACTTTTTCAGTATGCAAGCTACTTATAAAACAACCAAGTCAAAATGATCTACCTACCCACTCCAAAAATGCAAAACATAACTATTTTTTAAGGATTCTTTGTATGTACAATGTATGTTGATGTACCTTGCATTACTGAATAAGCCAATATTGCACAACACACATAATAATTGCCTAATGGATAAGGCGTCTGACTTCGGATCAGAAGATTGCAGGTTCGAGTCCTGTCGCGGTCGCAACGTGGAGATTCCTTTTCTAGGGGCGGCGTAGCGCAGGAGGTAGAGCGATCGTCTTTGGAACCGAACCTCCCTGGTTCGATTCCCCGCTCCTCTGATTGTGTCGAAGTGTTGTTGAGCAAGACACTGAACCCCTAACTGCCAGTTACCCAGCCAACTGCTCATGGTTCAGCCATGATGGGTTAAATGCAGAGAACGAATTTCCCCAAGAGGGATTAATAAAGTATAAATTATAATTATTATCAATAATTATTTCCATTTTTTGTAATTACCTGAGTTTACTTTGATGACTTGTGTCAGGTCTAAAACACCTCAGACATCATTGCATACCTGCACAGAGAGAAGACAAGGGACAACAGTACTCTTTTACTTGCAAGGAGAACGGAAGGAGACGTGCCCAGTAACACTCTCCCACCGCTCTGGCGCACATCTCTCCGTACCTTTCTTTTATTTCCTTTTTTCCTTTGGGTGGTCCCTAGTTACAGGGTGTTTTGCAGCTCTAAAGGGGTGGGGAATATTACAACAACAACGTTTTGAGATTTACAACATTATAACGAGACAGTGTTGTGCCGCCATGGTCATCTCCAGGTACCGCCTGACACCATCCTCCCTCCAGCTGCCAGTGCGCGGCGCCTTGTGTTTGTTGTCTGTCTGGCTGGCCTCCAGCTTTTCTCACTCTTCATATAATGATGTTCGGTCTTGGTGCTGTACATCCCCTTTCTTCTAAAGTAAACCTCCATCCATCAACCATTGTATGCAGCATATGTAGATAAGAGCAGGAATGTTATGAGACAATTGCCTGCTTTGTAATACTTCAGGTAAAAAGACAGAACTTACAAAGAGTGAGGAGTAACATCGTGATAACATGATCATATATTTTTTCCAACAACTTGCACTGAATTGAATCAGCCAGGGATGCATGGTACGCACAGTAGATGCTGACAGCCAGCCTCAAGCACATTTCCAAGTGTTCATCAGTCATGGTGGAGCGGTATTTGGACTTAATGATCTTCATGTAGGAAAAGGCTGACTCACAAAAATAAGTGGAGCCAAAAAATGCAGTCAAGGAGGTAGCACATTTCCTCATGTTGGGGTACTTTTCCTCTGTGAGTAAGTTCCAGAACTGTCAATGAGCTCTCGACTTCAGCTCAATGTCAGTTTGTAGAGTCAAAATCTCATCTTCCACTCCAGAAGAGTTCAAGTGAAACAGTGCTGCAATGTTTGAATCGAGTGAATCAACCTCAGCATCTTCCAAAAAAGGATAGCACATGAGTGTAGCGACTGGCTCGAGCAAAGAAAAGTCTTGAAAGCGTTCGTCAAACTCTGACAGACAATTGTTCATCTGCCCCAAGTAGCGTACACTGCCAAGCTGCTCACGGGCCTTCCCTTGTGTCTCCAGCTCTGACGCCAGGTGCTGGAAATTTGCCAAATCATGGCGCTGCAGCTTTGAGGCTAAATGTTTCATCTTTTGTTTGAAAGCGTTAACTGAGCTAATCATATTGGTCACTGTTTTGTCTCTTCCTTGCAGCTCAAGGTTAAAGTCATTCAACAAGTTTGTCAGATCAGTTAAAAATGCCAATTCCACCAACCATTGACCATCATTTAGTTGCTTGTATTCTGCATGTCCAGACACAAAGAAAAACTCTTATCTCCGGACAGAGCTCCCGAAATCTTTGGAGGAATTTCCCACAACTAAGCCATCTCACATTAGTATGTAGCAACAGTTCAGAGTGGTTACAGTCAGCCTTCTCCAGATGTGCAGGGAATAACCGTCTTTGAAGAGATCTGGCTCAAATAGAACAGGCGATCTTTGTTGCCATATCCATGATCTCTTTCATGTTGAGCATTTTAGTGCATAACGCTTGTTGGTGGATTAGACAATAGTAATTCAAGAAGTCTGTACGCATCGTCCTGCCTGCACTTTACAATAAATCCATTCACACGTCCAACCATTGCAGGTGCTCCATCTGTGGTGATAGACACCAATTTGTACACTGGAAGCTGAGTTTTCTCGATAAAGTTTTTAAACCTCTGAAAAATGTCCTTTCCTCGCGTCTGTTCTTTCATGGGAAGTGCTGTCAGTAGCTCCTCTTTTGCACAAAGATCACTAAACACCATACGAATGAAAATGCACACCTGGGCTGTGTCACTCACATCTGTAGATTCTTCCAACTGCAGGGAGAAACACTCACAATCTCTGATGTCCTTCCACATTTGCTGGGTTAAATCCTCAGCCATGGCTTCACAGCACTGTGTAACCGTATGTCTTGACAGCTGCAGAGCTTTGAGTAAAGATAATATATCTGCCTTATTTTTAAAGTCTCAGAACAATGAATCAGCTGCTTCAACGAATGCTTCTTTTGCCATCTCTCCATTTTGGAAGGACTTATTGTTTTTTAGCCGATGGTGTGACTCACCCAGAACGATGCTTCGGTGGTGGCTTTCGCTTTTGAAGATTGTTGAGTGAAAAATGACTGTTGTCCGGACAACTGGGATTTTAGTTCCTCCACCTTTCTCTTTCTCAGCTGGCTTTTCGGCGGAAAGTCAATTCACATTTCCCTTCTTTGGTATTGCGATGGCAGACAGACAGATGAGGCAAACGCACTTCGAAAATGACATCATGAAAAAAACTCTGTACTCTGTACTTCTGTATGAGCATTCTCAAAGCAAATATTGCAATATTGCATCTGTAGTACTCTTTTATTGGCATGAAGCCATACTGCTGCTCACAAATACTGACTTCTGCTCTCCAGTACTCTCTCCCATAACTTCATTGTATGGCTCATCAACTGTATCCCTCTATAGTTACTGCAATTCTGCGAATCCCCCTTTTTTCTCAAAAATGGGCACCATCACACTTCTTCTCAAATCTTCAGGGATCTTCTCTTTCTCGAAGATCCTGTTGAATAATCTTGCCAGAAACTCTACTGCTGCCTCTCCTAGACATTTCCTGACCTCCACAAGTATATCATCTGGGCCAACTGCCTTTCCATTCTTCATCCTCTTCAATGCCCTCCTCACTTCACTTTTACTAATCTCTGCTACTCCGTGGTCTACAATAGTCACCTCTTCTTCCCTTCCCTCTCTTTCATTTTCCTCATTCATCAGCTCTTCAAAGTACTCTTTCCATCTTCCATCACTCTTCTAGCATCTGTCAATACATTTCCCTCTCTATCCTTAATCACAAGGACCTGCTGTTCATCCTTTCCGTCTCTATCTCTCTGTTTTGCCAACCTGTATAAATCACTCTCTCCCTCCTTACTGTCCAACCGAGCATACAAGTCATCGTATGCCCTTTGTTTTGCCTTTGCTACCTCTATCTTTACTTCACGCTGCATCTCCCTGTACTCCTGTCTGTTCTCTTCAGTCCCCTCAGTGTCCCACTTCTTCTTTGCTAACCGCTTTCTCTGGATACACTCCTGCACTTTCCACCACCAGGTCTCCTTATCTACTTTCCTTCCAGACAACACACCAAGTACCCTCCCATCTGTCTCCCTGATCACATTAGCTGTGGTTGTCCAGTCATCTGGAAGCTCTCTCTGACCACCAAGAGCCTTTCTCATCTCCTCCCTGAAAACCATACAACACTCCTCCCCTTTCAGCTTCCACCACTTTGTCCTCTGCTCTGCCTTTGTGCTCTTGATCTTGTTTGTCACCAGAGTCATCCTACAAACCACCATCTTATGCTGTCTGGCTACACTCTCACCTACCACTACTTTGCAGTCACTGATCTCTTTCAGATTACCTCGTCTATACAAGATGCAGTCTACCTGCGTGCTCCTACCTCCGCTCTTATAAGTTCCTGTTTTTTTCCGGGAAAAAAGTATCTACTAAAGCCATTCCCATCCTTTTTGCAAAGTCTAGCACCATCTGTCCCTCTATGTTCCAATCCTGGATACCAAACCTGCCCATCACTTCTTCATCACCTCTATTGCCTGCACCAACACGTCCACTGAAGTCTTCCCCAATTACCACTCTCATTTCTGGGGATATTCTGCATCAATTCATCGAACTCAGGGATGTCCAACTCATTTTGGTCTGGGGGCCGCATGCAGCTTAATCTGATCTCAAGGGGGCCAGACCAGTAAACTCATTCCAAAATTACATAGAACTAACAGTCCACTTTTTTTCTTTGTATTAGTGCAAAGAAGAAATAAATTATAAAAATCTTTACATTAAATTAATTGTCCTTTTACACTTTTACTCAGTTTAACATTTATTTAAGTGCATTTTACATAAATAAACTGATCACAGTGATTGCACAATGTTTTAAAACATTGAGTCAACAAACAGTTTTGTGGAACTTAAAAACACTGCCCTTTATGTGAAAATACATCAAACACATGTAAATTTAGAAATGAATGAATTTAAAATCCATTTTCCACATCTAGGAAGTAATTCTGAACACATAAATTGAGGCCACACACTTGAAATCTTAAGTGGCAGCTGTTTTAAACAGAAGTTTGATGAAGTATATTTGGCCCCTTCCTTGTTAATGCATAAAATGTAAACAAAAAAAACTCGCATAGATAACATATGTGGCATGCATAAGACATAATATTTTACTTAACAATACTCTTCTCTTGTAAATCTGTTTCTGACAACCACTGACTTTCACAGCAATTACTAGAGCAAATATTCATATTTGTTTATTTTATAGTGCAACGTTCAAACCAGCATTCCATAGAATTTAGTCTTGCTCAGTATTTTCCCCTCAAACTTGGCATCTTTTAGCCTGCACAAGTGCATCAATATCAGGCATCATATCCTGAGCCTTTTTCAGAATCTCATTTAAGTGCTTATGTGTGAGCTTTGAGTGTAGCTTCGTTTTATCAATGTTCATTAGTGAGAAAACTTGCTCACTAAGGTAGGTAGTCCCAAACATGGACAACATTTTTGCAGCCAGTGCTGTCAATTTAGGATCGCGTGGTGGGAGATACTTGTAAAATGTGTCCAAGCCCACAGAGGCAAATTTGTCCATCAATTCTACATCACACTGCAAATCAATGATTTCAAGTTGCATGTCAACAGGCACATCAGAAGCTCTGACTGTGAATGGTGAGCGAAAAACTGCGAATTCTGTCTCAAGTTCGCTAAAGACCTGAAATCGTTTCTCGAACTCTCTCAGCAACTCTGAAATCTTGTATTTGTACTGTTTCACGTCAGGATTGGCGCTTGCTGCGCACACATCCTGGAGACAGGGAAAATGAGTAGGGTCTCCGCTTGCTATCTGCGTCTCCCATAACGTGAGCTTTAACTTGAATGCACGTATGCTGTCATAATACTGTTACAATTTTTTTGCGTCCCTGCAACATTCTGTTCAGATTATTCAAGAGCTCTGTAATATCAACCATAAATACAAGGTCCTGCAGCCAAAGTGGGCACTGTAATTCCTTAACATATTTTCCTTTTTTCTCCATAAATTGTCCGATTTCCCCACGTAGATCAAAGAAGTGCTTCAGCACAGCACCTCTGCTTAACCATCTTACTTCAGTGTGGTATGGCAGACCATGGGTAATGTTTCAGTCAATGAGAAGGCAGTCAAACTTTCGATGATTGAGACCTCTGGCTCGGATGAAATTAACAGTTCAGACAACCACCTCCATGACGTGATCCATTTTTAAGGACTTGCAGCGTAATGCCTCCTGATGGAAAATGCAATGAAATGTCCAAAAATCCCCCCCTCCATTTGCAGCTTGTACTTTCTCTCTGAACTTGGTCACAACACTTGCTTTTTTCCCCGATCATTGATGGCGCACCATCAGTGGCCATGCTTACGGTGCGGGACCAGTCCACCCCGACCCTGTCCAGTGCTCCAATGACGGAGCGGAAAATGTCCTCAGCTGTTGTGGTGTTGGTCATAGGCACCAATTCGAGAAACTGCTCTGTGACAGTCAACGTGTCATCAACTCTCCAAATGAATATGGCCAGTTGAGCGCCGTCTGTAATATCAATACTCTCATCAATTGCAACAGAAAATGCCAGAAATGACTCCGCTTTGCGTTTCAGTTGGCTGTCCAAATCTAATCCAAACCAAATCTAATCAAGCTAATATTTGCAAAAGCTTGTCGCTTCTCAGGACACACAATTTCAGCAGCCTTCAAAATGCAGTTTTTAATTAACTCCCCCTCAGAGTACGGCTTTGATGCTAATGCTACTTGGCTAGCAATTACGTAGCTGGCTTTCATCGCAGCATCACTGACCTCTCGGCTCTGGGTAAAAACAGACTGCTGTTTCCTCAGACCAACCAACATTTCATTTACCTTCTGTTTTCTCAGTTCTCCACGCAAGCTGTTGTATTTTTCACCATGCTGAGTTTCATAGTGGCGCCGAATATTGTACTCCTTAAGCACCGAAACTTGCTGCATGCACACCAGGCACACGGGTTTCCCATTCACCTCCGTGAACATATAGGAAGAAGTCAATTTTTCATGAAAAATCCGACACTCTGTGTCCACTTTTCTCTTTTTTGACAAAGACATTTCGCTGATGAGGGTGCCCGTTCCGAGAGAAAAAGCGAGTAAAGCGATTGAACTGACTAAAACACAACGACTCTAGCAAACAACATAGGAATTGCAGATTTTAAAGAAAATGAAGTTTATTCTTTTTTTCTTTTTTTTAAATAATGCAAATTTATCATCGGGCCGGACTAAACCCCCTTGGCGAGCCGGTTCTGGCCTGCAGGCCGTACGTTTGACACCCCTGATCTAACTCATTCAGGAACTTCTCCTTCTCCTCTAACTCGCATCCAACCTGTGGGGCATAGTCTCGAACAACATTGACCATCATACCTTCAATTTCTAGTTTCATCTCCAGAACATTCCTAACAAACTCCCCTTTCAAGATAATTCCTATTACATTTCTCTTCCTGTCAGTACCATGATAGTACAACTTAAAACCTGCTCCCAAGCTGCGAGCCTTACTACCTTTCCATCTGGTCTCCTGGACACACAGTATATCCACCTTCATTCTCTGCATCATGTCAACCAACTCTCTTACCTTTTCCTGTCATCGTCCCAATATTCAATATTCCACTGTCCCTACTCTCAGTCCCAGACTGTTGCCTTTCCTCTTCTCTCTCTGCTTCCGAACACGCCTTCCTCCTCTCCTTCTTCGACCCACAGTAGCCCAATTTCTATTGGTACCCTCCTCGTCAGGGGAGGGCAGTTAATTTCTCCAGGGGGCCACATAAAAAATCTGAAATGTGTTGGAGGGCCGAACCAACAATGACTGTAATAATTTAATACATACATTTTCTCATTCAATCGTTTTTAATGCACTACTTATTAATTCGGATTCTTTTTGTAATAAGAAATAAGAATATTCTGTAAATATTTATAAAAATGTATCAATTGTCATTTAGGTTGAAGAGGGAATTATTAATAATCTATAAAAGAAACACAATCATCCTTTCACATTTTTATATTTTTAACTTGTTAATCTCTTCACAAATGAAATGGTGTGTCTTATGTAACAAGTGAATTTCCCCATTGTGAGATCAATAAAGTCTTATCTTGAAGATGAACAACTGTTCAACTTTATACATTAGGAATAAGTGATTTTAATCATGTTTATAGTTCGGTTTACTTGTTCAGTGAGAAAAGTATAATCTGTCTTGGGCTTTAACAAGTGCATTGAAATCTGGTTCAATGTCTGATGTGGCTATGTGCAGGACAGCTGCAAGGTGATCATCAGTAATGGAAGACCTGTATCTGGATTTGTTGAACTTCATCACTGAAAATTTTTGCTCGCATACATATGTAGATCCCAGGCATGTGCCGTGACTTTTCTGGTTGGGAAGCAACTGAACACAAGCCTTCCAGAAATGGTGGCATTATGTCATTAGTTTAGCATGTGCAAAGCGGTATTTCGCCCTTTTGTATGCACAGAGAGCGAGAGAGTAATGAGAGAGACAATTAAATGTGGTATCGATGTGGACAGGCTGAGGAGTGTATGTCAATCAACTGTTTTCAAGGACCGCACTTGACAAAAAGCATACATGTGTGTTAAAACAGCTCCCAAAATAGCGCACAACAGCACAACAGATTTAAGAAAAAACGTGACGGCGCACGGATCCAACATGAATGTATCTCACAGAACTTGACAGAAGTGATAGGAAGCCAATGAACAAATAATTATTAAATATTAATTGTTAACAATATCAATTTTGTTAATGATAAATAGTACTGATTACGATTGATTACAAATATTTCTTTAATGTTTATTCGTTTAATTTGTTTAATTTTATTAATGTATATATATTAATTACTGAAAATGTTTTGAATGACAATATGTATTATATTTATCTTGCTATTAATTGATCAAAATACTTTCATTATTAATAACAACCATTGTAAATCCTTGTAAGACAATTTAATTAGATAATAAATGTAATCAGTTCAACTTAAGTTTTCTCTTTTTAATAACTGCACAAAACACAACAGAGCATAGCATGTTCTTACCTTTACTTGTAAAAAATATCCATCTGTCTCTCTTTCTGAAGAAAAAAAGTCTGGGGTCTGTTGTAGTCCAGTAAGTCTCACTTTCTCTATTGTGATGAGAGCCAGTGATGTCAGACGCCCTTGTCCGGTGTGGTTCTGCATCACGGTCTTTACTCTTTTCAACGTTGAAAATGTCCTCAACAGATGCAGTTGTTGCTGGTATGGTTCGGACCAATTTCAGCAATTTTGTCGCCTTGGCAAATGTTTCAACAAGGTCATACTGAACAATCCATGCAAGCATCTCTGCAGGTGATTTATTCGCCACCTCTTGGGTCTGGTAAAGTCCAACTAAATCTGATTTCAGCTACGTGAAATCAAAGTGTTTTGTGTAAATTTCCTGTCGGCTTTCAAATTTCACCGTGTCAAATTCCTTTGACATTTACTGGAAACCATTGCTGTCAACAAGGCCAATGAATTTAAACGGTTCAAAGTCGCTGAATCATGTTTTCATTTGTATGAGCGAATCGTTGAAAATCAGTGCATACAGAGTCTTCTTCTCCTCTTTGACAGGTTTGTTCTTTTTTGCTCGTCCCTCCGTGAGATGTAGCTCTTTGCATTTCTTGTTCCATTGCGAATAGCGGATTTCAAAATCCAGCGACCTGCTCTCCAAAGCGGTCATTGTTACTTGGATCCTGGAGCAGGAATAAGCGATGTCCGCTTTTTTGTTCTGCAGCACACCGAACAGTGCGTCGGTAGTGTTGAAAATGTCCTTGTATGTGTCCAGGAGAAAGACAGTTGAAGCCTTTCCCAACCAGGCATTAAAACCTGTAGCCATCATCGCTGTGTCGTAATCCCAGTCGCCAGGATTATCAATGATGGCTTCAAACACAGTCCACAAATCCGAGGAATGGTGGTGAATTGTTTGAATTAGGCATGAGTGGGAGGACCACCTTGTGGCCGCAGCTCTTGGCAAGCGTTTTTTGATGACCTCATCCAGATGTTTTCTTGCGCTTTGTGGATTTGTTGAAAAATGAGGAAAGACCATTCGCCGTCATGAAAAACACCTTGCACACTGGGGTAGACATTGCCGACTGCGATAACACGAGGTTCAATTTATGGGTGTGGCAGTGTGTAAATATCGCCTCTGGGATGGTCTCTCTTATCTTGGCCTGAACTCCGTTTAAACTGGATGCCATGACAGCAGCCCCGTCATATGTCTGTGCAACCAATTTTCCAATGCAGTCGAATTTTTCCAATGTCTTTAACGCATAATCGGCAATGGCGTTTGCAGTTCTGTCATTGCTGACATCATCAAAGCCTAAAAATGCCTCTTTCACCTCGTGATTCAACACAAAGCGCAGAATTACGGAGATTTGAGCCCTATTTGTCATGTCCGTTGATTCATCGACTTCTATAGCAACAAACGGAGCTACAGAAATAGCTTTTTTTTATACTGTCGATGATGATGTCTCCCACTGATTCAATTAGATCATTTTGAATCTTGTTGGAAAGGCCAGAAAAAAACGTGGATGACTGTAAATGACTGGCTAAATTTGAATCATAATTGCCAATTAGATGAAGCAGTTCAACGCGAGCTCTTGCTTTCCCAAAAAGCCGGTCACATTGATAAGTTTTTTCAAAATGTTTCTGTTTTCTTTCACCTTTTGGTTGTGAATTTGGGTCGCTAATCGTGCCTGTTCGTTCAAAGCCAAGTCAATGCGGGAGGCGCCAAATGTTTTGAGTGCAACCTCACTCCTCTTATGCGTCGCCGATTTCTCATGTTTGTTGAGTTGGTCAGTGAGGTTGTTGAGGTCTCCATAACCATTCTGTACGAAGAGACTCTGCTCACCGGTGGAGAACAACGTGCACGGGTAGCAAAAAAGACAATTACTTAATTTGCATCCACATAGCCATTTCTTCCGCTCATACCAACCTGAGTTGAATGCTTGCATGAAATGCCGTCCTTTCAGTTTGCGGAGACCATCAAGCAGGGGCATCGGGCATCCTTTCTCCAAAAGTTTTTTTTCCATTAAAGTCCAGTTGCTTGAAACATTTAAGGTCCACAATGCAGACAATATCGTCCTCCATCTCTACTGACGGTGCAGGGACACTTTTTTTTTCTTTTTTTCCTGCAGGTGCATGATGTGACGTAGAATGGGCTTGGCATTCCACAGCGCCCGCGGAGGGACTGTGTGGCCACTCTGGATACTGAAATTCTGGGCGCTGCTTCCCTGCCCTTGTATTCAGCGAGGGGGGGGGGGCGCGTGGACCGTGTGGGTGCGCCGCTCAACACACTGGAAAGCGCAGCGAGAGAGGGAAGCACCGCGGCACTGTGTCTATTCCCGTAGTTCTCTTCAAAACGCGTAAATAAAACTGAAAATGAATGATGGTGAGGCTGTACGTAATATGAAAACAAAGACATGGTTTATATTAACACTTGAATTAAATAATTCGTTCCTCTTTGCCATTTTCATTGGGAAGCACTGCTTACTTTGCTTACATGGATGGCACATCACTTGTAGATCCAAAGAGCACAAGGATTTTTTGAGCATGTCTCCTCATGTGTGGAAAGTTCTCCTCTTTGAGTGATGAGTAAAAGTCAAGCAGTGACTGACCCAAAGCGCTCTGCAAAAAGTGTGTCAGACTGCAAGTCAATAAGTTCCATCTGAACATCACTGGATGCATTATCAACACTGCAAGTGAAGGGAGAACAAACCATGTGCATTTCACTCTCAACTGATTTAAAGTCTTGAAATTACCTTGAAAACTCAACATGAAGGGCATCTAACATGGCAGAGTACCTGTGGTGCTGATCTGCTGATGGTGTAACTTGCTTCAGTGTTAGCATGTGGGTGAGAATATTATCCATCAGTTGGCTTGACAGAAGCTGCAACTTTCTGTTGAGAGCCTTGACTGCGCTGTACATTTCATGTACAAAAAGTCCCTTGCTTTGCAGTTTGACATTTCGTTCATTCATCTGAGCAGTCACATCTACAGTAAAACCAAGATCTGCCAGCCAGTCTAGCTCTGAAAGCTGAGGGATGGCATTTCCCTTTCTCTCAAAGAACTCCATAATCACCTCTCTCAGATCCCAGAAGCCTTTCAGCACTTTTCCCAAACTGAGCAACCTGACAGCTGTATGGGAGCCTATGTCACGGTGGTCAGTCTGTTTCCTCTAGATGTGAAACAAACTCTGTGATTCAGAGCTCTTGCTTTAATGAAGTTAACTGTTTTAGTTACAACCTCAACAATAGGATTCAATTTTAACACTGACTTGCACAACAATTCCTGATGTATAATACAATGAACAAAAGTTAATTTCTGCTCAGGGTTCTTTTCTGCCACTTTGTCCTGGATTCTCTTTAAAAGACCAACTTTTTTCCCTGTGAGATTTGGACAGTCATCTGTTGTCATGCCCACCAGTTTGTCCCATTTCAGTCCCAAGTTTTCAAGAAAGGCATTTAGCTCCGTTAAGAGGTCGTTCCCCGTTGTTGTCCCTTTCATTGACTGCATGCCTGCCACCTCCTCCGTGATTTTGAAGTCTGCGTTGATCCCGCGCACAAAGATGAGCAGCTGGGCAGTGTCTGGTATATCACAGCTCTCATCCAAAGCCAGGGTACTCAAAGTCATTCATGCTGTCCTTCAGTTGTAGCTCTAGGTTTTTCGCTTTTTTTTTTTTTTTTACCGTGAGTCGACATTTTGGGGGATCAGGGATATTTTGCTGCTAGCATCACCCGTCACTGTGCAGACAGAAGCATCAATGTGACTGTTCATGAACTGGAGGGCCGCAGGCCGGACAGGGACGTCTAACGGGCCGTATGTGGCCCGCGGGCCATAAAATGCCCAATGGCGATTGTTATTAACCCAGGCCTCGACCGATCCGGTATGAAATTCTTAGGTTCGATTTGCATATTTGGTTTTGGCAAAAGTTTTAGGCTGGATGCCCTTCCTGACGCAGCCCTCTGCATTTATCTGGGCTTGGGACCGGCTCAGGGAGTCACTGGCCTATGCCCCCTGAGTCTGGCTCCAGGAGACACTGGCCTGTGCTGCCCCGAGGCCGCATTACCATTGTCACTTTGAGTGCGTTCGTTTAATTTGCCTCTAGGCTTTCCCATGATGACGCAGAGTCATTGGCTGAATGGCTATTTTTTTTAGCCTCTCACTGTCGCTCCTCTTATTTACTTTGATCGCCTTGGGCCCAGTTCATGCTTCTGTAAGCCTCATCTTTGGCCCGATGTAGCTTCCTAAGATTTGCAGTGAATTTTGGTTTATTGTTGTATGTGCAGGTAGACGTGGTCTGCGCACACGTCTTTACAAAAACTGATGTATAATGTCAGTAAGTCTGTTTGGGTCCGTGGTTGCAGCTTCAGAGGCCCCTAAATCAGAGCATTCAGAGCAGCCCTGTAACTCCAGCTTTGTTTCTGTGGCCCATTTCTTCACTGTCCTCACCAAAGGATTGTTTGGGGGTCTTTTTTCTGCCTGAATGTGGGGATGAGATGAAGCACACCGTGATCATAGAGACCTCAAGCTGCCTGGGGAATGGCGCGGTAAGTGTCCTTTGTGGTTGTGTAGCAGTGGTCCAGAATGTTTGTGTCCCAGGTGGACACTTGATGTGTTGCCTGTTTTTGAGGAGTTCATGGGTGAGGTTGGCACCATTAAAATCCCCATGAATGATGAAGTAGTCTGGATGTTTTTTTTTCTCCACGTCTGTATCTGGTCGGGCATTTGGTGTAATGCCTGAGTTGCACAGGCCTGGGTTTAGGATGTAAACTCCGACAACAGTTTGGTCTGCAGTTTAAGAAGAATGCTTCCGGATAAGGACCGCACGACCTCTTCAACACTCTGACATCTATTCACATTATCTATCTACATCAGGGGTGTCAAACTCATTTTCACCGAGGGCCACATCAGCATAATGGCTGTCCTCAAAGGGCCAGATGTAACTTATAAATGTAACGAAATGTAATCGAATGTAATGTAAAAAAAATGTAACTACTCCTTAAAGTTAAATAACTCATTATTTATTATAATTTATTCAAGTGACAATTACAGTTGCATAGAAAACATATGTTTGCTTGTTGCTCTAACATAAATCCTTTTAATTTGTCAGCTTATGAAAACCCACATAACTCCATTCATGAAGGATCAAACTGTCCAAGGGAATAAAGAAAAATAACATAAAACTGAGCTGCAAAGAACATGTATGACACATGTAGCATTTTACAAAAAAAAAGGCTGCACACAGCCTTGCATCCAACTGATGGTTTGGTGACAACAATTTGTCTGCATACACACACAAGACCTGCAAACATTAAATAATTACAACAGCAGCTACACATAAATAATATGTAATCAACTAAAAATACCAAAATAAAGGTTGACTCAGTTCACAACTATATTGGTCAAGTTTTTCGGTTAGTCTTTGATGAGGAGATGCTGCCTGTCCTTGAACACACCAAGTGGATTTTCTCTCTACTATCGATTGATCATGTTCTGAAAATGATAAAACACAAAACAAAATGCAAGCACAATCATTAAATTGCATACAGTTTAACTGTTCTTCTTCTTGGTTAAATTACATTTTATTATATTTTAATTAAGTTTATTTAAAAATGCTTACCTGTGTGTTTTCTGACCAGATGTCTGACACCGTTTTCCTGTTGCCAGTGTGTCAATGTCTGGTTTTAGGTCCTGTGCTGAGGCAATGCGTAGAATAGCATGGAGGTTGTCATCCGTGAGGCGTGATCTGTTCTTGTTTTTGTTCAGATTCATTATGGAAAAAAACTGTTCGCACAGATAGGTGCTCCCGAACATGGACAGAACACTGGAAAGCCGTGTTGTAAGATTTTCTGCTAGTTCCTTCACTCGGTCCGCGATGGTGTTTCTTGATAAACTGACATTTTTAAAAGTCTGTATGTGGTCGGG
>CAAKHD010014353.1:384650-411068 GCA_901007705.1 Fistularia tabacaria
TGTGCTGAGGCAATGCGTAGAATAGCATGGAGGTTGTCATCCGTGAGGCGTGATCTGTTCTTGTTTTTGTTCAGATTCATTATGGAAAAAAACTGTTCGCACAGATAGGTGCTCCCAAACATGGACAGAACACGGGCAGCATGAAGTCGAAGCTGTGGCATCAAACCAGGGGGCAGCAGATGGTAAAAGTCCTGGATTGCAGCTTCCTGGAACTTTGCTCTCAGGCCACTGTCGCTTTGAAGCTCAATTAGCTCCATCTGAAGGTGTTGGGGTGCAGTGCAGACATCGGTGGTGAAAGGATTGGCAAAGATGTCAAATCCAGACTGTTGTGCTCTGAAGTCAGCGAAGCGCCGATCAAACTCAGTCTTTAACCAGCACAGTTTGGTAGCCAACTGAGCACATGAAAAAGTCTTGGGAAATGAGGCTGACATGCTCTCACAAACAGGAAAGTGGACAAGATTGTCCTGTTTCTCTTGACACGTCCATAAGTCCAATTTACGCTGGAAAGCCATGTTGTAAGATTATCTGCTAGTTCCTTCACTTGGTCCGCGATGGTGTTTCTTGATAAACTGACATTTTTAAAAGTCTGTATGTGGTCGGGACACACCTGCTCACAGACCTTCAGCATGCACTGCTTCAAAAACGCTCCCTCTGAAAAAGACTTGGAGGCATGGGCGATTTCTTCAGCCACAATGAAGCTAGCTGTCACTGCGGCCTCGTTTTTGGCTGTGGATTTCATGAACAAACTCTGCTGTGGCCGCAGTTTGCCTTTTAATTCTTGGGCAATTTGTTTCTTTTCTTGAAGGCTAGCTTTAGCGTACTTAGCTCCGTGTTTGGTGCCAAAATGTCGACGCAGATTGTACTCTTTGACAACTGACACCGCCTCGTAACACAAAAGACATACCGGTCTTCCTCCTTGAAGCACAAACAAGTATTCGCCTTCCCATCTTTCTTGAAACAGTCATCTGTCTGCATCAACTTTTCTCTTTCTGGACATTTTGGTATCATTATTTATATCTCAATTCCACTCATTGGCATGGATGTGGAAACACTGCCGCGGCTACCGTAGTCGAAAGGCATTTTGGGAAATGTAGTTTTTGGTCAAAGCACGCTCTTAATTTATTTTTCGGTATTTATTTTTAGACACTCAAAACTTTTAAGCTCTCGCGGGCCACATAAGATGACATGGTGGGCCACATCTGGCCCGCGGGCCTTGAGTTTGACACATGTGATCTACATTATGAAGAAGCTGATTCCTCCTAGCATTCTTTTCCCTGACAGCTCTGGGATGCAGTCCGCTCAGAACAGCTGGAAGCCCAGCAGCCGCAGTGCGCTGTTTGGGATGTGTTCGCGGAGCCAGGTTTCAGTGAAAGGGCGGCAGATCTGCTAATGTCCTCGGTTTTGGACCCCGAGAAGTAGCAACTCATTAATGCTATTTGCCAAGGAGCAGACATATGCTAGGTGTATGGACGGGAATGGCACGCAAAGTTTTGGAACATGTCTAAACTTGACAAATGCTCTTGGGCACTTTCCCCTCTGCATCCTTGGCAAATCCCAAAGAGAGCTGCTGGGCCTGAGACCAAAATCTTGGGGGGGACAAAACTCTGGGTTGGTGAAGACCGGAGCGAAAGTGTCAGAAGTGGACTGTTTGGTGTTTAAAAGGTCTTCCCTGGTGAAGGTGACCAGACAAATGCAACAGAAAGAAAGAAGAAAAGGAGGAAAAATACAAAGTACCAAGGCAGCCATCCACATCGCCATTGTCATATGTGAACCCGAGATCTTCTACTATTCAAAATGAACCGTGGGATCCAGGAATTCCACTCATCAAATTGTTTTGTGGGTACCTTTAGAGCGGGGATGGGCAAACGTTTTTGGCTCAGGGGCCACATTGACTTTTAAAATTTGACAGACGGGCTGGGTCAGCACAAGATATCATACATATAAAAAAGCACAGTACATACATAAACAGAAAAAAGCATTACAGTGTAAACAATAGTTTTTGTGGGAACAGCTTTGTGGATCACCCATTTTTGCCAGAACAAAGTCTGGTAGTACTTCTGTTGTGGCAATTGTCAGAACAGATTTGAGGTGTTCATCAGTCAAGTGGGATCTGTCGGGTGCTTTGATGGTGTTCGTCACACTAAAAGTCTGTTCACACACACATGTAGAGCCAAACAACTCCAGCATCCTCTGTGCTGTCTTCTGGATGTTTGGAAATTTGGCTGCACTTAATGAAACATAACACTCATCCAGTTTAAGGAAGTTGAACTTCTCCTTTAACACCATGTCACATTGGAGATTAATCAGTTCCAACTGCAAGTCATGTGGCAGCGTTTCAGGGTCTTGTGAGAACGAACCTGACACCAGCTGAAGTGACTTGTCAATTTTTCTAAAATCAGAGAACCGACGGCAGAATTCTTCATGCAGGTCATCCAGTAATTTCCTGTATTTTTTTCACATGTCCCAGGGCCTCTTTTAACATGGCCAGGGAGGAGAAATGAACATTTGCTTCTTGGATGAAACCAACTCGGTTTTGAAGTTTGCTTGCATTTCATATACAAACTGGTTTTTGTCTTGTAGCCTCACATTGAAGTCAGCTTGCTCGAATAAAGTTCATGAGTTTCACAACTGGCTTCACTGTGTGGTGGAGCTGCAACACGGGTTTACACAGTGCTTCCTGGTGAATTATGCCGCGTTGGAAAATTACCTCCTGCTCAGGGTTGTCCTCTTTCACCCTGTCCTGGATTTTTGAGCAGCCTGACGTTTTTTCCCGTCAGATTTAGTGATCCATCTGTGCTAATGTTGGCGAGCATACTCAAAGGTAGCTTGTGCCTCTTTATGACCTGCTGTCATGTTTTTCCTTTTAGGGATTCCATAGCCAAAAACTCCTCCATTATCTCAATTTTCATTCATCCCTCTGATTTTGATTCAAAGCTGAGCGTTGTCCTTTCTGTCATTGCTTTCGACCAGTGCCAAAGAATATAATGTATATACATTTTTTGTATAGCTTGCTCGTTCTGTGTTCGTCAATTACTTCAACACGGCACGTCACTGTCCTGTTTTATAAGCTAATTTTTTCAAATTTGTTCTCGCTCTCAGGACATAAAATACTTGCTGTCTCTACCATGTCTCTACCATGCACTCTTTGAGTAACGCCCCTTCAGGCTTGCTGGCTTTTGCTTATTTGAATGGCAGTAAATAAGTTGTCTTCATGCTTGATACTCGGATGGAAGTTGTTTGGATAAAGGTGTTTTGCTGAGCCTGCAAGCTAGCTACCAACCGATGAGCGGTAGCCTTGCGTTCTTACGTTGACAGGTTGTTGGCGTAATTAGTACGCTTGGTGGAAAAGTGACGGCTGATGTTGTATTCTTTTTAAAACCGCAATGATTTCTTGGCAAATAAGACATACAGCCTTTGACCGAACTTCAGTAAAAAGTATTAAGGTGTCCATTCCTTATAAAACACCTGGCACTCACTGTCAGCTTTTCTTTGAAATTGCTGCAGATGGGTTATGAGCAGTAGAAGAGCGATAACAGGAGGTGACTTTGGCTCCGAAAAATCGAAGTCCCTGCGCCTAATGCGCCACCTAGTGGCGAAATGCCTGTCATTGCAAGTCAAAGTCGAATTAATGCAATCATTCGATCATTCACATCAAGTATGAATTCTGTACCAATCTTTGGCAGGCTGGAATAAAAAGACCAATGGGCCGGATGTGGCCCGGAGGCCATAGTTTGGCTGCTCCTGCTCTAGAGGCAATGGGTAGAAGAGATAAAGAAGCGGTGGCAACACTTTCATTTTCATTATTTCTATTCTTTAACTCCTGTCAAGTAGGAGGCGGGTCCATCTAGAAATGTCACATTTGATCTCTTGTTCTGTAATAAGCAAAATCAAAACATCATCTGCAAACATACAAGTCTTATGTTCTTCTCTAATTGCTTGAGCCAAGGGTTCAATAAATAACAAAAATAGTGTCAGACTCAGGGGACAGCCAAGACGTGGGCCTCTTTCCAAATTGGAAGGCCCCGGCTCAGAGGGTGCAACATAGTGGAAGGCAAAAATGTTTCAAGTAAACGTAGGATTTATGATCAACAAAAGTCTAGGGAAAATAACAACAAAATGGGTGAAGTGATGGTCGTCACCAACAGTGTTGCTGGTCTGACTGCCCAGCTGGAGAGAGAGCAAGAGTGTGGCCAATAGTGGGTTTTTAGAGTCTCAGATTTAAAGTGGGCAAGTAAACCTGGAACTAGAGGATTCAATTAGAGATGGCTCAACCCAAAACACAAATGAATAGTTTACAGGGGTCCATGAACCCTGATCCTGGCTGTTGGAGAGAAGTATAATTCTGTCATACGTTTGTTTTTAATAAAACGGGCGTTGAAGCCGAATCTAGCAAATACCCTGAATAGATATCCCCAACCCGCCGAGTCAAATGTTTGACAAAATGCACTGATGTTTTCTGATACGATATGACTCACCACTTGTAGTGGTCTCCTTAAATTATCCAGTGTCTGTTTAATATCAAGCCTGTTTGATCTAAATCTACCAGCTCGGGGATGATGGATTCCAGTCTTTCAGATAGGATTGAAGCAAATAATAGTCCACATTCAAGGCCGATAGTGGTCTGCATAAGCTGCATTTCTTTTTATCTTTTCCTTCTTTCGGGATGATAGCGATAACTGCTTCCTTCCATGGTTCAGTCACACACTGTTCTCGGTGTATGACTTTAACAGTTAAGCAGGACAGGTGTTATCTGAAGTTTAAATGTTTTATATCCGACTCAGATATTCATCTTCCCCAGAGCCATATTAGTTTTCAGTTTTGAAATGGCTTAATTCAGCTCTTCTGCTGCAATCTTGGCCATTATTTCTTTATTTTACTGGTCTCATATAGATGGCAGGTCTTGTGATCTTAGATAAGTCTCTATTGTTGTTATATCTACCATGCTGGTGTCGGAAATAGGTCTTTATAAAATTCAAACCGCAATTCCAATGAAGTTGGGACGTTGTGTAAAAGGACACTGATTGTTGAAGCTTTGAAAGTGAAATTCTTTCCCATTCTTGCTTTATTTAAGTTCAGTTGCTTTACAGTTGGAAGTCTCCGTACTTTGGACTTCATAATGTGCCTCAGTTTCCATCGGAGTAAAGTCTGGACTGCAGGCAGACCAGTCTAGTACCCGCTCTTTTACTCAGAAGCCATGCTGTTGTATTGCCTGCTTGGCATTGTCTTGCTGAAATAAGCAGGGATGTTCCCGAAAAAGACACCGCTTAGATGGCAGCATATAGACTTTCAAAACCCTGTATGTATCTTTCAGCATTAATGGTGCCTTCACAGATGTGTAGGTTCCCGATGCCATTGGCACTTACACCCCCCCACACCATCACGGTCGCCGGCTGGCTTTGGAACTTTGCACTGATAGCAATCCGGATGGTCTTTTACCTCTTTGGCCCTGGGGGCACGACATCCATTATTTCCCAAACCAAATTGAAAGGTAGACTCCTCAGGCCACAGCACACTTCTCCTCTTCTGTCTTTGGAGTGTATTCTACTGACACATGGTTGGAGGTGATTTGCAAATCACTGTGTTCGGTTTTTATATGTTTTACACAATGTCCCACCTTCATTGGACTAAAGGTTTACATCCTCTTAAAACTGACTAAGAAGAATTCAAGCAACTAATATATTATTGTGAGACCGAGCATTATACAACGAAATGGGCAACCAAGAATGAATTTTCCTTCGAATGACGCACTCTAAATTTAGCGATTTTATTTTGATCAACAACCGAGGTGGAAAAAAACGTACTGATCTCCCAACCCAGCACTTTACATTAAGGGTGCATCCCCCCATTATGAGACTGATGATGCAGGTTAATGTAACGCAACATGAACAACATTGTACAACTGTTTACATGACACAGTTCTTGAACCCCAAACCACGGTGAGACTCCCCAAAGGTCCTTCTAGCTGCAAGGTATTATGGGTTTCCGGTGGCCAGACTTCCCAACCCACGCTACAATATGAAAAAACATTTACAAACGTAAATGATGAGTTGGACATACAGCCCAGCAAGTCCTTCGATCATTAAAATTTTTTAGCATAAAAATTAAGTTGATGCACTACAGCAAGAAGCATGATGAAATTCTTATTGTATTCTTAGTATTCCCATTATATTGATGGCAGGATCAAAATGATGCTGAATTAATAACTTTATTTACAACACCAACGGAACAATTAAGGATAAGGATAATACTTTATTGATTCCTATAGGGGAAATTCGGGTGTTGCATTAGAAAATTAAAAAAAAATTAAAATAAATAACCTGTAGAACATTTGGGATCACTGGTGTATATATACTGCATAACCACGCACCCAGCCCTGAGTCCCAAGGTGAGAGGCACACACGCAATACCTGTTTTCCTCCTTGAAGCACGAACATGCATTCGCCTTCCCATCTTTCTAGAAAAAGCCTTCCTTCTGCATCAACTTTTTCCTTCCAGGACATTTAGGGATTGTTTGTATTTCTCAATTCCACTTGTCGGAAATCACATTGATGTGGATACACTGCAATCGAAGGGCGGGATGCCGTCACTTCGCGGTGAATATGATCGGTGTGAATTGTGGGAAATGTAGTTTATGGTCAACGCACGCGTTTTGACTAACTTATTTTGAGACAATCAAACCTTTTAAGAGGTTCTCGCAGGCCTGGAGTGTGACATATGTGTTTTAGTGCTTTGTGCCCTTTGTAACAAGTGAAAGGAGCAAAATTAAAAAGATCTCCAGAAAACATGAGAGATTCTGTACAAGTATTCCTGGTAGTTGTTCCTTTTTAGTCACAGAGAAAGCCAGACAATAAAAAATCCTGGTTAAAGCAACTCAAAACTTCAGTTTGATCATAAACCGGGACTTAGTCTTTCAGTAACAATGTTGGAAGAGTCTTCTTTTTCTTCTTCTTTTCCTTTCGGGTTTTCCCTTCAGGGGTCGCCGCGGCAAATCAACCATCTCCATCCAACCCTATTTTCTGTATCATCTCTCACACCAACTAACTTCATGTCCTCTATTACTACGTCCATAAATCTTCTCTTCGATCTTCCTCTAGACCAGGGGTGGGCAATTAATTTTTACCAGGAGCCGCATGAGCAACCCGAGCACTGCTGGAGGGGCACATCGACAATATTTCAATTAAATTTTGCTCAATATTATTTTTGATTTACCATAAGATAAATAATAATAACAATAATTTCATTTAACCTAACTTAACTTTATACAAAAGCAGATTGCTTTTGAAGGTTTTATTTCAACTCCCTAATCCTTAAATATTGATATTAGGCTATGTGAAATTGAAATAAGAAAACAAAAACAATCATTGAATCAGTGCAATTTAACTTGTTTACACTTTAACTTTGTTCCACAAACAAGGAAAAACAACAAACAACTTAACAAGTTTATAGAAATACAGCAATACAACCAACAATAACTTGTTATGTTTTCCACCTCACTTTAACTCTTCAGTGCGAATAATCCAGTCTGTTCTGGGCTTGAACAAGGGCATTGAAATCTGGCTGAATGTCTGAGGTGGCTATGCGAAGGACAGCTGAGAGATGCTCATCAGTGATAGAGGATCTGTGTTTGGATTTGTTGAACTTCATCACTAAAAATGTCTGTTCACATACATAGGTGGATCCAAAGAGGACCAGAATCCTCTGAGCATGCCTCCTCAGGTGTGGAAAGTTCTCCTCTTTGGTGGAGGAGTAAAAGTCCAGCAGTGAGACTGACCTGAAGTGCTCTGCCAGAAGTAGGTCAGACTGCAGGTCAATGAGCTCCATCTGAACATCGCTTGGTGCATTGTCCACACTGCAGTTGAAGGGAGAAGAAACCATGTGCATTTCACTCTCAAGAGTTTCTGAAATCTTGAAATCGCCTCAAACTCTCCATGGAGTGCTTCTAACTTGCTTGAGTACTTTTGGAGATGATCAGCTGATCTTGTGGCTTCCTTTAGTGTTGGCAAGTGGGTCAGAATGTTGTCCTTCACTTGGCTTGAGAGAAGCTGTAACTTTCTCATGAAAGCCGTCACTGCACTGTACATCTCATGCACAAAAAGGCCCTCGCACTGCAGTTTGACATTCAGTTCGTTCATGAGTGTAGTCACATCCACAGCGAATTCGAGGTCTGCCTGAAAGTTCTGGGATGTCATGTCCTTTCTTCTCACAGAACTTCTGAATCTGGTCTCTCAGGTCCCAGACACTTTTCAGTACTTTGTCCAGGCTGAGCCACCTGACGTTGCTGTGGTAGCTTATGTCACCATGTTCACTCTCATTTTCCTCCAAAAGTGCAACAAATTGTCTATGATTTAACGCTCTCGCTCTGATAAAGTTAACTGTTTTAGTAACAGCATCAACAACATGGTTAATTTTTAACACTGTCTTACACAACACTTCCTGATGTATAATACAATGCAAAAATGTCAATTTCTGCACAGGGTTAATTTCTGTCACCTTATCCTGCATCCTCTTTAAAAGCCACATTTTTCCCCGTCAGATTCGGACAACCATCTGTTGTCACACCTGTCAGCTTGTCCCATTTCAGTCCTAACATGTCCAAACACGCATTTACCTCTGTGAACAAGTCATTACCTGTGGTTGTCCCTTTAATTGACTGCATGTTTGCCAGCTCCTCCGTGATTTGAAAGTCTGCAGTTATCCCACGAAAGAAGATGAGCAGCTGGGCGGTGTCACGTACATTGCAGCTCTCATCCAAAGCCAGAGAAAAACAGTCAAAGACGGCCGCTCTCTTCTTCAGCTGAAGCTCCAAGTTTCCAGCCATGGCCTCAACCCGACTCGTTACTGTGCGTCGGGAGAGTGACACGTTCTCAAATGCGGCCTTACTTTTTCTGGCAATTTTGTGAGAAATTACGAAACTTGTCCTGAGGGCTGCAGTTCTTGTGGTGTGAAGTTTGGTAAAAAGTCCTTGTTGGGTTTGCAGTTTTACCATTAACGCATCAGCCTCCCTAGCGCGCTCTTCATCAGACAGATTCCGGTATTTATCCTCGTGCTTTGTCGTGTAGTGGCGATTCAAATTATAATCTGTAAACACAGCAACCTGTGTACCACAAATTAAGCACACGGCTTTACCTTTAATTGCTTTAAAAAAATACTTGGCAGTCCATGTCTTGTTGAAAACACGGCATTCGTCATCAACTTTTCTTTTTTTAGCGTGAGCGGACAACAATGGGGTAACCGGGCATCACTTGTCGCTGTGCACCTTCACTCACAGGTTACGCATGGACATACGTCCATAGATAACACTTTTCAAAATAAAAGCAGCACAGTTGTATTGCACACACGACATAGATGTTTTTAAAATTTTATTTTGTGATTGCCGCTGTTCACCTTCAGTCACAATCACGCATGCGCATATGTCCACATGGAAGTAATACAAATAACGCTTTTCAAAACAAAAGCAGCACCGTTGTATTGCACACTCGACATTGATACTTTTTAAATTTATTTTGTAATTTATGATTGGCCTCACGCGGGCAGGACAGGGACGCACAAAGGGCCGGATGTGGCCTGCGGGCCGTAAGATGCCCAGGTCTGCTCTAGACCTCCTGCCTGGCATCTCCAAGTCCAGCATCCGTCTACCAATATATTCATTATCCCTCCTCTGTACATGATCGAACCATCTCAGTCTGGCTTCTCTGACCTTCTCTCCGAAACATCAAACATGCTTGGTCATACACTTGGATTCTGTCTTCCATCCCTTTCCTTTCCATAGCATCCCTCCACTTCTCTAGATGTTCCTCCACCTGTTACTGCTCTCATTCCAGATCACAATGTCATCTGCAAACATCATGGTCCATGGAGGTTCCTGTCCAACCTAATCTGTCAGCCTGTCCATCACCACTGCAAGCAGGAAGGGGCTCAGAGCTGCTCCCTAAAGAAATCCCACCTCCACTTTGAACTTCTGTCACACCTACAGCACACCTCACCACTGTCTCACAGCAAGCATATATACCCCGCACCATTCTAACATACTTCTCTGCCACTCCAGACTTCCTCATACACTACCAGAGTTCCTCTCTCGGCACCCTGTCGTATGCTTTTTCTAGGTCTACAAAAGCGCAATGCAGCTCCCTTTGACCTTCTTTGTACTTCTCTATTAGCATTCTCAAAGCGAAAACTGCATCTGTAGTACTCTTTCTACGTATGAAGCCATACTGCTGATCACAAATGCTGACTTTTGCTCTGTCTAATTTAAAAGGGAAAACCCAAGGGGCGCACCTCACAATGCCAACAGTTAAACGAAGGGTTCACCCCCTGTTATGACAACTAACGGTGCAGGTTAGTGGAACTCATCAACAACATTGTACAACTATTCATACAACGGCATTCTTAAACACAGAACCATGAGAGGCTCCCGAAGGTCATTGTAGCCGCAAACGATTCTGGGGTTCCGTCGCCCAGTCTCTTCACCACATGTTACCGTATGTTTCTTTGACAGACTGTCCTCTATTGCGTCTTGAGCCTTGTTAATATATAGTCTTTTTGTTTATCCCCTCCCATGCTTCTTAAAAATAAAATAAAAAAAAAAATTAATCTTAATGTTCTTCAAAAGGGGATAAAAGCGTTTTTTCGGCTGCTGTTTGTTTCAGCACCACTGGAAGTACCTGAATGCCATATTTGTATTTGTTTTCTAGTAAGTAAAGCTCTTCAAAATACTTCAGTGAGTTGTCAGAGGTGAGGTGATTACATTTGACATGAAAAACAGCCAATTTATAAATGTATTCTCAAATGGACATTGGGGCTGTGTACTTGTTTGTCCCACATTTTTTGGCCTGCTACAGGAATAATTCTGAAGAATCCAGTTCCAGAACTGCCCCCTCACTGCTGACAAGGCACTTAGCATAATGACATTAAGCACTGAGCATAATTTGATGATATCGACTGTCCATGGCAGGGGTGCCCACACCTTTTTGGCTTGAGAGCTACTTTTCAAGTGACCAAGTCAAAATGATTTTAAATTTACCAACAGTTAAAATGCTACACATTTTTATTCACGTATATACTGAGTATACTTTTATATTTAAAATATATATTGTTTACCTTGCGCAACGGCATGATGATGTGTGGCACAATACATTTCTGCACAGTTTTGGCCATTACCTTACTCTTGATGATGTCTTCAACTGAATGAAATCAGCCTGTGTTGCTTAGTTACAGTAGTTGTCGGTAGCCGACCTCAAACTGATCTCCAAATGATAATCAGTCACAGTGGAACAGTATTTGGATCGAGGTCTTAGACTGCCTGTTTTGGATGTCGATCAAGTGCCAAACGCCACAATGGGGATGGATGATACGACAACATCTATTTGCTTTAATGACAAGCGATCTGCACATATTACCTGGACTGTAGCTTATTCTGTGGCCCGCAGTCCACATGTTTTCGCGTTGCACGGTTAGGTATATTTTGAAAGGCAGGGCTGCGCGATCGACCCGTGTTGCCTTTGCGATCGACCGGCATTTCACGATGGACTGGACTCCATGGTATTGAGGCCCAGGATCCCTGGTCCTGACTGTCCAAAAAGCAAATCCAAAGTCCAAAGACCTGCAGTGGCTGCTGAAAATAACAGCAACACTCTTTGATAATCTACACTAATTTTGTATTTACTTGTACATAGTTTTTTTGAAACTGTCTCAGTTGAGAACACTGATGTCCATTTCAGTGGATGCTTTTATAAAGTTGTTTTTTTTTTCTTCACAATATGTTATTTACTCCCCCAATACTCACTTTCCAAGTCCAAGCCACAAATCCAAAATGGCCGCATGTCCTTTTTGTCTGTTCGGTGTTTCTGTTTTTAACTGTTGTGATGGATTTTTGTGCTATCCTCCTCCTCGGAAAAAGTTGTCATGCTGCAGTTTGCTAATTTACTTTAACTGCTTTTGTAAGTTCTTGGGACTGTTCTCAATTTACCCCGTCAAGTTTCTCACTCTGCTACTCTGTGGACTTTGGCCTGCTCAGAGGCATGGACTCATGTCCTCCTGTGACAAACTAGAGACTTGGGAACAAAGGCAGCAGCAGGACATATGCCTTCTTCACTATTCTTAGTCTGGACCTCTGCTAGCTTCAACAGAGCTTTCCACCTACTACAGCCTGGACTTCTGCTAACTTCAGCCTGGCCTTCCACCTGCTACAGACTGGACCTCTGCTGTTCACAGCCTAGCCCTTCATCTGCTACAACCTGAACCTCGGTTGTTGGCCTTGCTTCTGCAGGGGACTCCCTGTTTCACTAACCTCTTGTGCCCTATTTCTGAAATGGACATCTGACCTGAGTAGCCGGTGAAGCAGTTTAACGATGATTGTAACATTTGCACTGTCCCCGGTTTCCTTGCTTGTCCCTGGACCAGTTTTCCACAATTGTGTTGGCGTACCTGACCAAACTGGCAAAATACTATAACTATCACCTGGTCCTTAGAAAGTACTGAATTATTAGTGCTGTTATTGACGTCCTCCTTTGGGACGATGTCAAATAATTTTAACCCAGCTTCGTTTATGTTGTATTTTTGTTTTAAGAAATATGTTACAGCCAAACTGAAATCACACTTATTGACATCATTGAGCCAAATAATATTCTTATTGGTTCTTCTCACAAATATGAAACTGAATTTTTATACTTCTTTTGCTCCTGATATGAGGCAAAGTAAAACCCAATCCATGCCCTGCTTTTAATGATGTAAATACTCCTGATTAATTCAGACTGAGGTTGGGTCTACGATTAATTCATTTGAAATAGGAGTCTGCTGCCAGAATTGGATGTTTTTTTTTTTTAATCAGATACTTTTATGATGAATACCGCGGTATAATCAATAAACATGAAATAATCCCTGATTTTCCTCTGAAATCGGAAACCACCTCAAGTAGAGAGACATTGCCTGAGCCAGGGCTCAGATAACAAAGTCAGAGGCAGACTAGCTCAGTTTTCGCCAGCTTAGAAATTAATTTACTTCCCTTAATAAGAGTGCTAAGTCTTGAATGGACCCATAAATAATCTAAATGACCCGAAGAAATTTTGGCAAGTCATAAAATCTTCAAATCATGTGACAACTGATGACTTGCCAAGTTCTTTGATGACTCAATCTGGTATGCTGTCGGAGGAAGACAGACATCCCAATTGTTTTAATGATCCATTATTTCTACTGGCCCCGTTTGAGTTGCTAAGCCCTGGTCTTGTGATCGTTTACTCACCCTTGACTTTGTAGACCAGGGGTCGGGAACCTATGGCTTGCGAGCCAGATGTGGCTCTTTTGATGACTACATATGGCTCATGGAGATTTCTTACCATGATTATTAATAAATAATTCTGCTAAGATCCATTCATTTATTTGATATTGCACCTGTTGAGGCTGTTCCGGGGTACGGAAGGGTCCCTCTTCAAAACTAATTTTTTTGGGATAATGCGGCTGCCTACACAAGTTGTTGTGAGGTCAAGAAATAAACTTCCCTCCCTCTAATGAAATAGTCAGCCAGAAATGTATGCAGAAAAAAAACCTTCTGACTGTGAGGATGGCGAAAAGAAAAAAGATGACAAGTAACGTCCATTTCCAAAGGAATGGACAGAGGAATTGGCCTATGTAGAGGGAGCGGGTTCTGCGGTGCATCTAATATGCCCTGATCAAATGTCATCGATGAAACGGTCAAATATAAAGCGGCACTTGGAGACACGCCGTGCCACATTTGTTTTGAAATATCCGATTGGGGACAGCAGGCAGAAAGCGTTCCAACTATGCAGAGTGCAAGCCACTCAGCAGCAACTCCATGTTTGGACCCGACCAGGTGACCAGATTTCAGCTTGCTTTACCGGTTCTATAGCATGAGTGAAGAACGGAAAGCCGTACCCAGATGACTGATGTAGCTGAACCTCGCCACGTACCAACCAGTCCACAAAGCCAGCAGCAAAAACCATGAGGCAACACAAGTTGCATTCATGGTCAGAAGTTTTTTATTTAGTATTGGTCAACTCCACTATAACAACGTAATTTAAAAGAATAAATAAAGAGACTTACTGTACTTTAATATTACTTAAAAATGCACATACTTAGTTGTACACAGTGTTAAACATTGCATGGCTCTTACAGAAATATATTTTGAAATATGTGGCTTTCATGGCCAAAAAGGTTCCCGGTCCTTGTTGTAGACTGAGTGAACCCATCTTTTGCCCGTCTGAGTTCATGTCTTTATCAGTCGTCGATGTAAACAATGTACTAAAGAGGGTGGACGCAAGTAATGCAGCTGGAGCATTGAACCGTTTTTCTTTAAGTTGGCTGCTGATTTGATTGCTGAGCCTCTCTCACATGTTTTTAACCTTAGTCTTACCAGCAAAAACATTCCTAAAATGTGGAATCAGCCTTCATCCTCCTCCTGTTCTGAACCTTCAAACATTAACAAGGACACACCAATTTCTAAATTGTGTATTTTAGCCAAATTGTTTGAGAGAAGGAATTCTTCGAATCAAATATTTTATCTACCCCTCTAATCCGGCTTTCGTAAACAGCACAGCGCCGTCACAGCTGCACTGAAGGTCCTAGATGGTTTAATTGAGGCTCAGCAAAAAATGTTGTCGCTCTCTATTGGTTTGGCTTATCTAAGCACACAGCTGCCTGGTTTGCCAACCATGTATCCAGCAGAGCACAGTGTGCTCAAGTAGCTGGAACCTCCTCTTCCTTTCTGGACATTACCAAAGGGGCACCCCAAGGTTCAATGTTTGGACCCATTTTATCTTCAGTCTACATAAACCATCTCTGTAATAACTTGCCAAAGGCATCATATCTCTTTTATGCAAACGACATCACTATTTTTTGCTTTTCAATCTCATTCACTCAGGCTTTTGAGATTTTACATGCTGCTTTTGAAGTCATCCAGTCTCGTATTATCTTAATTTGGTTTTGAAACACAGATAAAACCAAGCCCATGGTTTTCCCTCATCCAAAGGTGCTGCCGCAGAACATTACGAGTATTGTAACATCTAAAGGACAACTGGGAGAGCAGGTTCTAAATTGCAAAGTCCATGGAAATACTCTGGTCACTTAACTTAGGGTGAAGCTTGGCTTCTTTTTCAGGAATCTCTCTCAGGGTCAGAAAGAAATTCTAGACCATGTCTTTTTTGCCCATTGTTGATCTTGGGCAACGAGCTTTATTTGAGTGGGTCATCTAACTGTCTGAATTGCTTGGACACTGTCTTTTAATTCATCGTCTTGTCACCCACCACTGTGAGCTGTAAATGAGATGGAACTTGCCTTCCCTGAGTGCCCACGATGGCTGACCCAAACACATAAGGCTATTATATGTTTGATTCCATCTTATTTGAGCAGAGAACAAGCAATTGCTCTAACCTGCATTCTTGTTCTACATTGGTCTTGTCAGCTCCACGGGTAAGAACTGAATAGAGGGGAAATGCAGCTTTCAGCTCTGCTGCCCCCTCAGCACGGACTACGATACAGCACGTGTCAAACTCCAGGCCCTCAGGCCACATCCGGCCTGTGAATGAATTATCTTTGGCCTGCAAGGTAAAGCCTAATTACTACCAGAGCTTGCCGGCTGGGATATTGCACCAATATAATACTACATGTCCCACAATGCACTGCCAATCATGGGTCCGTGAGACTCACTCGTCCATCAGCAGCCTTATGGAACTACTCACCTGAGTCAGCTTGCAACCACTCTTCGCCCCAAATTATGACTAAAACGAAAGGTGGACTATGACAACAGTGGTTCTGGTGGGAGGTGACAGGCAGAGTGGCGAGCTCAGACCAGTGAGCATCACAAAGCAGCAAACTGAGCTTGAACTCATTTTCAGTTTGGAATGAGGTTTCATTTTCTTTTCTCTTTCTTCTTGTGCTGTTGTTTGCCTGTAGAAAAAATGTTTGCACTTGGATTTACTCTGGGGAAGTTGCAGATAGGCCCTAAAGAAACAAATGCAACTGATTTTATTTGTCTTATCTTTTTGTGTCATTTATTTGATGTTTCATGTTTTATAGGCAATGACTAATAAGCTTCTTTAGTTCAAGGTTCAATATGATGTGCAATACCTTTTGGAAAGGACTTTTTCATGAAATATCGCCACCATTTTAGATATTGGCCCACTATCGATGGTGGGCCAGAAACTTGGGAGTTTTCGGTTCGATCGTGAGGGAAAGACAGTGGGAAATCTGTGATCTGTTGTTTTGTGTTTTGTTTTTTACTTCTTAAATTGTTGTTACAGCCCCCGCACATTTCACTGTAAATGTTATGTTCTTAAATGTATGAAATTTGTTCTAAGGGCATATGCTGCTGACCCCTGGGCCGGGTCATCCTTGTGAAATAGATCCTGAGCTTGAGCTGAGTGTTTTTTTTTTTTTTTTTTACCTGGTTAAATAAAGGTTAAAAAATAAATAAAAATGAAGGTTGGAAAAAAAAATTTACAAGAGATTTTGTCGGAGGGATGTTGGGTGTCAACGGCGCAGACCTTCAGAATAAGTCATTTCATGGAGACACTCAGGCCAGACGTCAGAATAGATTTTTTTATTATATTTTTTTAATTTCAGGACGGTTTTTGTTTTCATAGTGTTATTTACGCGTAACGACTGCAGATAAAACAAACCCGACAAGCTCAGACGCTGACCTCGGCCCATGTCTGTCAGATATCCTCATTGCTTTACTTTGATGGGGCGGGCAATAGAATCAAAAAAACAAAATCCAAAGGAAACAGCGCTGAAAAGAATGTTTACAGTTGAATTCAACACTTTAACGTACAATAAACCGTCTGGATATTTGCATGTTAAAACTCAATATAAAAGTGTTATTTTAACTTCATCTCCATAGAAATTAACTAATCTGTTTCTTCAGCTGCTGGAAACCACAACTTATTTCTCCCTTTTAAATGTTGAAAGGACAAAAAGTCCTTGTAGCCCTTTTAGTCATTTCTGATTTTTAGATAATTATCTAAAAATATACCAAACATTTCTTTTATAAAAAGGGTTATTTTACTGAGGGAATATCTAAAATACACATTAAACAGGAATTATGGGAATGACCAAAAGCATTTAACTCTATTTGGCAAAAAAAAAAAAAAAAAGAAAAAGAAAAGAAAAGAAACGCATGGATTCCAGAATATTGTGTTTTTCCAGCTGTCGTTTCATTCAGAGTCTCCAAAGTAACTAGGAAAAAAAAAACAAGTAAAACACTTTATTTTATCCAAAATAAAAAAAAGGTCTAGAGTGGAGAAGAACTCTGACGTCCCGTTGGATACAGCAGAACCAGGCTGTGGTGAGGAGCTAATAAGCCTCTAATGTACATGAATGTTGAAAGGGTTATTACACTGTTATGAAGTGTATCACCTAAGACATATCGAGAAAACTGTTTCCACGGCAACTGCAGGTGAACGCCTAACGTCCAGCCCTAGAGCAGGACGCACTTGGAAGACTTCTTCTCCGTGGCGCTGGTGATCTTTACCTCCCGGCCCGACGGACCCTGAGAGACAGAGAGGAAAGGATGAGGAGGAAGGCGGGAACGGAGGAAGCAACTGCAACTGGCGTGGGACGCACCGGCTTCTTGCTGGACTTCTGCAGGATGTCTCGCGCCAAAGACAGAAACGACTGCAGGGTTCGTACAAAGAGCAGAGAGAGAGTGAGTTCAGGCTCTTCATCACATCCCAAAAATGTACTGAAACGTTTATTTTTACTCTGCATTTTCTCAAACAAGCTCAAAATAACTGAGTGGTTTTCGTCATTCCGTGTTATTACTAATCCGTGTACGGCGTTACCTCCTCCACGTTGATGCTGGACTTTGCGCTTGTCTCAAAGAAGCGGATCCCGTGATCTTTGGCCAGCTGTGGGGAGCAGACAAACACCTGGTCACGCATACATCACTTCCTGTTTCTCGGCCAACAGAAGGAAGGATCACTTCCTGCGAGAACGAACCGTCTGCTTGAACCGGGGGGAGGAGGAGGGAGGGAGCATCAAGTCAAATAAAAAACAAATCAATAACTTTGGAATAAGTCTTTTATTTTCTAGGGATAAGATTGATTAATTTCTTGTAAAAATAAATAATCTTAATTTTCTGCCTCCAGAGTTACAATGTTTTATTTCCTTAAAAAAAAAAAAACTTTTTAAAAGTAATTAAAACAAAATCCGATCAAGTCATTGATTGGAATAATCGGAGGAAATCCTCCGATTAAATAACATTGAAAGATTAATCTTTGTAAGAGACTGGCCTCCATCTTAGAGGGAATAAATATAAAAATGTCTTTAAGAAAATCCTTATTATTCAAGAGTTTCACATACTTAAATAAAACAAAGTTTCAAAAATAAAACTGCTTTTCAGACATTGTGGTTTCCTTGTAACATTCCTTTCCCTGTTGGGAACCAACGCACACTTTCACTGCACGTCCCTGCACAACACAATCCGCCAAAATAAAAACCCCTATCCTTTCCAATAGCCGAAAAAAAAACCATACAAAATGTGTGATACAAACCACCAAAACTTGTATATTTTCAGAAAAAAAACTCATACAAATTGATGAAGCGATGAAGAAAAGACCCACCTTTTCTCCCGTCTCCTTGGAAACCTTCCGCTTCGCCTCGATGTCGCACTTGTTGCCGAGCAGCATCCGACTGACCCCGGCCGACGCGTTCTGGGAAAGAAAGGACGGGCGCCGCCACAGACCTTTCACTCAAAAACAATCGCCAAGGCCGCCGTGCTTTTAAATTTGTAATCTTCCCCCCACCAAACACCGCCTGTCAGCCTCACCTCCTTGATGCTCTTCATCCAGTTCTGGATGTTCTCAAAGGACTTGTCGTCAGTGATGTCATAGACCAGGATGATGCCCTGGCGGGGAGGGGGAAGGAGGGAAGGCGGAGGTTGTCAGTCAGAGGAAACGGGCGCAAATATGGCGCGGAGGTTACACGCCGGCGCTCACCATGGCTCCGCGGTAGTAGGCCGTGGTAATGGTCTTGAAGCGCTCCTGCCCGGCCGTGTCCCTGCGCACACCACACATAAAACATCCGCAGTTTTTTTTTAAACGCAAACACGAACTAATGGTATGACACCGGGGGACCGGCGTGCGTTGGCGGGGGCGCCAACGCCTCATTGGGCCTCATCGGACAAAACAAAATACAAAATAAGGAAATCTCACCAAACTTGCAGTTTCACTTTCTTTCCGTCAACTTCGATTGTTTTCACTTTGAAGTCGATGCCTGAAAGGGAAGGGGGCGGGGGTTAATTCCATGGATTTGAACTCCACGTGCTTCCTAGGGGGAGGAATGGGACGGCCGGCTCCGTTGGGTTCTGAGATGGAACCGACGGGTACATAAAAAGTAGTCGGTTGCACACCAAAAAAATTGCAAATGAGATTTTTTTCACTCATTCCTTTTTTTCTGATTATGATGCATTCAGGGTACAGGGCTGCGTTGTCATAGAGACTGACAATAATTCACTCACTCATTCTGATAGTAGCAACCATTCACTCTTATTTGGATCTCATTTATACCAGCGGTCCTCAACCTTGTCTTTTAGTGCAGGGTGCTGAATATGGCGAAGCAGTTTTGAGGGTTTCATAGCTTCATTATCTAGCCGTTCACCGCAAATAATACCAAGCGGGGGCGGAGCTTTTGTATCACCTGTTGCGATGAAGCCGTAAGTTCGGAAGGAATTTTGATATTTTCTTTTAAACGAATCATTCTTTTTGCTGCCAGTCTGCCACGCTTCTGCCGTCTCATCAATTCCCCCTGAAAAAGCTCTCCAGCGACTCTTGTTTTTAGCTCATTTTCTTCAAGGCCTAGCTTGTGGTAGCTGACGTGGGAAATGGCGGGGCAGTAAGGCGAAGGCGGAAACGGTCGTTTTTCAAAAATAAGATCCGGAAGGTCAAATGAAAAAACTATCATTTGTACCAAGAAAGCAGATTTATACAAAAAACATTGACTCTCTCATTCAAATGTCATGAAGAGCCAGAACTTCTCACCAGATATCCAGCTTTTCACCCTCTCATTCACATCCTACTGATGACTACAACCCATTCACCCTCTCATTGACGCATCGGGCCAATGTAGGGTCTATAGTGAACGAGCTTCTCAGTTGTCCAGGTCATGGTTCATACTTGTCGAAACGTTCTTCTCGTAGCAACTGGACTTGATTTTTTTTTTCTTTTCTTTTTTCACCCCTTCAGTCGGAGAACTGATGAAGCTCCTCGGCTGAGAGGTGAAACGTCCTCGAGGGAGGAGAATCAAGTCCAGTTGCTTCGAGGGGACGATCTTGACAAGAATCCTCCTGCGGACCCCCTGCATGGGTTTGGACTGTGGGAGGGGAGAACATGGAAACCCCCACTAGCCGCAGCTCCACCTTCGTTTATTCATTCATTTTCACATTTTGGGCCATCTTTTTTAATAATCTTCAACAAGAGATTAAAAAAGAAAAAGAATCTCAGGAATTTAGACAAGACTAGAAAAAAAAAGTGTGTGCAGTGAGCTGTGCAGCCAGCGAGGGGGGTGGGAGGGCAGAGGAAGGGTTTACAACAACAAAAAAGTGAACTCGCTAAAGAGCCGACTTTTCTTCTGGGAACGCAAAGATGGTAGAGGAGATAGGAATGAAGAGGGGGGAGAGCAAGGCGAGAAGAAGAAGGAGGTCTCAGGAGGAGGAGGAGGGAAGAGGGTCAGACACATTCAACAAGCAGGAGAGGAAAAAAACAGCAAACATGCAGAAGTGGGGGAGGGGGAGAGAGAAAGGGACTAGGGGACGAGGGAAGGAAAGGGAAGGAGACGGGAAAGGAGGGGAAGCTCCCCGGGTGGACGTGGAAAAAGTCCCGCGGGGGAGGGGGGACGCACCGATGGTGGAGATGTAGGTGGAGTTGAAGTTGTCCTCGGCGAAGCGGATGATGAGGCACGTCTTCCCCACGCCGCTGTCACCGATCAGTAGCAGCTTGAACAGGAAGTCGTACTTCTTCGCCATGATCCCAAATCCCGTATCGATCGATCGATTGATTGTTTTGGGGGGTTTGTTTGTTTTTTATGACGACTCACTCCATGAAAGCCTCTTCCGTCTTCCCCCCGGTCTTCCCCCTGTCCTCACCGGCGAGCCCCGCTTCCCCTCCGCGCCTCGGACGGGGCCGGAGGAAGGAATGTGCCGCGTCCCAATCCGACCAGACGGCCGGAGTCCGAATTCATCCCCGGACACAAGGCGCGTTATTTCCAAGGAAAGAGTCCGCGGTTGGTTACGCGCGTGTGTGTGTGTGTGTGTGTGTGTGTGTGTCTAAGGTGGAGGGGAGAAGAAGAAAAAAAAAAACGCAGTCCACCCGGATCCGCTGGGTGTGTACGTAAGTGGGGAGGCAAACTTGGGAAATGGTGCAGTTGTGTGTTTCCGCCGCATGGTGTCGCCACCTAGGCGTCCCAAACTAAATCAGCGCCTTACGCTTTGCTTACACTTTTAACACTTTCAAAACACGCGTGGAAAACTATCACCTCACTTCTAAAGGTTACTTTTAGAGTTTAAGTTAGAGACTGTGGGTTAAGTTAAAAACGTTGGTAAGCACTTGTTGAGTACTCCCAACGGGATACTTTAAGCAGTTTTTCCCTCTGCACAAGGGTTTCTTTTCGAGGATTTAAGGAACTTTTATAGTCATACCAGCATACCTTACAGTATGTGGTACGACATTAGTGCCCAGGTCCGGTTTCAAGCTATGAAAATCAAATAAATAAACAAGAGTAAATGTAAACATTTCACAATAGAACGACAGTTTGAATTGAAGGCAGAAGTTAGCCCTATTGGCACTAAATTTGCATGTAAAAGCAAGGAGGTAGTTATATTGTTATTGCACCCGTGATAATGAAATGAAAGATTGCACCATCATGGTCTTATAGTGTGTAGGGTAGTGCAGGTCGATAGGCAGAGAGAGAGTGTGTGTGAGTGTATTTGGTATTTGCAGAGCCTCTGCTATTTCAGTCCAATGCTTTTCCTTCTCATGGATACGTTGGTGAGTTGACATCGTACGAGCCGGGCTTTTCAGCCCACAGCTCCACCATCCACTCCTCTTTTCGGGACACTCCATCCTGATCGGGAAGTCCTTCGCCATTCCATTTCATCCAGACCACCATCAAATACCGCCTCTGCCGCCTAAACAGCTCTGGTGTTTATTTGTCTACCAGGTTTCCTTTTACAGTTTTGTTCGAGCTCATCTGTTGGTTGTTGACTGTGTAAAGACTTAAAGACTTGCGATAATATCAAACACGTTTGGTATTGTCATAAACCCAAGACTAGGAAAAGGCTAAGCTACGACTGTGCTAAGACTTCAGTCCTAGACTCCAGTCAGCCCCTTAAGATTTCCTCTCAACCTTCAGTTGTAAGTCTGCAACTGTGAAAATTGTAAGATGTAAGCCCAGCATTACCCTTCCAGGTTGGAAACTCAGGCAAACCATGCAGTGAAATTTTGACAATAAACTCAAAATATAAGCAAAGTACGGTTACACCATGATTAATGTTGCGGCGTGGTAAAGTTGTAGAGCTTAAAAGTCACCCTTATCGCCAATTTCTCCGCATGTACCAGACACACAGAGGAATCAAGATGTTTCTCACTTACAAGCAGTAAAAGAAAATTAATGCAAAATTAAAGGAAACAAGGAAGTGCACAGCTGATTAGTACAAAAAAAAACAAACATAAAATCTAAATATACGTTTGTATATTATACTATTAAGCTTCGACCTGTGGTTTACAAAAATATTGCTTTTTTTTAAACCCCAGGGTTGTAACAGTCGTATAACATTCTCAGTTGATCCATTCGGATATTCCTAGTGTGTGTGTTTTAAGTTGTAATAGGATCTGTGAACAGTTTCATGCCGTGAATAACTGAGTGCTGATCTGATGTAGATTCTGCTCTGGCTTCAACCGTGTATTTAATGTATGGCCATGCTGCTGCTGGAACAAATCAAGAAAGTGACTATCTGTCTATTTACAGGCTTGAAGTGTGGTTCATTTGCACAAAGTGAAGTTGTGTGTAACAATATGAGGCAAACCATCATCTTTTGACTAAATGACTAAAATCCATCTTATTAGAGCTTGAAAGAGACTGAAAACGATTCGCTGACTCTGCAACAGCACTGTGTCTGATTAGCGGAGCTCGTTGTTAGCCTGGGTACCTCAGTTAGCTTTATTTTAGTTGTAACCAAAAACCTTTCAGTTAGCTCACTTACCGTTTGTCGCTATTAATATATACACATATATATATATATATATATATATTTATTTAGTCATTTATTTATTAATTATCTGAGACGCTAACAAGTATGATAACATGTTGCAGTGTTATTGTTTGAAAGCTACCAAATATGGGTGTTAAATAAGTAAGTAGTGCAGGTTTGAAATGAACAAACTGGCATATCATTTTTTCCTAATCACATATTCCCAGTAGTTTTAATTTATCAAACTGAAAATATGTCCATCAATGTACAATTTGGACATTTTACTCAGGAAGAGAGACACAAGATTTTTTTAAGATTTTGATGTTGATATTTACTTCTGCCAAACCAGTGACATTTATAATAGCAATGTAATTCAGTGGAACGTGAACAAGTTCGTTAAGTTGAATTTTCAAAGCAACCACACATTCTGGAAAAGAATAAACTCAGCGATACGACTATTGATTTTAATATTCATTTATTCCCTGCATCGCAAGCAAACCTATAAATAATCATTATTGGAATAAAATGTGTGAATTAGTAAATTCGGACCCCTATATTTAGATGATATATGAATAACTTCATTTCGATTATTTATATTTCAGTGTTCATTCCGTGTACATTATGGAAAGCGTTTTATCTTTTTAAAAATCATCAGACATATATTGTGCTATTTATTTCAGCTATGTTATTTTCGAACTTTATCAGTTAAAAATAAATTAGCCTTGTTTAAAACGCAGTATACAATTTTACTTTTCTGAAAATGTTTCTGAGTAAATTAGTTTCCTCTTCTCTTTTATTGATTTCTCTCGCACGGTTGTTTTCCATTTCCGGTATGTGCTTTTATTTTGGCCCAGCCCCTCCAGCCAACTGTTTCCGGTGCGTCCCCTCTTCCTCACAAATAGCTGTTTCCGGTTCCGGTCAGAAAAGTCCCGAGCCAGCTAGCAGACATGCCAGTAAGTACCGTCGTCGCTCTCATCAAATGTCGCCGTCCGCCGCCGACAGACTTCGCACACTTAGGTGTTTCTCTACGGGGAAATCCTCCCCGTGTTATGCGGTGCTTTTTTTCAGGGTCGTTTTGACTGGTGTATCGTTGCGGGGGAGAAAAAAAAAAAACAACGTAAGAAATGCGTGGAAACGTCGCAACATGGCGACCCACGTGCCAGAAAACAGGCACACGTTGTCCGAGGAGACGCGATATCCCTCCGCCGGCTGGTTCCGGAGCCGATTAAGGACCGAGGGGCGTCCAAATCCATCCGCTGTATAGCACTAAAAATAGGCCTTTGTTTTTGTATTTCTCCCCTCTTAAGTTCGGAAGCTTCAATGGCGGCGCCTCCGCTCCTGACACGTTCGACTGGGCTCTGAAATGAAACTGACCTGTATTAAAAAAAAAACAAACAAAGTAACACGCGTTTCCCAAAGTATTTGTATGTTTTTCGGGTGCTTGCGAGTATATCTAAGAGCTATTTTTTGTGGAAATGTCCTCAGTTTGTTCACTATCTCCTGATACCTCATGTTTTTATGCTTTTAAATTTCAAAGTTATTCGTCTCTGAAATGGTTAAGGGCTCTCTCAAAAAGCGTATTTTTTTCTTGTTTTTTGTCAGCCCCGCATCCTCTTATCTCCAAAATCAGTTTATTTCCATCACTAAGAGTCTGTTGAAGTCCCAATGTTTGTTTGTTACTTCTTCAAAATAAGTTGTCATGGCAGGAAAACAACTGGAACTTGACCCTGTTAACAGCTGTAAAACAAGTTTATTACTTTATCTGATGTGACTTTGGCTCACATGACAGGGAAATTCAAATATCACAGCAGCATTAAAATATGCAAACTAATAATTGAAGAATCTGCTAAATAAACTTTGTACAAACTCAAAATACAAATGTTTTTTTATAGTTGTTGCCACAATGGAGCTAAAACTATCGATTTGTAGTTGTAAACATTTGTCCTCCCTCAGCTCGCCAAAGACCTGCTGCACCCGAGCCCTGAGGAGGAGAAGAGGCGCCACAAGAAGAAGCGTCTGGTCCAGAGCCCAAACTCCTACTTCATGGACGTCAAGTGTCCAGGTGAAGGGTCTGCTCTCCCAATGGGGACAATCCTGAGCGATTCACCTCTTTTTCCAAAATCGCCTCCATGTGTTGCCCTCTCACTGCCTCCCAGTGTCCGGGGTGTCAAGCGGGGCGGACAGAAATGCCACGGTCGCTCGCTGCGGGGGTCGCGCCGACCACCGTGACGGTGAACGATCGCGGTGACACTCGCCGACCCTCCCCATCGGTGATGGGATAGCGTTCTGGCAGTGGTGGTGTGGTTCAGGGGATAATGGCGTTCGTCCTTGGAACCGAACATTCCTGGTTCGAAAGACACTGAACCCCGAACCACTTCCCTGCTTCCTTAGCTACCATCTGCTAATGGTTCATCCATGACGGGTTAAACGCAGTGGTCAAACTTCGCTGATGCAGTGCCCTATGTAGAACTGTGATTACAGTTCTTCTTCTGACTTGGTCTTATGCCTTTGTGTGCTGCCGCCTACCAGGTTGCTACAAGATCACCACAGTGTTCAGCCACGCCCAGACGGTGGTGCTGTGCGTCGGCTGCTCCACCGTCCTCTGCCAGCCCACGGGGGGGAAGGCCCGTCTCACCGAAGGTAGGCGACGCCGTAGGGTTGCGCAGCTTTAGATTGAAGTCGCCGTGTTGCCGTCTGATTAGACGCGACTGCCTCTGTGTTGCCCCCTCGCGGCCGCCCGTGGCGAACGGGGTGTCTACCGAGGCGAACAGCCACCCTCCGGGGTTTTCCCCCCGCCAGAAACTCATCCACCCGTGATACGTTTCTACGGGAACCCGGAGGACAGGCACCGCCCGACGGGAAGTGGGTTAGGTATAATTCAGACTGTAGCGAGGGAGCCATGGCAACATGACCCCAGGAGCGCGGGTCTCGGAGCGCGCCGCTAGGTCAAGGTTTTGTTTATTTATGCTCGTGCTGTGTGCCTGGGGCTTGTCGCCATGTCAACAGAGCGCCACCACCACTATCGCCTCAGCCTGGGTCACTGTAATCCGGCGATGCGAGGGGGCAGAGCCTCTCGCCTCAAAACTACCAGTAGGAATGGCTTTGTTTCCCTTCGTAGAACTGGCAATAAAGCAGGCCATCAACCCCCCCCCCCCCCCCCCTTACCGAAAAGTTTGAAGGCACCCACGCCGGGTCCCTTCCTCTCCACAGGCAGGGTAATCACGAAG
>CAAKHD010014353.1:411460-422491 GCA_901007705.1 Fistularia tabacaria
CGCCGCTCTCTCGCGCTCGTGTGTGTGTGTGTGTGTGTGTGTGTGTGTGTGTGTGTGTGTGTGTGTGTGTGTGTGTGTGTGTGTGTCAGGCTGCTCCTTCAGGAGAAAGCAGCACTAGTTCCAACGACGCCGGATGGCCCCCGACGCCATGACAGGAAGTAACGGTCCCAACGCATCTCAAGATGGCCCAAAGGAGGACAGGCCCGCCAGTTTTTAGTTTAGTTTTGGGGAGGGGGGCTTTATTTCTTTTCAGAGGGAGAGCGGGTCACCCAGTGCTATCATGAGGCGTTTAAAGATCGTATGTCCTTCCACATGTGACTTTTGCTGCTATTCAGTCTCCGAGCTTCTGGGGAGGGAGAAGCGGGGGGGTCGGTTTTTAAATTTGAATCCCCTTTTTTTAATCACCAGTACAATTTATGCAAATCTGGCTGGAGAATTGTACCTCTGTTTTACACTGAAGGAAATCTTTGGTGTTTTTAATGTCCCTGAACGGGGTGGGGTGGGAGGCGGGCCTTTTTTTATTGCTTAGAAGAGGGGGACGTCGTGAGTGCCTGCTTTCGGGAGCGAAAGGGTGAATTTTGGCCCACTCCTGTGTGAAACTCCACCTGTGAGCTCCACAGGAGGGAGTGTTTGTGGACGCGGGGCCTCCTTGCAGGGGGAAGGACCCGACGGCCCGGAAACCTGGAGGGAAGATATGAACGCCCTCCAACGTGCAGAGCGGGGAGGAGCCCCCCTTCGGACCAAAACCACCCAAATCTACAGCTGCATGTCTTCACATCCCAACCAGTGGTTTTGATAATTCAATAAAGTTGGTATGTCAATCAGTTTGCTGGAGTTTACTGGTCAAGTAACCCTCGAACACAAACGCACTTCCAGGGCGGCTGCTCTATCGCACAACACCTTGACCGTCAACCGAAAGTTGACTTTGTTTTAAGTCAAGAAATTTTGGTAAAGTCTTCCTGATTCCAGAAGGAATGTTGAACTTTGACATTTGTAAGAAATTAACTAAATACATAGTTTTCAATAGCTCTAAGCAGAAAACAATTCATTGAAAGTCATGCTAATGTAATGATACTAATTATACAACAACAGGATAATAAGGAAGAGATTGAAAAATGTAGTTAATCTCAAATGTCAAGAGGAAATAGAATTAACTTTAAAGAAAGTCCTCCAAAGCTGAAGATTTAAAATCAACGCTCAATTAAAGCAAGAACTGGTTTAACAATTTTATCACATATCTTAAAACTTTAAAACTTTTCATGATGACCAGGATGAAAAGATTCTCGAGAATCCAATAGATTTGGTGGGATGGGTGGTGATAGACTGCAAAAAGGATGGAAATGGCTACTGTTCTTGTTTTCCAGAAGATCCAAGAACATCGGGTTAACGTCTAAGAGCCGAGGTTGGAGTTCACAGGTACACCAAGATAAAGAGGACAAAGCCAGAGCAGAAGACTAAACAGTGGAAGCTGAAAAGGGAGGCGTTGCGAAAGCGTCCGGGTGTTCAGGGAGAGCTTCCAGATGGCTGGACAATTAGTTAATGTGATCAGCGAGATGGGTAGGAAAGGACTTGATGTGTCGTCTGGAAGGAAAGTAGATGAGGAGACCTGGTGGTGGAACGAGGAAGTGTGGGAGTATCTACAGAGGAAGGCGTTAGCACAAAGAAGACACTGAGGAGAACAGACAGGAGATGCAGCGCCAGGTAAAGATGGAGGCAGCAAAAGCAACCAGGATGGAGAGGATCAGGAATGAGTCCATCAGAGGGATGGCACTTGGTAGATGTTTTGGAGAGAAGGTCCGAGAAGCCCGACTGAGATGGTTGGCTCATGAACAGAGGAGGGATATTGATTATATTGGTAGACGGATGCTGGGGTTGGAGCGTCTGGAGGTCTGGAGGAAGACCAGACAAAAGATGGAGTGGATGAGGATATGAAGATAGTGGGGTGAGAGAGGAGGATCCAGAGATTAGGGTTAGATGGAGTGGGATTCACTGTGACAACACTTAAGGAAAAAAACCCTGAAGAAGATTTTTTAGGTTTAACACATGGATTAATTTGTAACGTATTTTATTTGAACCGTCTGGAAAAAAAAAGTGAAATATTACAGACACAATATGAATTAATTAAAGAAAAAAAGGCTAAAGAGGTTGGTCTCAACAGTTTTTTTTTTATTCCTGGAGAATTTCATCTGACATCAAAAGATTGAAATAAGGTATTTTATTGAAGGACTTAAGATCAAAAAATTGAGAAAAAAATTTGAGAAAGATCCCTGATTTTGGGAGGAAATTATACGAATTTTTTTTCAAGTGTGAAAACTGTTTTTCAAGAAAAATTCACTAAATTTGATCGGACATTTTTGTAATTAATTAATAATTAAATGTAAAGTTATCAGTTGGAAAGTCAAAGAAAATAATAAATGTTTCTAAATACGGTCAAATAAAAAAGATTGTGTCAAAAACTTGCTCTTGTGACAAGGAATTGAATCAAATTAAATAGAAGTCTCCGAGAAGACACATAAACACATAAAATTAACCCGAATTTCTCCTATGGGGATCAGGAAAGTATTATCTTATCTTTATTATATTTAATTTGCAATAAGTACTATAAAAACTAGAAGGAGTTATCACAAGAATTCAAACAAATCTGAAGAAAAAGAAGAACTGAAGAAACTTATATTAAATTTAGAAAATAATAAATAACTTTTAATTTTAGGATTAAAAAATCTTCATTTTAGGGTAATAAAAACACATGAGATGTTCCAGGCATTTCAGATGAATAGACAAATAATCTAATCAGTAAATGAGTGAACAATGGCAAAAAAGGCCCTGAATTTGAACTTGGAAAATAACAAAATAAGTGAATAAATTAATCAGCAAAACATTAGATGAACAAACACATCTTTAAAAAAAATCATGAATAATAATAATAACAATAATAATAATAAAAACCACCGTTAAAAGAAACACTAAAAATAAAAACAGCAATGTCAGCGGGAAAAACATATCGGACTTGTAGTTCTGCATTTCTGCCGCGCGGTGGCGCTGTTTCTTGATCTTTTCTGATCCGCGGGCTACAGCCGGGAATGTGGCGCGTGCGGTCCGCGGCTGCGCGCAGAAGTAATCCGACCCTCAAACCCGGATGTAACCAACGCCTAACCTGTGTGAAGAAAAAAGGGTGAGTAGGGCTCCGAAAAAGTGTTTAAAAAGGCGGATTGCGGGCAGTTACACGCCCGGGGGGGCGTACTGGGGTCTACCGGGATAGACCCGGTCCGCCGGGGGGCCCGAACCCCGCCGGGGTCGGTGTTTAAATCCGCGGAAAGTTGGAAAGAAAAAAAAAGAAAGTCCGGCGTTAAGGTGAAGGGACTGCTAGCATCCGTCCGGCTCGCGGAGCTCATTTCCGCTTTCGCTAGCTTCTTTCCCAAAAACTTGTCACTTATTTAGATAATAATTTTTTTATTGAAACTAACGAACCCCATCTCTTAACCGTCTCTGCCAACACCAACTAACCACAACTAACTAGCAGCCGATCACCCCTCCCTCCCTCCCTGCCCGATCCTAGCTTCAACCTGATTTGTAGTTTTTAATTTTCCAGTTGTAGTTTTTTTCCCCAACACACACACACACAACATTGCTTTGATTTATTTCATTTTATACGAAGAAGAGCTCATTTTTAGCGGAAGTCTCGGTTCGTATCCGCTCGTCCTCGACTCTGACCTGGTCGGGGACGTGATTTCTCCTCCTCCTCTTCCTCCTCCTCCCCCCTCTGACATGTTTGGTATGAAAGTATCCCGGGCGGAAATGAAGCCTGGGTTCAATACTTGTGTTCGCACATGTAAGAACAGGCCCCGCTTCGGTCTCTCCGGGATCCAGAAAATACCTTCTCGTCTCTGGAACCGTCCATCCTTAGCCGCAGCGTGGCCTCCAGAGCAGATACGACCGGAGGCGGAGTTCTTCTCGCATGGTCTTGAAGAAATGAGAGGATCGCTCGTGATCCGGCTGGTTAACATGTATCTCACATCCTGTGTGTGTGTGTGTGTGTGTGTGTGTGCGTGTGTTTTGCAGATGCAGACTATAAAATGTGTGGTGGTGGGAGATGGCGCCGTCGGGAAGACCTGCTTACTGATCTCCTACACGACCAACAAGTTCCCGTCAGAATATGTTCCCACAGTACGTGTGTATGTGTTAGTGTGTACACGTGTTTGTGTCTTCACATGTACGTGATGTATGTGTGTATGTGTGTGTTTGTGCGCATGAGTGAGCTTTTTTCAGTTCCTTCCATTTTTAAAACTTTGTTTCTTGCAGTTCTGTCTGTAAGGAACAGTTCGAGGGGAACTGTTTGTGAGGAACGGTATTGAGAGAACAGTTTGTTAGGAAGTCCAAAGGGAACTGTTTGTCAGGAACAGTTTGAGGGGAACAATTTATGGGGAGCAGTTTCTGAGGAACCGTCCACTGGGGAAGAGTTTGTTAGGAACAGTATGTTAGGAACCATTTTATTAGGAACAGTCTGAGGGGAACTGTTTGTTAGGAACAGTTCGTGAGAAGTCTGAGGGTATTAGTTTGTGAGGTACAATTCATGAGGAACAGTGAGGGGAACAGTTGGGGGACATTTAATTAGGAACAGTTTGTTTAGAACCGTCTGAGGGGAACTAATTATGGAGAGCCGTTCATGAGGAACAGTCCATCTGGGAACAGTTTGTTAGGAACAGTCTTAAGGGAACAGTCTGAGGGGAACTATAGCATAAACTGCTACCTACTATTGATAGGTAGCAGTTTATGAGGATCAGTCTTGACAGAACAGTTTGTTAGGAAGCCTGAGAGGAACAGTTGGGGGGGGGAACTATTTATGGGGAGCAGTTAATGGGGAACAGTTGGTTTGGAACAGTTAGTTAGGAACGGTCCATGGGGAACAGTTTATGAGGAAAAGTCGTCAGGGACCAGTTTGAGGGAGCAGCATTAGTGGTCAGGAGATGAGCTGATGGTGGGCTGGGTGAAGAAGCAGGATGTTGACGGTGGTCTTGCTGCCCGGCAGGTTTTTGATAACTACGCGGTGACGGTGATGATCGGCGGGGAGCCCTACACCCTCGGCCTTTTCGACACAGCAGGTGAAACACACTCCCTCACACACACACTCTCTCTGCGTTGAGTGTGTCTTTAACGGGTGCCGGTGTGTGTGGTCCAGGCCAGGAGGACTACGACCGGCTGCGTCCCCTCAGCTACCCCCAGACCGACGTCTTCCTCGTCTGCTTCTCTGTCGTCTCGCCCTCCTCCTTCGAGAACGTCAAAGAAAAGGTGGGTCCGCGTCTCCGTCTTCGGCTCGCCCGCTGCCCTGCACGCTGGAAACTCCCAGCCGAGGATCCTGAAACCTCTTAGGGTTCTCTGGAGATTCTCCTGCCTGGGTTCTTTCCACGTTCTCCGATCTGGGTTCTCTCCATGTTCTTCTACCTCGGGACTTTCCATCTTCTCCTCCCAGGGTTCCCTCTGTGTCTTCTCTCCACGTTCTCCATCCTTCTCTCGCGACTCCCGTGCGTGTGAATGGCCGGTTGTCTGTGATTGACAGGTTAAGCCCCGCCCCAGACTAAGCCGCGATTGGCTCGGCGGGAGATGACAAGTTAATTCATAAATCCTGGCTTCCTCCTTTCCCGTGAGGCGTTCAGGTACCTTCCCGGTCCAAACATCAGGTGTAACCTCTCGTCCCTTGTGTGCGCAGTGGGTTCCAGAGATCTCCCACCACTGCCCCCGGACCCCCTTCCTGCTGGTGGGGACCCAGATGGACCTGCGGGAAGACGGGAACACGGTGGAGAAGCTGGCCAAGAACAAGCAGCGGCCGCTGTACCCGGAGAGCGGGGAGAAGCTGGCCCGCGAGCTCAAGGCCGTCAAATACGTGGAATGCTCCGCCCTCACCCAAGTAAGAACCGCTGCTCGGGTCGGCGTCCATCGTGAGTGTCGCGATGCCGCGTTCAGGTGCGCCTCGGACGGCTCCGTTTCGTGGTCGCTCCGTCTGCGGCGCGTTCGGGTGCCTCAGGAAACACCCGTGAACGCCACACAAAAAGATAAACGCCAAATCCACTTAGGGAGCGTGATGGGAAGCGTCGGTTCCTTCCGGGTTCCTCCTCACAGACCATCGGGTTCGTCCGACGTTTCAAACCTTCAAGCGCGTTCCAAACCCCGGAGACAGGCAGGGGAACTGCAAGTACGGTGTCAGTCACGGAGAAGATTCAGGACGTCCAGAGGAGAAGAGAGGCTCAGTCGCTGGACCTCCAAGGAGAAGACGAACATTCTCATGGTCTTGTTCCGTCGAACCGAAACCCAGAAGATCAGACCCGGACCTCAATGTCCACGAACCGGACGTGTAATGGGGGTGTAATAAGAGTGTAATAGGGTTGGAGCGCGTGTGTTATGGGGTGTAATATGTATGATGGGGAGTCACAGGTGTGATAAGTGTCATCGGGGTGTAAACATAGTTTATTAGAGTGTCATAGGTGAGATTGAGGTCCAGAACATGATGGAGGTGCAGAGAGTAATAGGGGTGTGATAAGGTTAGTAAGAGTGTGATGGGGTGTAATAGGGGTGCAATAAGGGTGTAAAAAGAGCGGTGGGGTGTAATAAGAGTAATGGGGTGTTGTAGGAGTGCTGTTAGGGTGGATTAGGGTATTACGGATGTAATAAGAGTGTGATGGGGTGTAGTAAGAGTAATATGGGTGGAATAAGAGCGTGATGCTGGAGTAATAAGAGTGTAATAGAGGTGTCACAAGAGTGTAAAGGTTGTAATAGGAGTGTCACGAGTGTAACAGCATCGTAGGTGTGTAACAAGTGTAAAAGGGGCGTAATAAGCATGTAATGCCCAGGGAGTCGTCATGGCTGAGCCCTTGTCGTGTTTGTGTGTGTGTGTGTGTGTGTTTGTGTGTGTCCGTCCAGCGGGGCCTGAAGAACGTGTTTGACGAGGCCATCCTGGCCGCCCTGGAGCCCCCGGAGACCAAGTCCAAGAAGCGGTGCCTGCTGCTATAGGCCGGCGGCGGCGGGGAAAAGGGAAAGGAGAGGACGGAGGCCCCGGGGCGCCGGCCGGACGTCCTCCCGCCGTTGGTGCCTTCAAACTCACTTTGAACCAAACGGAGGGAGAGGGGCGCCCCGACATCCCGCTCTCTGAGGCCTTCAGAGGTGAATACCAAGGCGGGGGCGGGCCCCCCCTGCCCCCCCCCCACCCCTACCCCTCTATTTTTATTTGAAATTAGTTTGACGTCGATACAAAGATCTCGAGAACCTCCTGACGGCGGCAGGAGGAAAGGACCAAAGCTTCAGTTACTCCTCGGTTTTGCTTTTATTGTTATTATTTTTTTTCTTTGTTTGTTTTCCAAAAGGGGCGGCTTCACGATGACCAGGTACTTCCTGTTTCCTCCTCCTTCGTTCTCCTGTCCGAGCGAGGGAGTCTCCGACACTCCTCCTCTTCCTCCCCGTGATTTTACCCTCCAGAGTTTATATTTTAGCCCTTCTCTTGTGTACATTCTCACTTTTTCAGAGGCGGGAAAAAAAAACAAAACCGCTTCTTCTTCTTCTCCTCCTCCTTTTGTTTTTTTTTTTGTTTGTTTTTTTGTGTTTTCTTCCTCTCCGGAAACCCCAGGGGAGTTTTTCCTCCCCTCGCCGCTCGACGACCGGTGACCCGACGAGGCTGTAATATTTTTCGACCCGGTCCGAGACGGTGAAATTTGCCAGTATACCCGCGGGAGTTTGTAATCATGGAACGTTTGTAATAAAAAAAAAAAAAAAAAATTTAAAAAAGGGTTGAAGAGACTTCATCTGGAGCTCTTGTGTTCTTCCAGGTCCTCGAAACCTCAGGGTTCCTGGACTGGGTCTCGGGTCCTGGTCTCTCTGTCCGAACCGGAACCGCGAAGACAAAACTCACACCCAGGCCGTGTTTTTGTTGTTTTTTGTTTTTTTTTGCGGTGAAGGTACTGGTTTTTATTAGAGGAGCAGAGCGCCGGCGCGCAGAGAACGCGCCAGGCGAGAGCAAGGACAGGAAGTTAGCGCCGTCACGCAGGAAGCGGCGCAGTCACAAAATAAATACGACGAGCGGGGCCCAGGCGAGGCGAGCTGCAGAGACCGGGCCTGTTAGTTCTGGTTACATTCTGCTGTGGAAGCTTGCGTGCGTGCGTGCGTGCGTGCGTGCGTGCGTGCGTGCGTGCGTGCGTGTGTGTGTGTGTGTGTGTGTGTGTGTGTGTGTGTGTGTGTGTGTGTCGCCGAAGCCGAGCCGAGCCGAGGTCCCACGCCGCCGCGCTCCGCTTCACACCCTGCAGGTGTGAATGGTGACGGTGTTCCTGCACTGCTGGCAGCGCACCGAGCAGCACCAGGAGAACTTGCAGGAGCACCGCTGCACCACCTCGGCCCGGCCCGCCCTGAAGCCCGGCCCGCAGCACACCAGCTCGCAGCCGTCCGGCGCCAGACGGGACGTCCCTTCAGGAGATGACAAGCGGTTAGCTTAGCTGCCGGGTGGTGGATGGTGGTGGCGGCAAACTCACCGTTACACCTGCGGCCGGCGGTGCCGGGGATGCCGTTATCTGGGTCCAGGTGGCAGAAGTCCGGAGAGGGTGAAAGGTAAACCAGGTCTCTGGCGGCGGGGGGCTTTACATGGGGGTCTCGGGGCAGCAGGGCGGTTCTGGACCCCACCCGGGTCAGGCGGACCTGCCGCAGACCACCATGATAGAACAGTGTCCCCGTGGTGACAGAAAGGAAACGACAATATTAGTCACAGAGGGTCTTGAAACGGCAACTTGAATGCGACCTAATGGTTCTACGCGGCGTGTGCGTGAACAGGAAGTGAGGTTGAAGTAAATGGAAGTAAATGTTAATGTGAGGGCAATCATGGGAGACTCCGAGGGAATGATTGAAAGACAGACCCGGGCGCGGTCGGCCAGACCATAATGATACAGCAGTGTCGCCATGGTAACCAAAAAGAAATAGTCGTCGTGTCGAGGGTCTCCAACCGGCAATTTGAATGCTACCTAATGGCTAAACACGGTGTGTGTAAACAGGAAGTGAAGTTTGCAAACAGGAAGTAAAGGTCAAAATCAGGGTGACCTTCGAGGACTAATAGGGAATCATTATAAGACAGAAATATCCCACCTGGGTGCGGTAGGCCAGACTATAATGATAGAGCAATGTCGCCATGGTAACGGAGGAGAAACCATGCAAATGAGCCGTAAAGAGGTTCTTGGATTAATCCATGGTTGCATACGGGAAGGAAGTCAGTTTGTGTAGACAGGAAGTGAAGTCTGTAGACAGGAAGTGAAGGTGAAGTGGAGGGTTACACCGCAGACTGACGTGGAAATATTCAAAGACAGAAACATCGAACTGGCCGGGGGAGGCCAGACCATAATGATAGGGCAATGTCGCCATGGTAACACAGAAGAGGGTCTTGGATGTTTTTAAATGGTCACAGACTGTGTGTGTGTGTCAACAGGAAGTGGAGTTTTCCAAACAGAAAGTCCAGTTTGTAAACAGGAAGTAAAGGTTGAAGTGGGACAATCATTGCAGACAAATAGGAAATCATCAAAAGACAGAAATAACGGACCTGGGCGGGGGAGGCCAGACCATAATGACAGAGTGCTATTGCCATGGTTACCGAGAAGAACCATGAACGTCAGTCATGAAGAGGTTCTCGAATGGCAAATTGAATATTATTACATGGTCAGAGGGGAAGTGTGTGTAAACAGGTTTATCAACAGGAAGAAAAGTGTGTGAACAGGAAGTAAAGGTAGAATGAGGATCTGCATGCGTGTGTGTGTGTGTGTGTGTGTGACCTCGGTGGCGCCGTCGAAGCGCTCCTTCAGCACCATCCCGACGCGCCTGAACGGCGGCATGACCTTCCAGCAGGTCCTGAGCTCGCAAGAGCCCGAGACGCCGTGGCACTTGCACTCCACCTGCATGTTGTGGAGGATGGCCTGGGGGGGGGGCGGAGGACACGGCGGCCGTTACGCGCACACACACACACACACACACACACACACTCATAAGAATGGCTGCTGTCAGGTCACGCCTACCTTCCTCCCCGCCTCATTGTTGTGGAGGTTCATGAGCGGCCGACCCGCCGACAGGCCCCTCGCCCGCTCTGATTCGTCCACAAAGGTCTGCGAGAAGGCCACGCCGTAAGAGAGGTTGTCGCTGCAGCCGGACCACTGGAACCCTGAGAGGGAAGAGAGTCAGATCGGCAGCGGTGGCAGCGACAGTAACGGCCACAGCGCCGGGCCGGGACTCACCCTCGGGACTGACCCCCCTGACCTTGCGGTCGCAGCCGCACCTCTCCAGCTCCCCCCGGGTGCAGGCACGGGTCACCGCCATCGCTACCGCCGACGACGACAGAGCGTGGACGAAGGCCGCCTCACGAGTCCCTGGACGGCGAGAGAAAATCACGTGACGCCAGGATGGAGCGGCTGGATGAGTGGCGGCGGCGGCGGCGGGGCGTCACCTTGATTCATGACTCTGCCGAAGACGTTGATCCCACGGGGGGCGGTGGAACAGTTCCAGCGGCGATTCCTGAACTGATGCTGGCACTGATGGCGGGGGAGGGGACAGGAAGTAGCGGCGTCTAACCGACAGGTGTTCCTCTTGAACCCACCCACCCCCATCAACATAACTGTTTGATCCGTCCCCGTTCGATATCGTTACAGTCTTACAGAGGTGACTTGCGAAACAGGAAGTGGAATCCAAACGCCCCTTTCGAATAAAACTCTCGACAGTTAAGAATGATGGCGGCGGCGTGGGGACCCACCTCCTCGATGACCATCTCGGCGGCCTTGCGCACAGACTCCATCACCTCCCCCCGCGCCCTGCACACCCCCACCTGCCCCGGGGTCAGCCCCCTCAGCCGGGCGCACGGGGCGGCGCCGGACACGGGCCTGGAGCGAGGAAGCCTCGCCAGCGAGCTGCAGGGACGAAAGAGAAACGACTCGGTCCTTGACCCATTAACGACCTCACTTCCTGTCCCGGCGGGGAACGGGTTAAGGCGGGGGGGGGGGGGGGCCCGGGGAGGGGCAATTTTTTGGG
>CAAKHD010014354.1:8543-26963 GCA_901007705.1 Fistularia tabacaria
CTGTTTGTCTGCGCTCTTTCTGTTTCTCTCTTTATCTTTCTCTCTCCCTCTCTCACACACACACACACACACACACACACACACACACACACACACACACACACACACACACACACACACACACTGAAACTGCATGTTTGTACATCAACACAAGAAAAAAAAGCACAACTGTACATACAAAGACCAGGAGCCAAATGTAAAAGGAGAGATTTTCCCTTAACTTTCCCTGACAAAGCATTGGGAGGAGGTACCTGCTGATTTAGCCAAAATAGCAGACCACACACTCCAATACAATATGTTTGTGACAGTCTGTAAAACTTGACAGATGTATACTTTAAACATTGTCTGTGCTTGGGCTAAAAAAAAACAACAAAAAAAAACAAAACAAAGGAAAAACTGTGCTTATGCAGGTATGCTTTCATTAATAATTTACAACAGCACAATGCAGTAAAAAAGTTGCTTTAAATTTCATCACCAGTAACATCACCAGTCCACGACTACTATCACAGAAAAAAAATAAAATGAATTACCCCAATATTAGACCACTGACCTGATTTGTAATTTAGGGATGAATGGTTTTAGTTTTAATAAACTTTTATTTTTTGAATAAGAACATTATTACACTTAGGTGGGATTAGATTGCATCTGACTTTTTAAACAATGGTCTAAGTCTGCCCTAAGCAGAGAGTTTACTGTATATCACTATGTACTGACTTCATTCCACAATGCTGACTTTGCCTCTGTGCCTCTTCATGTTCAGATGAATTCTCCCATCGCTCAACCAACAGCCTGAATGTGGCCCTAAACATAAGCAGCAACTCCTGTCCAAGATTCAGCCCACCTCCATCCCTCCCAAAAAAGTTATAAAGACTCATCCAGCTAGGGCATCCATGCCAAATCAAATCAGTTCATCAGCAAGACAGCGCCTTGCTTAATCTATTCTGCTTTCATTATGCTGAGCCTGAGGAGAGAGGGTGTAAGAAGGAAGGCAGACAGGAAAAATGAGGAGAGGGGGGGTCAAACTAAAAGACTCTCGTAGCCCCTCACATGCTCAGTTCTGATCTCCATATTTAATTTAGTGATTGATTTGTTCATTAAAATACATCCCAAACCTAATTATTCCATTAATAATCCAAAACCTAGTGAAAGAAATACCTCGTGTCTGTGTGTGTGTGCTTGTGTGTGTGTGTGTGTATGCATATATATGCGTGTGAGTGTGATTGTATGTAGAAGAGTATTAGGCAGAAAACCTTTTTGCACAGAGAGAATCCCAATTTTCAGTATCTGTACAAAGAGTTGCGCAAAGGGTTGCGCTTCATGAACAAGACCATAGTTTCCTGAAAAATGAGCTGTTTGCAAAAGCTAACAATATGCTGCTATTAATAAGATACTAGAGGTGAAGACATATCTGACAAAAAGAAGACCAATTTTGGAGAGAAACTGTAAAAGGGTAGGGCGGAAAAGGACAAAAATAAAAAAACATATGAAAAAGAGTCCAATAACCCCAAATTGAAAAAAAAAAACCCCAAAAACCCTCAGTCCAAGAATCAAATCATAAATGAATAATAAATCTGAGGCCATTCACACAGACCTTTGTGTGTCCTGCATGGTGTGTAAGTAAATGTGTGCGTGGTCAAAGGAGCGTCAGTCACTGTGCATGTGTGTCAGTGGCACTGGGGCAGCCCTGAGTGCAGCAGCAGATTTATGGGGGCCATTATCTCAATGCCCAAAACACTCAGTGATAAAGAGTCACTGCCTGGTGACAGGCCTCGGCCAATCAATTTACATCATAGTGGTTACCTGCCTGGGTCAGAGCCCACATATGGCTGGTGTTTGTTCTGTGTTTATGGAAGAAGCAAGTGTGGAGTTAGAAGGTAGTGGTAGTGTGTTGTTGAAAAGGAAAACGGAGGCTGTTTTTTGATTTACTTGTTTTTATCGTTCTATGCATATTACCAATGACCACAGTGTTTATCACGCTAGTGTTCAGTATAAAAAATTTGCAGTACATTAGAACCGACTACATCTGTACTCCACAGAAAAGTAGCTTCAAACTGTAGAATAGCTCCAAATTTACTTTTAGAAAAATCCACAAAGCACCCTCGTTCAATTCCGTGTGGGTTTCCTCTATAGTCCAAAAACCACGCAGCAAGTTAATTGGAAATTGGGACAATTGCCCCCAATGAGTTCATGAATGGTTGTCTGTCTATATATGGGGCCCTGCGATTGACTGACCAATCCAGGGTGTACCCCGCCTTTCGCCCGAGTGCAGCTGGCATAGGCTCCAGCATCCCCCTTGACCCTGAATGCGGGATAAGCGGCGATGGATGGTATGTGATATTGACACATGAACTAAGCTGTAAATCATCGCTTTAGCCAGCCCACGGCTATCGAGAGAACCAACTTGTCAAATTGATCCAAGGATATCTTTAAACATTTGACATCAGAAAGCAACTCTCATTTACCATTTCAATTTCCATTTTCTATGATATTGAAAATCATCAGACTTGAAATAGAAAGTTTTACAAAACGCCATATCTTTTCGATTGCAACAGTTAAACTTCTGGGCACTAAATAATGTGTAAGGTACCAGAGTTTCGCATTATCAGATGGAGTTGATGAAAGAGATAGTTGGATGCATCATTCGTAAGGTTTGTCTGCCCTCTTTCGCCATAACAGAATAAGAAAAATGTAAAAATAAAACCCTCTCATTTAAATCTGATAACATTGAAAATCAGTGCAATGGCTGCTTTGCAGTTAATTGTGCAAATTATTCTACTCATTTTGCAAATTCTAACTTCTCATTCTGATGTGACGGCTGTCCAGGGTGTATCCAGCATTTGGGAGGTGGCATAGGTATTGATTCAAATGATCTGACAATGATTAATAAACACAGTCTGTAATAATCTTTTTTTTTTTTTCCATCCAGACTGAATGTCACAAAGATGAGGGTCAGTGAAGAGTAATCCTCTCTCTTGCTCTTCTTTACCTACAGCACTGCCTGGCACTGACACCAGACTCCAACACCCCCGCTGACACAATCGAATCCAATTACAGCACTAAGTACCTGCTTAAGTAACCTGTTCTTCAAGCTCTGGGGAAGCATTCATCATGGGGCTATAACGGGTTAAGCCCTCCTACACTAACCCTGCACCCTGTGAAACTAAACCTCTCATCGCTGACGCAGAAAAATGGAGCAGGAGGACATCTTGCCCCAATAATGATGGCAAAATCAATTCCAATAGTCTGAGTGAAGGCGGGAATTATCTCCGAAAGCTGTGTAATTTGGAGGATTTTTGGGGGGGTAACAGTGATTTTGTTCACAGTTACTCATTACTTAATTGCACAGCCAACAGCATTAGTTTTTTTTTGCTCAGCTTCTCAGTCATGTTGTTCCGTCACACATACAGATCATTAAAATGTAGATCTGCTCCCAAATCAAATCAATGATACAGAACTGACGTGATTTAAAATGGCTGGAGTTTTTCTTCTCGTTGATGATTATGGGTGGTTAATGCAGTGTTTCTAATCATATATTTGGCCCATCACAACAAATAGATGCTGGCTCACAATAATCAAACTGTTAGATTTGTCAAGGTTGAGAAAGAGAGAAAGGAATGGCAGAAGAAAAACTTATCATGTGAAAATTGAACAGTTTGTAAATAAGGTAAGTGATAACATAAAAATAATGCAGTATTGCATCTCTCTTCTCCCACCAATACATGCTGAGAGTCGATCATTTATATGCTGATGTTTTGGTTATGTCTTGTCCAGGTTGTCATGGTTATCAGTTCAGAACTGAAGAAGCCTCTTGGTTGATAGGTGAAGGTCTTCAAGAGAAGAGATCGGGTCGAGTTGCCGTGATTGGATTTGACAAGGATTATGGGTTGCGTCAGTGAGCATTTTTTTATTATGTTGAGAGAACAGTGCAGTGTCAGTGTAACTTTGGATCTTTTGAGAATCTATATTTGTCTAATTCAAATCATGTGCAGGTGGCGTAGTGGTTTGCGCTGCCTGACAGCGTAAAAGACCCTGGTTAGATTCCCTCAGGGAGCCTTTCTGTTTGGAGTTTGCATGTCCTCTCCGTCTCTGAGTGGGTTTCCTCCCGGTTCTCCGGTGTCCCCCCACAGTCCGGAAACATGCAGAGGGTTAATTGGGAAAACTGTCCAGATGTGTGAATAAGAGACTGAATGGTTATTTGTTTCAATACGTGGCTCTGCGATTGACTGGCGACCAGTCCAGGGTGTACCCCGCCTCTTGTACAATGACAGCTGGGACAGGCTACGAGTAGGATAAGCCCTACGTGTAGGATGAGCAGTATATGATGGATGGATAAATCATGTGCTTCAGCTGCTGCCCTCGCGACCTGACCACCGATAAGCTGAGGAAGATGGATGGATGAATGAATAACAAATTGAACAACATCATGACTGTAATTAGTTAATTTTGAATAATGCAATTGACTTCAAGAATACTACATATACCTAGACTAAGGCTGCATGGAAATTGTTAAACAGATAAAAGTAATCCCAACAGATTTGGTAGTTTGGGAAAATTTCCATTCTATTTATAAATAGCTCTTTTCTCAGCTTCCATTTGTAGCTTTTAAACCTAACTGATTGCATTATACCACAATGGGGCCTCAACCGTTATTATCACCAGAGGCCTCCAATTTTGCACATATTCCTCTTGAAGAAACAGCAGGATAGGAAGTAGGGTAAGCTGCCATTGAAGTTAAAAAAAAGTCTAAACACGTGTTAGCTCGCTGCAAAAAATACTCGCTGCAAAAAATTTTTTAACAGTCCAGCATTTTATTTAGCTGATCTGGTCCAGCAGGAAATAAGGTTTTTGTCAGATAATTCTTTCTCCAACTGCTTCCAGAACTGATAGGCACTGCCTGTGCATTCAAGCCAATACCTGCACAGATGCACTGCAAAAGTAAATGTACACCCCACTGCTGAATTTATAACTCAGGGAATTTTAAATATTTCCCATCAGTCTTTGACGATTAGGCATTCTGGCTCCATTGACTTAATTTGCAAACAAAGGACACAAATGTTGGTATCGTAAGTAAGCATACACTTCCAAGCCATATTGCTGTTAAATGGCTTTTTTTAGCATATATTTTTCATGAGGGGAGCAGAGAATTGCCCTTTCTTCAAAGTCACTTATTTTCAAAGAATCATATGGGTTTAAGCCTGTCTAAGACAAAGTCCAATTCATGTGGGCTGCTGAACAATAGCAGTGGGCAAGCAGGGAGGATAACAGGACTGCATTCTGATTAGTTTCACTCACAAAGGCCACAGTGGATGATGATTCTTACGCTTATATTATTCAATGGGATTTTATATCCTCAACTGTGAAACCATCTAATTTGAATTGTGCAGTGTTTTGATACACCTTCTGCTGAAATTATCACGTATATTTTATCATTTTCATGAAAGGTCTTTCTGTCATTTCAGACCACCCTGCAAATTCAGGACTGAAACCAGATTTTATTAAAAGTAAGCAATATACCAAATATTTGCTGCCGAATAATTGTTAAGTAATTTACAATTATGGCTAGCCTGCTAAGATAGCAGGTGCTAACACTCCGGTTCTATATGCCTGTCATTTGCATAAAGTCTAACCAGGTCAACTTAATTTAATTGACAAATCATCCGGCATGTTGCAACTATTCTGCAAATGAACTTATCACCCTGTAGAGAAAAGGTAAAATTATAAGAGATTTACCAATTTAAATGTAAAAATATAGGCCATATTAAAATAATTTCACCAACATCTTGGCCATTTTGAGGCCCATAAGCAGCGAGCCCACACATATTTGTCCATCGATCCACCACATACAAACACACTGGACTAGTGGTATTGTTCACATTATGAAGAGAAGGGTGAGTGACTCAGAGTCTAAAGCAACATGACACAAAAAGGAGACTTCCAACTCTGGATCAGGGTTGGTTTACTGTAGGCTATTTTAACAGTCTGTTGTACACTACTTCAAATTGCTAAATAGCTAAACAGCTCAGAGAAGCAGATATTAAACAAAAATAATCTGCGATGCATGATGAGTTCATGTTTGTGTTGATGCTGAACATCCGAAAAGCCATGATTCACTGGTCAGAGAAATGACTGTGGAGACCACTCAAACCAATGTATTCATTCTTGCTTGTAAAACCGGTTCCACACATACACAGGAACACCTTTTTCAATGTCGTGTTGTTGACATTTATGACATTTTGGTGGTTACCTACCTTGGCAATTTGGACACACCAGTTGAGCAGCAGCTGTGATCCAATGTTGTCCTTATGTTCATGAACATAGTCAAGGAGGCATCCATGGGGCATGAGTTGGGTGACCAGCTGGATGGTAGGGCTTAAGCAGACACCCAAAAGACGTACGAGATGAGGGTGTTCCATACTTGCCATGATCAGGGCCTCCTGGGTAAAAGACAAAGAATGACTACATGATCTGATACAGTTTGTAGCTGGCATAAAATATGTTTCAACCCAAATCTTTTCTAAACTGAAGGATCAAATAGTCTGCAGAGTGCTGGACATTTTTCTGTTGCTAGCTTTAGTTTCTTAGACTGAGGGGGAACCTTAAATTAAAGGCCTTTTAAATTCATCTTGAATATTATTTGAAACTGCTACAACATCATACTCTATGCCGGTGGCATGTGGTCAGGGAAGGTCATGAAAAAAAAAAAATATTGATATTTGTCCATTGATCTGTGGTTGCAAATGTGTTTCCTTTATGATTTCAATGATTTTTAACATTTTCTCAAGGTACTGAATTTACACATTTCTCCATCAAATACAGGGCAGAGGCCTAAGATGAGTTAGCGGTGAGCTGAGCATCACCTCTTTACACGCAGTCCCTCACAAAATGGGCTGCAAAGCGCATGCCCATTCTGTTTCTCAGCATGTCACCAATATAATGCTTGTAGAAAGATTTACAATATTATTATTTACACCAGGACTTTCTATAGCCTTTGATCAATTTTAATTGATTAAAGGCTGCAGAAAGTCGTAGAAAGCACTAGAATTTAAAGTTTTAAAAATACTAAAAGTTTAACTTAACTTTTATTAGTTTTGAATGTGCATGAATTGTTTAGAACACAAGGAGGGTGCAAATTTGCTCCATCCATTGTCTCTTTACACTCGGAAAGAAATGTTCTTTCTAGGCAGACATATTTTCCTATGTATTCCTATGTATGTGTATGTGTGAGAGTGAGAGAGAGGAATGCTGATGAGATATGAAACATTATTAGTAGTCAATATGCATGCAGCCAATTTAATAAGGAATAAGATACTCTTTTGAGGTCTTACAATTGAAAATCTGGCACCAAAGGACCTCACCAAACACAACTGATCTCTCTCTCTCTCTCTCTCTCTTTATATGTATATATATATATATATATATATATTTAAACCAAAGTCGACAGCACAAACAGAAACATTGAAAAAGTATATCTACAATTAACTTATATCATATACTTTTTCTCTGTTCAGTCCCCATGCCGAGTTAGCAGTTTTCACTAACAGATCACGAATGTCTATTTATCAACTAGCATTTGTTGATTCATCAACTAGAATTTGTTTTTATCTTTAAATCTAAATCATCATCTGTCAATGCACCTGGAGCAAGATGCAAAAAGCAATGCAAAACATTCATAATGAAAATCCTGGCAGAACCTTTTCAATTCCTTCATGCCAACATTCAAACACCTTTATTCATAAATACTGTACTGCGACTTTTTTAGGTAGGTTTGCAGTAGGTTTGTGCAGCTTGGACACATGAATCAAAATGGGTACTGGCTATAGAACAACCACCACTGCACAGTTGTTGTGCATATGCATGATGGCCAAACGGAAGCTACACTGTCATTTTGCAGAAGCCAATCATCTGATCTTTTATGGCCTCTCTTATGCTCTCTTATTTACACACAAACACACACACACACACACACAAACACACACACACACACACACTCACACACACACACACTCACACACACATACACACACACACACACACACACTCAGAGGGAGAGTGTGCACATTCTTGCAGCTCATTCAAGCACTGACACTCAAGGACAGATTCCACCTTTGCATACAGCGAGTGGTCGAGAAGACATATATCCAGGTTTATGCCAAAGGCAGCTGATAGATAGATGAGGTACCTCAAATTCAGTTGGTAAAAATGAGCTTGGAGAGAGAGAGGCACTGATGTGAGTAGATTAATTCTAAATAGTAGGAGGGCCATAGGCTATTCAGTCAGTCTGAGTTAAACAGTGTCATACCCGAAAGTTTACACCATATCTCCACTTCATAAAACCACCTGCTCCCACCACCTTTCCCACCTGCTTGACATTACAGTGGCAGCTGCATTTCAGAATGAGATAGAAAATGGGAGGAGAGCGATGTTGGCATGTATGTAACAGAAATGGAGAAAAGGTTTTTATTCAGACTCTGTGATCCCTGAAGACCTATGTGTTGTAAACTATGTCAGGCTAAACTCTTGGACTTGCTTTCAACTCCCGGGGCAACCGTTATGGGGAACTGTGTGTGCGCATGAATGAGTGTTCTTGAGTGTTGATGTGTGTTTTGGTTTCTCTCTCATCTTCCTGAGCAGTGACCTCCATTACGGCTGGCTGACCCTCCTTTCCCATCTAACTCACTTCCCAACACCCACACCCACACACAGACACAGATACACACACACACACTTATACATGAATGAGTTTCGAGAATAGCTTTGACTCACATGTTCAAGTATCTGTGTGGTTGTGTGTGGTGTGTGTGGTGTGTGTGTGTGTGTGTGTGTGTGTGTGTGTGTGTGTGTGTGTGTGTGTGTGTATGTATGTAAGCATCAAAACATAACAGATTACTGACGTATTAGAACTTTGTATTTCACAAAATCAATTAAATTTTATTCACATATATGCCAATATAAGCATATTGCCCTCCAACTCATATGTGAGGCCACCAACACCTAGTGCAGTGTTTGTGTGTATATGTGTGTGAGTGTGGTTTCAGAGTGTGTTTTGAGCTGGTACTCCAGTGGCTTGCCTCCCAGTGGCGAGGCGTGAGCCTGCCTTTAGATTGCTGTTTAACAAGCCGACAGACAGGGTATATTGGCTCAGGTTGTGCAGAGTCTCCCGCTGGGAGAACCAAAGAGTTGGGAGGGTGGGGTTAATGTTGAGACAGGGAAGAGAAGGAAAATTAGGCAGAAAGGGAGAAACAAGGCACAATCATTGCAATGTAGCACCTCAGGAAGGAACATGGAAGAGTAAAACTGTATACAAACCACCAGTCAGTATGAGAGGGTTCTCATTAGGACCAATACAACCTCAAGTCAGTATTTTATGCGATTAGTCAGGATATGGTCTTACCTGGAAATCTACATAATGTTACTCTCAAGTGGATCCTGCCATGAAGGACTGCCATGATGAGCATCGCAAAGCTAGTGTTAAATAACATATGACTGAACAGGCAATCATTACTTAAAAGGAAAACAGTACCCTAGTTATAGTATATATATTCAGATATGAGGGGGTTTTACTTTCATTTGACAAAATCATTTGGTTCGGCACAGAAGAACAATAGTTTCTAAATAATGTAAATATAATATGGTGAGTTTACGTGTTGTATGGGATGGTGAAGCATGTTGTAGATTGTAGCTCGTATATTGATGGCTTTTAAACAAATGCATGCGTTACATATACTTTGATTCCTTAAGAATGCATGGTAACAACTCCTACTGTGTATGGTGACAACTAAGATTGTGCTTTTCATGGAACCGAAAGAAAAATATGATGAATAATATGTTTAAACGAGTGATGTTTCAAGGATGCACTGAGCATGTATGCTAGTTATGGCTGTCTGCTTGTGTGTAAAAGCTTGGGAGAGAGCGAGTGAGCTGTGCTTGGGTTGACAGAATAGATAAATCTTAGTTTAATCATCAAAAAATAAAAGCATGAAGCTTAAGTGTAAATGTATTCAAACTTTAATCCACTGAACTTCTATTTAGTGGGACAACTCAAAAATGACTGCCAAACACAGCAATTCATCTGAACCTCTATCAGAATCTGAATTTTTGTTAATAGGAAGCAGAACAAATAAACAAACTTCTAAATCAAAAGCTATCTCACTCCAGCCTGTCTCTCTCTTGCTCTTTAGTTCACACACATATATACGTATGACATATTCCATGGGGGTAAAAGGCCCTCTTTTTACAAAAAAAAAATAGGATTATGAATGACTGACAGAATTCAGGATTGAAAACGGTGTCAGCTGAGATTCAGTCCAAGATTATAGATTACAATGAAGGTTTGGTCAATGACAGTTTGATTTATTGTTGTCAGTTTTTCTGTCTTTTGTCCACCTTGGATAGAGCTTGAATTAAGATTTTAAGTCTGTGGTAGTGAGAATGCCAAAATAAAGCCATGAGATGAATTAAAATGACCAAAATCACAACTTTCTCAAGTACACTACAGTACATTAGGTGCACGTGTGTACCAGTATTGGCCTAAATGTGCCCCTGTCTGGATTTTAAGTCTGCAGAGCCCCAGCTTTTCATAAAATAAATTATTATTATTTAGTTACTAATCAAAAAATGTAATTTGTTTTTTAAATTTTGATTTCTTCAAGCAACAATTCCTTATTGATCTTATGTATTTATTGTACAAAATATAAATGGTAAACAAATGTTGAAAAGACAGAGTTAAGACAAAGGAAAAAAAAAACATGCTGAAAAGGTAGCTTACTTTCGTTTACTTCTCTCTCTCTTCTATCTGCTGTGGATTCCAATAAAACTATATCTCGTAAAGAAGTGCTGTTTTAAATAGAATCTTGTTCAATATGTCTGGTTGTAAGGCAGAGTGGAGTTCATTTTATTGGTGAATCAGACGATGATGCAACTCTCATAAGAATTTACAACTGAATGCACATTCCCACAAAATAACACGATCAGGAACCTCTTTGACGAGGCCGCTGCTTTATATTAGACCCAAACTCCTAAACGCACATAGCCTCACACTGATTGCACGTAATACTCACATCCATGAACTCCACATTTGCTTTTGGACCAGTGGTCTCATTCAGGATTTTAATAGCAACAGGGATCTTCACTGTCTCCCCTTCTGGAACCCAGATGCCCTGAAAAAATACAAGCAATCATTATAAAATGCCTGCTCTAAGCCGCATTCATTATACATACAAACACATTTACAATACACAGCTGATTATTTTGATGTTGGTTATGAGAAATTGTAGCATTTTCTGTGGAAAACTAATTTTGTAAAAGACTGAAAAAAACAAAACAAATAGTGTAACAATGGAGATTTTTTTTCAATTGAAATACCAATAAGATAGATGTAGTTCAGAGACAGACATTAAACAAATACTATACCCACCTCAAAAGCAATTTAACATGTAGTGATGCTAACAATTGGGTGATTAGTCAAAATTAGATTTGAGAAGTAAACAATACAACCTAATACAACTGTCTGTGTGTGTGAATATACAGCTATTCGTATTCTCAATATATAAAATACATAATTCATTGTATGCAAAAATATTCGCATAGACTGGCATGTTTTCATTGGAATAATAATGTATACTTTATTAATCCCTCATGGGGAAATTTGTTCACTGCATTTAACCCATCATGGATGAACCATGAGCAGTTGGCTGCTGTCTTGCAGTGCAAGCTGAGCAGTGGGGTTCAGTGTCTTGCTCAACAACACTTCGGCACACAAGGAGGAGCGGGGAATCGGAATTGGTTCCAAGGATGATTGCTCTACCACTTGCGCTACGTCGCCCCCTAATATCACATTGTTTAAAAATGAAATTGCAGCAAATCATTAAAACATGAGAAACCTGTCTGTAGTAAAGGAATGTGGTGGAAGCTTTATTTTCTGCAAGTTGCTCCAAGTCAGCCATATTCCAAAGCATGAAGAAAAAAACAACTCTCACCTTTTAATGCTGAATATGGTTTACACAGCAGGTTTATTTTAGCTTCAATGATTAAAAGTAAATAAAAGTTATGGTTGGATATCCTTGAGCTGCCCTTAGCTCATGACTGTCTAGATGCTGGATTACAAAGGGGAACGCTGATGTCTATTGTTTTGGCGCTCAAGCTGAGCTGCTCCACAAGTGACAGGCCGACGTTTCTTAAAAGAAAAGCTATGCATTTTGTAAACTCACTGATGTTTGATGTATAACCCTCAGGCCTTCAATAGAATGACAGTGCTGTCAAACAACCACACACTCACACAATATGCAGTTCCATACTCTCACCTTGTAGACAGTTCCAAATGCCCCTGAACCCAAAATTTTGACCCTCTTGAGCTCTGTCTCCTTCAGTATCCGCAGCTGAGCCTGGTTAGGTGCTGTCCCACTTGGAGTCAGGGGCTCCACGAGCTAAGAAACACACACAGACACGCACACACACATATTTACAAACCCTTTTCAGTCAAGCCAAAAACACTGAGAATCATTTCTTAGTCATGGTTTTTGTTGCAAAACTCCTAGAAATATGAATGATGTCTTTCTTTTCTTTGAGTCAAAATATATGGATCCCTTGTGTTTATACACATATATAAAAGGAATAAATACAAAATCTAAAGAGCTGCGAGAGGTATAAAGCAGTGTGAGACTGTGCCATGGAATATAAGAAAACTATTGGAAATAGAAGTACTTGGTGAACAGAAAATGTTTTTTTCTAGAAAAAAAAAGCCAAGCACTGTGGCTGTCCTGCCCTGATAGCCTTCTATTTGAAAAGCATATATGCACACAGATTTGGAGCATACAAATAATTCATGGGTGTGAACATGAAGTTCTGTCAGAACTGGCAGTTAGCAATGCAGGCCACAACATGCCAACCCTAAACAAATCACAGCTGGTGTCAGCTGCTATCACAGCAGACAATGAGTAGCCGCTCACCAGCTGTGCACATACAGAACAATTCCAGTTCAAGGTTATGACAAGCCGCCTACACACTGTCTGACATCCAATAACAACTGACAGTAAACAGCATCCCAGCAGCTGGCCGGCCACCCACCTCAGCACAAGCCGGGTGGCAAACGCTTGGCTACCATATATAAAGAGAAGGAGGTGGCACCTGGAACCATGCTGAGAAATTATGCGAGGCAGTTGGAAGAAAAAGAGAAAAGAGTCACATACAAACTCAACCAGAAGCCGACTCATGAAGGAACACACACACACAGTATACACAAAAAGGCCTGCACCAAGCCATCTTAACCATTCCAAAAGGAATGAAAACAAAAGTTTTTTCGTAAGGAAAAGAAGGGTTCAATTCTGGCTTTATTAGAAGAGGGATACAGCGAGTGTTGGGTTGCTTCCATCCTTAAAATTTCTAAGGCAGCGGTTAATAAGAAGAAGGTCAAGCAGCAGACATCGGAAACAACAAAGCTACAGTCTGGCAGAGGCTGAAAACGACTCTCCATTGACCAGAATGATCATCACCTCATCCGAACGTCATCTAGGAACCGGCTGATGACCTCAAGTGACCTCCGAAAAGACTGTCAAATAGCAGGGGTGAAGTCACAGTGAGAACGGCTAGGCTGAAATTTACAAAAGACTGCAACGATTGGATCCCCTGGTCATCTAATGGTTAGATGGAGACCCGGAGAGCCCGACAAGCCACAATGTCTCGCAACACAGTGGAAAGCGGTGGAGGATCTGTTATGATACGGGGACGCTTCTGCATGGCTGTAGTTGGGCAGATTTGCCAGAATGGAACCCTTTTTTTCCCCCCTCACACAAAAGTTTTCATTTTTTTAATTTTTGCCATGGTCGAAGGTTATCTTTTGATTTCAGTTACTTTTGACATACTACTAGTGCTGTTCTAGCCATTCAGTTGGTCCTGCTGCAAAAGCATATTGATGACCATAGCAACAGTTTTTATCATCTTCCGCTTTAAATTAGATTTGGTTCAGGTGATCAACTCATCAGTACCTTATTAGGTATAAACAAGTGTGCTTGTTTTATTTGAAGAGAAACTGAGACTGACTGACGAGCAAACATGTAGAGATGCAGATTTCTGAAAAAAAAATTGTTTCTTATTTTTCCAGAGCTGTATATGGAATTTGATTCATCATCTTTAAAGTACAGAATTAGACATGGATGATTACCTAACAAACATCATTCATTTTTTGCAGAGTTCTTATTAATCTTTGTTTAATCACTGAGAATACCAGATCCTATTTTGAAATTATGAGGGAATGCCAGGAGTAAATGGTCAAAAACTGACCTTTCGAACAATAAAACAACAAAAAGGTAGCTAAATATATGGTTTTAAAAATACAATTCACCTAATTTAAAAAAAAAAGATTTTCAAGATGCTATCTCAAACTATTAGCCCAAAATATACATAAATTAAAAAAAAAAAACAGATATATAATTTTTATAATCCATAACTGATTGTACGGCAAGGGATACATTTTAAATATGAAAAAAACCTAAACCAACAGTTTTTTTTTTTTAACACACACATACATACTAATATTTATATATATATATATATATATATATATATATATATATATATATATATATATATATACATAACATAAACCATGGAAATAAACTTTTCAATCAACATCTATCCTCAAATGAGAGCACACACATTTCAGACCCCCACACACAATCCAAGCACACAGTTAGTCAATGCCTCTAATCAATACAGGCCTTAATGGGTCTATCAGCCTATCGGGTCCCTTGTTCACAGTGGTTTATCAGCAGCATAATCACCCAGTTCAACCACAGCCATTAAACAATTCAATGAGACCATAGATCACTTGGTCAGCAAGGCAAGCAGTTACTCAATGTGATATAAAACCATAGACACAATAAGACCCTGCAATCGCACCTCCAGGCCTCTCTGCAGAATGGATGACAGTCCTCGCAGCCTGGCAATGACATGCCGCTTAATGGCTATTGTTCTGGCAGGGCTTAAAGGGGGTTGTAAAGCCTGCCAAGATGTCACAGAGTGAGAAGACTGAACTTGGAAAGAATGATGAGAGAGGGTAGTAAGACAGTGAGAGAACTAACAGCAATATAATTAATTTAATACAAAAGAACTCTGCAGTAAGGCAGCGGTATCCTATTATCAGTCCAAAGCGTATTTAAATGACATTTCCTCAATAATGGTCTGAAATATCACAATGTTATGATTTTGAGCAATATCTATTGAAAGAGCTGTTGAGTTCTCCCTATAGCATAAAGATGAATTTTCAAACTCGACAGGAAAGTAAAAGAAGCAAAACAACGACAAACAATGATTAAGTATGCATGGATATACAGCTGGGAAGTTTAAAGAAGTGCCACCTCTCAGAATGAAGATCCGAGGCTCCAGACAGATGGTGGAGTTTGCAAGGAGTTCTATCCACAGTCAAAAAAACATGCAGCGGTTCAATTGAAGATTCCAAATTGTCCATAGGACTCAAATAATGATGGATGTGGGTCGGCATGGCGCAGGAGGTAGAGCGATTGTCCAGGGAACTGAACATCCCTGGTTTGATACCCGGTTCCTTCTAGTGTGTTGAAGAGTTGTTGAGTAAGATACTGAATGCTGAACTGCTCCCCTGGCGCTGCTAGACGGCATGCCAACTGCTCATGGTTCATCCATGATGGGTTAAATGCAGAGGATGAATTTCCCCACGAGGATTAATAAAGTGTACATTATTATGTGGCTCTGTGATACACTGACAACCAGTCCAGGTTGAATCCCACCTCTTGAAAGCGGACATTTAGATGTGTCCCTTCACTAACCTGTAGGCAGGATGGGCACTATTTATGGATTATGGTTTATGAAAATACATCTAATTTTCCCTCTCTAAACAACATTACATGATTTTTGAGTGATGAGTTGAATCGGTATGTTGTCATTATATTATCATAAAAAAATCAAATACATAAATACATAAAATATGACCATAAAGATCTTGATTTCTGAAATTCCAAATCCTGAAATTAAGCCCCTCGGGAACAAAGTCTTCTTTTCTATGAAAATGGGATGAAAATATAAGATAATCCCACGTCAGATAGGTTACAGAGAGGCTTGGAGAGGATTTCTTTTGTCAGTTGGTTTTTGCTGCTGTATTAAAGGTCAGGAGAGAACTTTATATCGACCAAAAAACTCGTTTCAAGACATTTACAGCATTAGTTGTTGCTTCTTGTTAGGAGGATATGACCTTTGCTGTGTTGATTCAAAGAACTGATTATGTGAGGATGCCAGGGAAACTGAATTTTCTGTCATGTGTGTCTTCAGACATAACTAAGTATTATGTCTTATATCCAAATAATAAATAAATAAATAAATAAATTAAAAAACATATATATATCATTTAGGCATTCATTCATTTTTTTAATTTTATTTTGCTGTTCCAATAAACTGACTGATGCATTTATTTGGATATGGTATTGATATGATATTTACAGTCTCAAAAAGGGCCATACGAATCTTATCTTTGAGAAGAAAAAGACAACAAAGATAAAAAATAACAATCCAAATCTAAAAGCAATCAAACCAAACACAATGTTTAACTGCAGATCTGTCCTGGCAAATACTTCTTTTGATTAAATACAATTAGTGATCATATTCTTTTATCAATAGTACAAACCGAATGAGCAACTTGTTGAAGCTATATTTATGGAAAAAATGCAATGCCATTCAATTCATGTTTTAAAAGAACCTGCCATGATAAACACCTAGCAGCGCACAGTGACACACAGCATTTATTTTAGCCATGATAATGCATGTTGCCAGTTAAACAAATGTATGCTCCAGTATATCAGATGAAGCTTTGACTGCCAGTGGACTCTATTTTCAAACCTCTATCAGATAAATTTATATTTCGGCAGATTGAATTTTAAAAGTCGGAAGTAGTTAGATCACCCTGGACAAATGAACTCAAAGGATTGCATTTGATAAGCTGTGTGCAGGTGTACTTTAAGACAAGCCGACCAGGGTGACCTGCTAAATGTTATACTGTAAAGCCTTTAATCCAACTATTAAATCCGCCTGAATCACCACCCATGACTTTATTTACTTCGAGAGCAGGGACAAGCTTGGGTCACATCATCTATCATATCAGTCTGGTGTTTGAGTAAAGAGCATTATTTTCATCAAAGTGTTTGCTCAAACACCACATGAATAACAAGAAAAATGAGTGGGGAGAGAGGAACCGAGTGACTGGTAAAGTGAGAACAGACATGAGACAGGGGAACTACGTGATGAAGAAGTAATAACAACAAATGCCGACAGGCTGTAGCTATTATTGTATCATTAGGAAGGAACTGGCCAAAATGATAAGGAAAAAGGGTTCAGAGGAGAGGACAAGGGGGCAGAGGCAGGGTAGAGGGTAGGGGACAATAGGAAAATAACTTACAAGAAGGAGGGAAGAAGAAAGCAGAGGGTAGGAGGAGAGGAGGAGAGGGGAGCCCCCTCCTTTCCTCTTACCGCATCAAATTATTTGCAAACTAATAACATGCCAAGCTTTGCCAAATTAGCTTCTCTGGTCTCTGAGGAGAGGATTCAGATGCTCCACTGGGCAAATAAGCACTATGTTGAAGCCTGCAGCTAGAATGCATTCACAGAATTATTCTTATTGAATAAGCAAACAGTGTCCTAAAATATTAACTCTCACTTCACCTCGAGGTACACCCTTTAATGTTCTCATTACAAGTATAAAATGCTGAATTTGTTGTACCGTGCAAGTACATGATGCAACAGGATTGAGCCAGTGGAGAGATCCTTACAATTACTATTTACTAAAACACAGTGTTCAATATTTCAACTACATATCGTGTCTACTTTACATGTGTACAAACTGTTGTAATTATTTTACAGAGCCATGCAGAATAATATTTCCTCTCAATCATGAATAAAGAAAATTATACAAAAGGTACCACTATTCTTTTCTTTTTGTAGATATTTCTTGTTCTAAAAATAATCCATTGCAAGTATTCAATTCACTTGAGAAAATGATTAAATGGCACTTAAATCCTTTTGTTTAAATATTGAAACTAGCTTCTATGAAGTATCAAAACATGCATTTGCTATCATTTGCCTTTTTTACCTCCTCAAACTCAACAGTCCAGCTCACACTGCAGCTAGTTGTGGACAATCTTGGTGTCAGTTACATCCATACAAGTCTTCAGTGAAGCAGGACTTAAATCATGCAGTGTTTCATGTACCACTTTAGGTGCAGACAATTATTACAGTGACGCTGGAAGACGGAGCTGTCCAGCCTCTCTGAATGCTGAAATGCTTGTTGTGTGTGAAAGCCTGTGAGCCCAGCAGTGAGCCTTTCCGAGCCTGTGGTGCTGAAATGCTCACATGGCTAGTGTTTGTACAGAGCAGCTGGGGGGGGGAGGGGGGGGGGGGGGGAGGAGG
>CAAKHD010014354.1:27242-40603 GCA_901007705.1 Fistularia tabacaria
GGTGGGGGGGGGGGTGGGGGGGGGGGGGGGGGGGGGGGGGGGGGGGGGGGGGGGGGGGGGGGGGGGGGCTGAACGGCAGGCAGAGAGAGTGACTCCAAATGCATTAGTCCTGGTTCAGAAGAATGGGGCAAAAGATCAGTGCCTGGGTCCATGCTGCAACAGTGATGGCACTTTGCTATTTGTGCTGACCCTGCTTTACGGAAAAGTATTTGTTTTAAGGGGCTTCTTCTGAAAGCAAAGCAAATTAAAAAAAAGAAAAACATTCAGAGGTGAGAATGCAAGAAAAGTCAGAATAGGGAAACAAAGAGCGATGCTTTGCAAGTCAACGCATACATGTGCTTGATATGGAAATGCTGTCGAGCACCTAGATCTCATTTTGACAGTGCAACTGCAGGCATCCTTTTACTGTCTGACACAGGTGGTGAGCTCCTGGTTAAAAAAAAAAAAAAAAAAAGGCAGAAAGAACAAGAGGAAGAGAGGGACTCCCTGAGCCACCAATGTCCCCTAATCCTTCATCCAGACAAGGTTGATCTCATAGACTCAGTTTCAGCTCCATTATTCATTTGAATGAAGAAGCCATAATCGGCAGACATCCAAAGCCTATCAGGAAGTTTCATCAGCTAAAAAGAGCCTTCAGAAAGCACACTGACAACAAGTGCAGTGCTGGTTGTTGGCATGCTGGGTAGGTGGGAGAGTTAGACAGCATCCAGGTGGATCCACAGTGAACAAGTGGAAGAAGGTGTGTATGTAGGAGGAGAGCGTGAATATGAGAGATATTGGCTATAAGGAAATATAAGGAATATAGGGAAATGTATGCCTTATGAAACAACATGCTGGCGTTTAACTTATTTTGAACATGAGTCAATCAGTCAAGCAAGTCTTACAATAAACAATATGGAAATTACAATAATCTCTGTGAAATCTTATTGGGAAAAGAGGACTTTGTTTTTCCTCTTGAGGATATTTCACCTCTCACCTGTGAGCCTTCTTCAGTTTTTCAATAGGAAATAATAATGGACTGATAATATTATCATCATATGGTAATGCCAAATGTATGAAAAGCCAAAACTGAATTTACAACCCCCCCCCAAAAAAAACGAGTGGGAATTTTGTGATAGTTCTTAATCTTTGGCTCCAATGATAATTTATAGTCTTAACAGCTTTAGCTCTTATGTTCTGTGTAATTCCCATGTTCATACAGCATATAGCTCTGAAGGGCAAAGACTGAGCAGGTTTAGTGTCAGGCCACAGATTCCCCGGGAAATCTCACAGCTGTTAATAAGTGTGAAAATGTGCTGTTTTGGAGACTGAACAAATTACTCCTGATAAACTGAACACATTACATCCTGATAACGAGTGGTCTGTCTAACTTGCCAGCCAACCTGCCAGAGGTGTTAAAGATTTTACTATGTCTAATTACTTTTATGCCCAATTAAGGATGGGGGAATTGACTTGACTTGCTATACTTGACATTGCTATTTTGGAGTACTGAGTCAAGTTTTGCAGATAATTTGAAAAAAAAAAACCAACACACACACACACACACACACACACACACACACACACACACACACACACACACACACACACACACACACACACACAAAAAAAAAACAAGTCAACGAAGGCTGATCAGACACAGCTCCTTCTTTGTGACAGTACATTAGTGAAAGTATACAGACTGAAGACTTCCCCCCGGGTCAAAGGGTTGTCTTAACATGGCCGGACTGATTAAGATGGATGTGTGTGGCCAGAATGAAGCGAAAAAGCCCATGGCTGCTCTTCTCTGACTCCAGCCTTTGCCCTGACAGCTGTCTATAACACTACCGCCTCAAACTGAAAATTATACAAATGCAAAGTGACAAGTGGCCTGTCCCACTCTGGTGGACACTCAAGGGGTTGCCTTGATAACATAACTCCTGGTCCAATAGAAACAAGGTTGGGAGGATACAACAGCACAATAGGGATCAACCAGAGCTTGAGCACGTGCAAATAAATCGCGCACCTCAATTTTGGACTTCCTGATGTGAATACATAATGCATTCTGCAGCCAGATGCTTCTCAGAAATGAACCTCCTTCAAGGCCAGATCGATGTGCAATGGCCGACATGCATAATTTTATAATTTACTGAGAGATGGTTGGTTGGACTAAGAAACACAGTCAAGGTTTCAAGGTTGTATGGTTTGAAGTGAGATCAATACAATGTGAGCTATCATGCTGACTACATTGTGAATATTTCATGTATCTAGATCTTGGCGATGAGTTAAATGAAACGTTTCAAAATCTACAAGAATAGACTGATAATTTTCCAAGTGTCAAATTGTTTTTCCAGTATTTTTGTGTATGTCCTTGGGCATGCATTTACATTTCTTGTCTTATTTTGTTTGCAAAGTGTAAAATGTGAACAAATCTTAATTTATTCATGACATATATTTGCTGTTGAATTGCATAAAATATGTTCTTCTGGAGAATCATGGAATGATTCTCTAAAAGATAAACCTGCTTATGTAACCATCTTGAAATTTATTACATTTTGCTGTTATTTTGAAATAAACAAAGTGAAGAAAAAATGAAACTTTCAGGGGTTCACTGAGGCTAACCTGTTAAATATACACATAGTTTTGCTGGGTAAAAGTTGATCCTTATTAAGAAGATGATATCGTATAAATATTCTATTTAGAATATCGCATGCCCTATTATTTTATCATCAGATTAATGAAGTGGATGCTTTTTCTCCCCAATATCCTTTCTGGGATCCATAAAATTCATTTTATCTTCTACCCCTATAATTTGTTGATGCAAATTCTGTACAAAATTAGTTTACTAATGGATCAATTAATCCTACTAAGATGTGATGATAATCATTTAAAGTTGGAATAAAGAAAATAAAACAGAATAAAATGAAAAGATAAATGAATAAATACATGCTATGACAAATACTGCAACTGCTACTACTACTACTGCTAATAATGATAGAAACAAAAGAACCAACCAACCAAATGGACACACCACTGTGCACACATTCACTCTCGTGGACATTATTTTACATTTTCCTTCTGGACCCTGACCTCTCCTGCATATGTGTGGATGTGAACGTTTAAGGTAAAATATATATATGGTTCCCCGAAGCATGAGGAATACTGGGCACATTCACCCACGTATCTTTGAATTATGTTCCTGGTCCCCTCACCTCAGTCTCCAAGAAGCGCCGCAAGGCCCTCTTTTTCTTGATGCTTTTTCGTCGAACATATACAGCAACACTGAGAGCCAGAATGACGATGATGAATAGACCACCAATAATTCCAGCTGCTATTAGGGGTGTCCTGCAGAGACAAGAGCAGGCTGTGAAACAGAAACACTACTGATACATTAGCTCACACATTGAAAGTGCAAATAATGGGCAGCTCTGGAAGAAATTCACACCTAATAAATACCATTCTTGTGACTTCATCTACCTTATTTATGATTGCTATATGAAAAAGCAATTAAATCAAGGTGAGAGTTAATATAGCAATTTGTGTTTGTGTGGCTGTGGAACCACTGTATGCATCATCTTCAGTAAAATTAGGTTGTCTTTTACACCTTTAACAATCAGTATCTGGGAACATCCCAGTTAAATTTTGTACCAGCTAAATTGGTTTTATCAAAAACTCAGACTGCAAATTACCCGAAGGCAGTTTAAACCTGGAGGACCAATCTTATGCTGTCAGCAACTGAATTTTAACATTTCTCTCCTGGATTTCTCTTCTCAAATTTTTGTCTTGAAATATGAGAAACCTTCCTTTGCAATGTTGTCCTTAAACATACAGCTACTCTCTATTATTTGCAGGACTTCATGTCATTCGTTTAAGATTATGATGTTTAAATAAATCAAAACAAAGAAGAAACACTTTGGGCAAATGGCTCCATTCCCAAATAAGGTTAGCTTTTATAGGCAAAAGCCATTACCACTATGAAAGCTGCTGTTTTTTTCACACATCACAAGTAAAAGTTTTTGATGACAAGTGCTCTTAATACCCGGGCCTGATGACTAGCTCTCTTCCCATTTTTCAAATTTTGCAATGTCCCTACATCTTGGACAAAGATGAAACAATCTCACTTCATCTGACTTGAAATCTTAAATAAATGACAAATTAAAAGTGTACATCTTTTACAAATTGCTTCTGAATCATCTGGGGAAAAAAACGCAGCTTGAGGCAGACTTAAAGGTTGAAAGTTAAAAGCTATTTCTCTTCAAGAATGATAGCACTAATGCACTTTCCATTTACATACCTCTGTGCTACTGTGTAACGTTATGTTACCATTCAATACGGGGCTGCTATTACGTTCTTTCTTCATTCTTTTCCCTTCCCTCTCATCTGTATTTTTCACTGTCTCATCAGTACCAGAATCCCCCCCCCACCACCACCACCCCGATCCCACCCCCACATACATTTATTTGTAATTTAGAATATCACAACCACATGATGTAAAATAACACCTGCTTCAAAAGTTGACATCCAAAACTCTACTAGTTGTAGAGGCCATTAGTAGCTAATGGAAGACTTGTGTACCATAGAACTATGTTGGAGCGGTGCGCCACAATGTTTGCAATATTGATCGGGGCCGACCAAAAGAAGGGGTTAGAAGAGGGCATGAAATTTACAAAGGGGCTTTGGGTTTCAGCATAATGAGATATACATCCCTGTGGTGAATAGTAATGCAGCAGTTTGGAACGATTAGGTCGAAGCAGAGGAAAGTGACAAGGAGAACCAAGAGCGAATGGAGAGATATAAAAAAAGAAAGGTGAGAAGGACAAAAAAAAGTAAGAAGTAATAAAAGTAAAGCCAAAAAGAAGATTTAATTATTTGAGGATTGCCCAAGACCCATTCAAGTGAGGAAAAAAACAAAAACCTAACTGTTTTAAAAGACGGTTTGGTTTAGAAAGTAGTAAAGAGAAAAAGTATAAAACAGCAGGCTAAAAGGGCAAGAATCAAGTAGAAAGAAACAGAAAAAAGAAAAACATGAGTTGTCAGCGCTAGGTTAGAGAGAGGGGAGAGGACATCTCTAATTAGGGGGAAAGGATTTACTGCAGAACAAGAAACATCAGGTCACTGGATCAAATGGGGCAATAATACATTTTACATAGCAAACAACTTGCAGACTAAAGACTCAGCAGATTCCCAGCGGAAAGCAACAGACCATGTTTCTATTTCCTCTCTTATATAAATAAGTAAAAATTAATGAACAAAAAATCTAGCCGTGGTACCATGGAAACAGTGCTTTGATTTAATTTCATTCTGGTGCGTTACTCGTCCTTTGTGTTTAATTGAAAAGATAACATGTTTTATCTTTAGATCTTCATCATGTCTTCAGATCTTTATCATGTGTATCTTTAGTTGCAATTATCGTACATCCACCATTGCCTTCTCCAGTATTGGCAAGTTTCCTCACACTGATCTTTTTTTTTTTTGAAAAAGACAACATATTTTCAAAACAATTTCCCAAACTCCAAGTCATCATATGATATATATGATCGGCTCATACTCCTTGAACTACAAACTAATAGTTCAAGTATTTTTGTGCATATGTATTATGTATAACTCAGAATCAGGTTATGGAAATCAAACAAACAATATCATTCTTTAAAAATCTTTTTCACGTAGTAACCTCTGAGGAAGCCTCTCCCTTTTTGACAAGAACTGACCATGAGCTGGATGACTGAGACCCTCCACAGACATGTTGCTGCACAATTAGGGATGACCACCCTTCAAATTGTGCAGGAGTTGGAAAAGACTACCAGAAAACTCGCAGACAACAGAAACCATTTGCGAACTGAAAAAGCCTCTCGGATGAGACGTGAAACGACTTCAAGGGAGCCAAATCAAGTCCAGCTCCAATGAAAAGAAGATTTTGAGAAGAATTGACCATGACCTCGATGACAGAGAACCTCCAAAGACAAACAATATGATTGTTACCAAATTTGTGTGAAGTTGCCAGGTCATTGGTCAGGAAGTAGAGCATGTGGCAGAGACACTTAAAAATGTTGATTTTACTACATCCCTATTTAGAAAAGGGATGTAGTTATTGACCACTGTTAAGTCATGTTAAATACTAGTTTCATGAGCCACCACATTACTTTAGGGCCACATTCTTTATTTCAATATTAATAGAAGTTACACTATGCTATTTACACATTTACAGCATTAAATGATTTTGCTCAGGTATAAAAAGTAGGCTTTGTTTGAAAAATTTGATAACAGAACTTCCGTGGTATGTTTAAGAAAAACCCTGATGTTTAAAATGGAGCAGGAAGGCATTTTACTGATATTTTGTGACCAAGAAAACACAATAAAAACAAATAATATATATATAGTATTTTGACACCTTAGTGGTGCAAGAAGAACGACAACACCAGAAGAATTATTATAAAAAGATAGAGACTAAAGAAACAAAAAAAACAATTTGTTGTTGTTTAAGCGTTTGTCAATATGTTGGTTGCAGTTTTCCAGTTCAACATTGTGAAGAGAACCTGAGATGCCTTACCTGTCTATCATCCCAACACAATCCTGGAGTCTTGGCCCGATGCACCTGCAGGGCACAGAAACCAGAGGACTTCATCCATGTCTGTCAGCTGTCACTGAGCAGGCACCTCAGATAAATCACCTCCCCATCATGGTTTTATCCTTCGCTAAGCTTTGTTTTTGTTACTGTTCTGTGAATTGACATTGATTTGCTTGCTTTGCTGTGTTTTCCCAGCATTTGCCACATCTATCTGAAATGATGCTGAAATCGTCAGGGAAATTAAAGGAAACCATACGGGTTATTTTTTATTGATTTTCCATTAAATCTTTTAAATTGTCATCGAAACTCACTAGTATTGTATGACTTTAGAAATCCAGCTAAAACCAACATTTTTTTCTCCTAAGGTATTGGATTTTCAAATATCTTAAATACATGTTTTTAGGAGGTTACTTAAATAAAAAAAAAAAAAAAAGAAAAGAAAGAAAATTGGGCGAGTGACTTAAAGTGGTAAGAGATATGCTGGTGGTGGGGGTTACAATATTCAGAAGCCCCCCTTTTCAAGTTGAATATATATCAGTAAATTGATTAAGAGAAGGGTTTTACGAGTATAAATAACATAATACAACAATTAAACACAGTAATGAAATAAAGTCTAAAAAGCGGACATAAACTTTATAGTCAGTCCTAAAATGAATCCTTTCAAAAAATTGATTTTTCCACTCATTTTCACATGGCAACCAGCAACACAACAGGAAAAATACAAGATAAGTTGTCTTCCCCCATCAAAACAGCAATATAAATACAGATAACTTGATTTCTATGTATAATGTGGATTCATAATTTTATATTACAGACGGTTATATGTTCAGGCATTATTAGATGTATTCAAGAATTCCCAACCACATGCAGGTACAATGACTTTATAATTTGATTGGAATATTTTCAAAATAAATGTTGGCATCCAAGGGGTTCTCTGGGTGGGGTTTGCTAAACCAGAGTTGAAGCAGTGAGTGAGCATCAGCCATTGTCCTCTGCTCTGTGTGTTCAAAATAAAATGCTGACTGAGCAATAGTGCTTCCTTGCCATTTCTAAAGAGCAAAACCCACAGCTTACTACCCAATGTACTCATAGAGCAAAGCTGTGTGTTGCTGAATGAAGCTGTTGATTTCAGCCATCTCCACCTACTTATTCCAGGTTTACCCTCCCCATGGCTGTGTGTTTGCCCCCAGGGTTTCACTCAGGGTCTCTCTGCATTGGAATCAAGTGGCCTTTGGGGTCAATACATTCTGCTCCTGACTCAGGAATACACGGGAGACAATGGTTGGCTGGTGGATATGACTGTTGCAAGATCAAGTCACTGCCTCTTTTTTATCTTTACCCGCTTTGAATGAGAGCCTTTTCCAAGGCCAGGTTATGTAGCTGAACTCCTTAACAATGCTTTCAACAACATTAAAGCAACTAACTCAAATGGGCCTCTGGACAAATGTGAGGTAATACTTCAAAGAAATGGCTGAACTCATTCATAGACACCTATCTTTATGCAACATCACTCTCTTACCCCTGGGTGCAGTTAGCATGACAGGGATGGCACTCGTTGTTGGCCTTGGCATATTTAAAGATGAAACTGTTGGCCCCCTGTAAGCCATCGGGGCACTTCTCTACACAGTTGGGTCCATCTTTGAAGTGGAGGCAGGTAACACATTGGTCTGCACCCTTGAAGAAGAGCAGAAAAAGAAGGAGATGAAGCAAAAGGTTGGGAGTTGATGGTAGAGACAGTTTGAATTCAGAAGGAAAAAAAGGTGCTGTAAAATTATCAGAGAGAAGGGAATAGATGTGAATAACAGATAACTGGAAAGAAAGCAGGTACAGAACATAAAGTACAGAATTAGACAAAATCATTCAAACTGGAAAAATCCCCTCAATTTGCACCCTTTGTACAGCAATTGAGTTGGCTTGAGCTACATGAATCAAATCCAGAAATTTATAATGTGTTGAACAAAATTGCCTACCGTCTATTCCATGGCAACTGCTGAAAATGGCCAAATGCATGAAGAATCAGGTCATGTCAAAGTAAAGCACACCGGAGGAGACAACGGAGATGCCAAGTCGTGTCAATAAATAAGACAGAGCAATGTGCGGTTGAGTGTTTGGAAAGCCAAAACAACAACTGTACTATGCATTATTTTTGCTTTTACTGTGAACCAAAGAATGACAGCCATGTCATATTAGTGTTACTTTCAGTCTGGCTGGTTTTGTGAGGTGTTTTGGGTGCTGGGAATTATACTGGAGCCCTCTGTTGCTAACCGTGTTGACAGTGGCCTGATGGACAGCATCTCCCAGCTTGACGCATTCGGACACACGGCATCAATAAACATTAGCCTCACTTTGTATGTTTGTGTGTATGCGGGTGTGAAGGTGTAAAGATCTGAATGCATTCAAGTCAGCAAATGCCCGATGCATTTGTATTTGTGTGTGAGAGCGCCTCTGGATGATTGACTCTGGTGTTATTTACCACTCAACTGTGACCAACATTGGAAATGCAGAGTAGTCCTTAAGAGGACTCTCTTCACTCTTCTTTCCTCTGTGTAGTCGAAAGCAGTTGCATGACAAACATCACAACCAAGAAATTACAAAAAATAGTACATGGCGTCCCTGACTAAGGGATAGATGGAACATGTATACACTAGACTGGAATTGGGAAAGGGTGGAGACATCCAAGAATGGACAGAGGGAGGACACTGGTGCAGACGATTAAAACGACATACATCCATGACAAAGACATGAATGCAGCTTCCGCTTAACTATGGCTTCCAGGACTGTGATATCAAATCAAAATAAAACGGTTTCTCGGTTACTCATATGCAGAAAACCATCACTGAAGCAATAATAAACAATGATAGTAACATGAAGCAACACCAAAAAACAATAACCAAAAAGAAGAAAAGGAATACCAAAAAAAAGGTGTTCAATAAAAATCACAATAAATTATGTGCATATACATGAAGATGTGTATATACCTAAATGTGGATGGCATTTGTCTTGGATTCCTCTAAGTTATAACATGTATTTATTTTGTTGTTATCAATTTATGTATTTGTCTTAAAAATCTCAAGATACAGGTTTCCCTCTATAAACCATTGTAGAGCTTTTCATGATAATACATTTGCCTTGGTTGAAGTAGTTGTGAGGGATGAAATATCTAATAATAAAAAAAGAAAAAAAACACACGCACACACAGACACACATAAGTATATGTTTATTCATGTTTAACACAAAGTCACTCTACCTCCGATTTCTTTTCAAGGCCTTTATCTTTCAATCATGTTAAAATGTTCAAATATTACGAAGTGATGTGCAGTGGAAAACTGCCATACAAGCAGCTTACATCTGGACAGTCTGGGAATTAATATTTTCACCTTGAAAAAAACACATAAACAAAGACCAAATGTTTCTGTTTGAATGGATGTGAATGGATCACATTGAGAATGGGAGGGACCCAAGTGGAGCAGTGGAAACAGGGAGCGGACTTAAAGAAGGTGGAGCTTTTTAAGTACATGGGGTCAACAGTCCAGAGCAATCGAATGTGGAAAAGAGGTGAAGAAATGGGTTCAAGCAGGTTGGAACAAGATGGAGAAAGGTGTCAGGGGTGTTATGTGAGAGAAGACTATCAGCCAGAGTCAAAGGAAAGGTGTACAAGACAGTTGTGGGACCAGCAATGCTGTATGGTTTGGAGACAGTGGCATTGAAGAGAAGACAGGAAGCAGAGCCGGAGGTAGAAGAGAAGAAGCTGTTGAGGTTCCCTTTGTCAGTGATGACAATGGATACGAGCAGGAATTAGTTTGTCAGAGGGACTGTAAATGTTACATGTTTTGGAGATAAGGTCAGAGAAGCCAGGCTGAGATGGTTCGATCATGTACAGAAGAGGAATATTGAATATATTGGTAGAAGGATGTTGGGGTTGAGGTTATAGCTTCCCATAGCTTTAACCAAAAACGCATCTGACGTTGCCCTGGGGGTGGGCTGTTGAACAGCCGATGGCAAATGCATGGCAACCATTGCATTTTTAGCTGCAAGCTGCTAGATAGTGAGCGCAAGCACAGTCTTTTTGACCGGCAGTTGCTGGCCCTGCACCTTGCAACCAGTCATTTCTAGTCCTGCACTTTGCAACCAGTTATTTCTAGTCCTGCACTTTGCAACCAGTTATTTCTCGTTTTATCAAAATATCCGGTGCAGTATTAAAATCCGATTTTCCTTTTCGTTCAAAAGAACATCGGAAATATGTCTTTGTTTATTTGTTTGTCTGAGGGTAAATACAACATTTCAGAAAACCTTGGCTTTGATTCAGGACTACAAATGTCACTTTATGGGAAGGTCAGAAATGGAAAATATTCTGCAGCTTTGCGTGTGTGTGGTTTGCCAAATGCATGCCTCCTGAGGCAGCGGCTGTATTTTATCATTCTTCCCATTAACCTACCGTTCACCTTTGGAAACAGAACATTTATATCCTCTGAATCCTGTGCACAAAAACAACTCTGGTAAAGTAACTTGGAACCCAACATCAGCACGTAGAGGGTAGATATATGAGACTAGCATTTTTAATCTAAAAGAGCAAAAAATAATGTTCTAGGAAGTATCAAGTAAACAAGAACCAAGTGTCTGATGTTGATTCAGTGATTGGTTTCTTACCTGGCCAAGGCATGTCATTGTGTTGCCTTCCATCCTCTCACATTGGCTGTCACATTCCAGACACACAGATCCATTGGCAAACTCTCGTACTTCCCTGTTAAAGACAGGGAAATCAAAATTGAGATGCATGTATTATAGATTTGATAGCATAGAAATGTTAAAATATTGATTAAGCCTGCTGAGAAGGGATTTTGAAGTATGCTGTGTGCATATGAGCACAAGTTACACATCAGAGCCTTTGATTAGAAATCAACATGTGATACAGCATCAAGAAAGCAGTAATGCATCTTACTTGCACTGCCTATCAGAGTGTCCTTTGGTAGAGGGGCATGCAGGGCAACAAGCTGCCTTGAGTATTTGATTAAGTTACAGAGAAAGAAAGCCGATGAATAATTAACTACTTTTTAAATTATGGGCAAACACAATAGACATGCTTCAAGGGAAGAAATAAAAGAAGCAAAGCTGGTGGCGGGGGGTGAGAAAAATATGAGGAACACACCAGGGACAGGGCTTTGACAGAGGTTTTGATGAGGACAGGGTGAGGGCAAGGTACAGAGGGAGTGTACAGGGATGAGAGGGAAGTGGTTAAGATAAGCACACACAGTAAATGAGATATTTTGATGAATTGTTGTCGTATGTGAATCTCGCTCTACCAGATAATTTATTTGGCCTGAGATCAATGAGCAACACAAAATAGTTTTGGTCATTTACTTTGATTTACAGCATAAAAAGGAGTGAGCAAAGGCGCTAAATATTGGTTTTAAACAATTACACCAGCAGGGGCTGCAAAACGCCTCAGATATGCTGTGGATTCCTTATTGTGTGTGTTTGTGTGTGTGTGTGCTTACACCCGATCTATAAACTTTTCTCTTGTTTGTGTCCAAATCAGCGTTTTATCTTGGGTTTTGAAGTGCACGGTCTCTGTTGAGCAGAGGCTGGCTGTTGTCAATAACAACCGCAGCTGATCAAAACTACTTTTCCCATTAGAGGGATCGATCAGCTGATGCCCAGTAAAGACACCCTCCGAGGAGGATCACCCAGTGAAAAACAAACACAGTGCTTCTTACCAAAGTGGAGGGATAATTAGGGTGGCTCTTTTGGTGTTTTGTTTCTCTTTGTCTGTGATACGACTCGGGGGGAATAAAGATTTAACTATCTTATGTGATCTCCCACAGAAACATTGGAATCAGAAGATGTGTGTGTTTTATGCATTTTCTTTGTGAGAAATATTTCATGGTTTTGGGTGTCTTCGCTGCGCTAAAAGGGATAGTTACACAAGTTCATCTATATCACATTAAAAGGCAAAAAGAAGAAATCCCATTTTGTTATGGCATGATTCGAGCAGCTTTTTTATTAATCATGTTGCTTTCTCTAATATTTCTCCCTCGTCCTTTTCCCTTGTTCCAAAATAAATAACATTTCTCTCCTGGAAGTTGTGTCCAGGGGAATCTGTTAAAAAATGGTTCGGGCAGTGGAGACATATCTCTTTTTGTCCGGGTGGGGGTACAAGGAGGAGAATGACAAAGACCCTGCAGCTGTTCTCTCCAGGGTCATTTCCATTCTGCCATCCTCTTGATTGGCCCCTTCACGGCTCAAAGTCTGTGCCAAGGTCCCACTGAGGGATCGTCTGATGGGGGATTAGCCCTGTTTTAGAGAGAAATTAAGCAGGGCTATGGCCACCGTTCGGACCCCAAAACCTACAGCAAACCAGAGCATGGCCAACCCACCAGAGCAACTTTTTTAATTAAACACTTTCAACACCTCCCTAATCCCCACCCACTTCACCCCCCAGTAGACATCATCACAGACATTTTCTTTTCCCCTCACACTTGGTCTCACTCTTTTGTTCTTCTTCTTGTTTTATTCAAAAGGCAGACAAACTAATGGGAATTACCGGTTTTCCTCATTAAAAAATGAAAACCTATAACAAAGGCCATAGGAGGAATCTTAAGGTTTAAATGAAATGGCAAACTTTAAAACATATCAAATATGCAAACGCACACACACACACACACACACACACACACACACACACACACACACACACACACACACACACACACACACACACACACACATGCACACGCACACGCACATGCACATGCAAACACATACAATCAGCATATGCTCAGAAAGTCCAGTATTGGTCTTACTCCAGTTTTACTTATTT
>CAAKHD010014354.1:40623-81367 GCA_901007705.1 Fistularia tabacaria
CCCCCCAAAGTTTAAAGGGGGGGGGGGGGTGTGTTGGGGGGGGGGGGGGGTCGAAAACACCGGCAGACCACTTCAGACAGGGAACAAAAAAAAAACAAAACAAACAGAATCAGGGATGAAATAGGGAAGGGAGGAAAAAGCTAATGTCCCGCCCCAGGTGGCTGGAGTGTGACCGCGGGCAGATGGTGTTCCTCCAGGTGACAACACACACACACACACACACACACATACACACGCACACGCACATGCACATGCAAACACATACAATCAGCATATGCTCAGAAAGTCCAGTATTGGTCTTACTCCAGTTTTACTTATTTGATATAATTTCCCATGAGCCCCCTTCAAGGCCTGCATGAAATTGAACATTGAGTTTATAAGCTATCTACCCCTTTCTCCAACGCAGTGTAAAGAGTATTACTTAAAATTCAGATTTCAGTAATCTTGTAAGCACCACTGACACAACAAAGGAATTCCATTAACTGCAACCCTTCCAGTCCTAGTGAATTCCAAAATGCTTGCTCTTTAATTTGGGATCAAGAAAATGAATTCAAGGTTCTTAAAATGCATCATATTTAGGGGGAGAACAAACTGAATCTATCACAAAAGGAAATATACCTGAAAAAAATGCGTAGACACCAGATTACAGTTTAACATTCTAGATTTCTATCAAGAGTGATACATTGAAATTCCAGTAGATGAAATGCAATTGAGATCTGGGTATCATTTCTTTGTTGGTACTGCACTGTTATTGTCAAGTGCTATTGTAAATAATGTTTCATTGTTGCAAATACTGTGTGAAACAGCCAGTCTCTCTAAGAATGTCTGAATAAAATTTGTATATCTAATTTGAAACACCTCTATGAATTACTATAATTCGTAATGATATATAATTCAAATCACATCCCCATTAGTTTAGAGCCCCTGACACCATTGAATATACTTGAATTGTCTTCCTCTTGTGCTCAGTAATTCTGGTGTGTGATCTACATTTGTAAATTTATGATGATGATGAAAAGCGGCCCAGTTTGAGATGAGTCTCATTTCGTCGATAAATAAGTCAGCAGAGATACTTTTCAGACTTCATACTCCTTGTCCGGGAATAAACTTGGTATCGCTCTGAGGGCTAAAACTTTTTTTATTCCTTTTCTGAATCATATTTTTAAAAATAATGTTTTCTTCATCTTTGGCTCCTTGATCTTTTTTTTTCTCTTCTCTTTTTTTCTAAGAACTGTCTATTTTTTTATTGGATACTATCCGGGATTTTATCACAGTACGAGCTAAACTCCAGTTACGATATCGGTCACCACACGGGGCATCATGTTAAACCAGGGCCATTGACTCCACTTGATAGAAAAGGAACGACTCTGTCGACCTATGTTTTTTTTTTTCTTGATTAGTTCTATTTGCTTTGTGTTGATGACAAGTCAAAGATTGCAGACATGAACACAGTGTAGGAAGCAGAACTGTTAGAGAAGGTTTCACAATTATTTTCAGCAGTACGGATTTCTGTGTGTGTGGGGGGATGGGGGGGGGGTGTCTGAGTGATTTCACTGCTCGTTTCGAAACAGCCCAATCATTGATGTCATTTTTCAACTCCAACTTAATCTGTAGATCTTGAATTGAAGTCAGACAATGATGAATGCCAAAAACAATAATGCAACGTTTGAATATGGGGTGGCAAAAAACAGGTAATGTGCAGTCGGAGGCAAATGGTTTCTGAATAAACATTAAATGGGGTCGGAGATTAAGATTTAGTTACATACTTTTGCATTGGCATTGAAGCAGCAATGAAGAATCTCTATGTGAGAGAGGTTTTTATGATCGATAGGATGGACAAAATCTGACTAGAAAAAACAAAATCAGAAAATAAATAAACAAAAATCATGGTAACATGCTTCTGCTGTTTGTTGCGTCACCTGGCATGCAACATGGGGATTCAATCCATAAGGGAATGCAGTGAAATATTGACATGCTAGTCTCTACACCACAACCTAAAACACCATACTATATCTGCAGCAAGGTATAAAACATGCAGCTTCAAGTAAAGCACACTGCATCCACTCTATGCTGTCTCCTTCTAACAAAAACCAAAGCATTCTTTGTGAAAACAAATCTCATATCATTTTGTTAAAAAACTGTCATTTCAGACTTGAGTTTATAGCATTGTTTAAGCAACAAATAGGATTCCTAACATGGTAACACTACCTTAATGTCCTCTTTTGTCAATCTCTTTTCCCTTAACACTTTGAGGAGATGCAACACTTCCATTCAGACTAATTTCGGACATACATATATGTGATACTTTTGAACATGATTGAGGTGCAGATTGAGGGAGTTATGCTCACCTGCTTTGCCTATGATTGTTCATTCAATACCCAAAGTACAACATTTGTCTCTTTCAAATGAATTTACACAGGTCAACTGATTCAAATAATTTCAACGTAATTGTGACCGTAGACACTGTTTTATTATTTGTATTACTTTTAATTGAAGTTTTCACAAGGGCCAAAAAAAGCTACCTTAATATTAGGGTCTCCAATTTTTTTTTTTTTTTTGACTTGTCATGGCAGTCACAAACACCAAGCAATGGACCTGCAGAATGGAACTTGGAATTCATCGTTGCAGTGACTGACTGTATTTACAGTACGGGGATGACAATGCTGCTGTAGCTCCCTGCCATGTGCCTCTCCCTCGCCAGCCATCTTCAAAGCCTTCACTGTGAGCTGTTTTTCCAGGCAACTTCAAAGCTTCCCTCCCACAAATGGCGCCAGGAAAAGGACCAGCAACAAGTCAACATGACCGAGGGTTGCTCACACTCAACACAGTCTTTCCAATTCCCCAGGGGAAAACACTAGCTTGACATCACAGCTTCCAAAAAAGTCATATTTATCTTGTGGCAGATACTGCCAATGTCGTCTTATTTTAGGTGGATCCTTTCAAGTAATGTGATTCAGAAAGTCTCCTACTTCATTCAAGGCACAGAAAGCTGGAAAGTATATCGACAATGAAGTGTTTCTTCCCAGGTGAGTTGCCACTGATGTGTTTGATGTTCCTCTTGGCAGCATAAAGCAATGACCTGAATGCAATTATTCACAGTGAAAGCAAAATAATCACTGGATTTTGGGAGCACTGAGGTCGGTTGATGCACCTCATCACTATAAATAGTAAAGTCTCAGTCAAAATGGCTACTTTGTGATAAAATATAACAACTGCAACCCATTTATTTTACATTTCTTCAGTTATCCACATTACCTGTTAACAGCGTGAAATTCTTATTGGTCTATCTCTTTACATTTATGCCAAACGGCAATTAAAATCTCCTCCCCGAGAGCCCAGGAGGAGGTTTCACCTTCATTCTCATATATCAAAGCTGTTTAAATTGATTTTATTTCCTCTGCTTACCATGTATGACTGTTTGCAATGGAATACCACATTCTATGGAAACCTGATATCATAAAGATCTGGCATTCTGGAATATGACAAATTTAGCATTTGCAGATTTGCGGCAGCTCAAAGTCCCATACATGACGTCACAGACAGAGGAAGGCACCGTCTACAGGCCCCCAAAAAATAAATAAATAAAATAAAAAAAATGGGATGAAGAGTCGTCATAGAATTTATTTGATAATTGGCTGCAATAGTATTTGTAAAATTCCTTCACACCGCAACTGGTCCCTGTCAGTGTCACATTTATTGGAATTGAGCATTCAGATAACCTTGAGGAGAAGTCTGCTGAAACATCAAAGCACATTGGGTTGTTTGACATAGATATGAAATGTCGCGGTTCGTGTTTTGCAAAAACACAAGGTTGTGAGCACACTGGATACACGCGATTAATATAACTCAAAATATGGCAAATGTCAAACATTGTTATCAGCAAAAAACACCTGTTAACCTTCATCTTATTTTGCATGGAAATCCAGCTTAAATAGTACCTTTTTTTGTTAACTTTGAAGTGTTTCTTGATTGGCAAATTCCACTATAGTTTGCCTCTTAGTCAGACTAGATTATGTGGGAGAACACACTTTATGCTCCGGAGCCATTATGAAACATTTATACACAATCCTTCAAAATATGATTAAAAGAAGAATAAAGCGGTTGAAAATTGATTACTCACCCATCAAAGAGATTGCAGGATGCAACACATGTGCGGCCCCGTCTGAAGTATCGACAAGAAAGACACTGGTCTGGTCCTGGACCCCAGCAACCGTCGTCTGAACACATTCGATCGCAAACCATGCGCTGTTGAGCTGCAGAGAAGAAAGGAAGTACATTATCTACATAAAATTAAATTACAAATGCATTCATGCAGGTGCTTGGAGAAATTTTCACATGCAGACTTCAATTTAAAACACAGTAAGTAACTAACAATAAGTAACAGCTACATATATATATATGTATATATATATATATATATATATACTGAAAATTAAGTTGAGATGAGCAATAATGTACACTTTATTATTCCCTGTGGGTAGGTTAGTTTTTTGCATTCAACATATCATGGATGAACCATGAGCAGTTGGCATGCCGTCTAGCTGTGCTGGGGGAACATTTAGGGGTTCAGTGTCTTGCTCAACAACACTTTGACACACGAGGAGGAGCCGGGAATCAAACCAGGAATGTTGGGTTCCAAGGATGATCACTGTACCTCCTGTGCCCCCCAATAATGTAAAGCGATAATGAGAAAAATATCTAATTATGATATTTTATGCAAATTTGCATGACTGTACTTTACATCTACTCAATTATAAGTCATAGTGGTGGTTTATTCTGCAGCTGGTTGTAAACATTTGTATGCTTCACACTCCTGCCATTAAACACCAGTCCTAGCCCTAAGCCCTTTTTTTTTTAACAACAATCAATGCTATTCATCAGACCCGGCGTGTCCTCCATTCGATGAGTGACACCCACTTCCCCGGGAGCATCGCCTGGTGGGAACCTAAACCCTTTGTCAACAGGTGGACAGTCAATGGGTTACGCCTAATGAAGAAGCCTGTGTAAGATCTTATCGATCAAGCTCTAACACACACCACAGTCATTAACTGGCTAATGATATGAAGCAGAGGCTGGCAGGGCCAGGAAAACCAACAGAGGTGTATCCGCACATCTGTCTTTCTGTCTGAGTCTGTCACATGCAATATTTGATACAAGTAAAACACATGAATGTATCTAAAATAGCAAGAAGTCACGATTGGAGATGAGTCTAACATTATAGACTATTTTTTTGGAGGTGGAGTTGAGGTGGCAGAGGCAAAAAAACTGAATTGTGATTATGACAATGAACATAGTGACTGAAGATGAATTATACGACTCTGACCATTGAACACAGTGATTGATATTTTCTAGGTCAGTCTTATAACATTCCTCAAACTGAAATGTCTTTAGATATTATCTCATTAGTGTATCCTCTTTTGTGTAATTCAACCTCAGGCCATGGCGTATTAAGTTTTTTTTGGGTGAGTGAATGATGGCCTTGATGCCTTGAAAATGTGTGTATCTGTTGTGCAGAAAAAAAATACACTTCTTTATACTTTTTCTGTTGATGATTGGATTTTCTGTATCTTTCAATAAACAGCATTGACTTTTATTTTAAGTATGTGTGCACTGAATCATCTCAAAAAAATGGCCAACTTGAAAATTACTGCTGACATGAGAGTAATGAGAGACCAGACATCACATGGAATGCCCCTCTGGATACGAACAGCCAAGACAAAGTTCACATAATTTATACTAGCTTTGGTGCTTAACATTCCAAGATCGAATTGTTCGATGTTTTTGTGAAACTACATAATATTGAAGTGATTATTCATAAAAAATGTGCAGGGGAAGAAAATAAGTCTTTTCAAGGGGCGGCACGGCGGCACGGTGGCATCATAGCACAAAGGCCCCTGGTTTGATTCCGACAGGGGACCATTCCGTGTGGAGTTTGCATGTTCTCCCCATGGTTGGTGCGTTTTCCTCTGGGTTCTCCAGTTTCCTCCCAAAATGCAAAACATGCAGTAGCTTCATTGTGACCATAAACTGCCCAGACATGCCCAGACAGTGAATGGTTGTTTGAATATGTGACCCTGTGACGGCGACTGGTGACCGGTCCAGGACTGCCTCTCACCCAGTGATAGCTGGGATCGGCTCCAGCATGCGAGGGTCCTGGAGCCGACCCTGAGTAAAGGATAAGCTGTATAGCTAATGGATGGATGGATGGATGGATAAATGAATTAATTCATTTTAATACAAGTGATGTTTTAATATTTTAAGTTACCTTTTAGATTGAAACTTTGCAATACTGGATATCACATTTTATATAGAACCGAGCACAGTGAAAAAATGACTTTTCTCCCAGGTATCTATAGGAATAAATCTTACAGAGTGATCCTTAATATGTATTAACCTATTACAGTTTGTCTGTTGAATTCATGCGTGGACTGTATGAGCTAATGTGTGCCTTTACAAAATTTCCAAAACTCACTGCATTCCCGGGGATCCCGGTTGTTACGGATGAATACTTTCTGACTCTGGGTTCTGAAGAGTGAGGTCCAGTTGACGGTGTTGTAGAAGCACAGACGACTATTGTTGAAGATGTAGACATTGCCAGCGCTAATCTCATCCAAAGACTGAAACTGCAGGGAGGAAATCCAGCGTTGTTTCAAGATCAACAGAGATATACTGCTTCCACTGCAGGAGAAAAAAAGACATAAGACAGATCTATTTGGAAAGATCTCGAAAAAGAATGACAGATCAGACAAAATACATCAGGGACAGAGGAAAGAGAGGAGGGAAGCAGGGATGAGGTTAGAAAACACCTTGGACATCACTAAAGTCATCAGGATTCATCTTCTGGACATAAATTCATCTTGGAAAAAATATATCCACAGACTTATTTCGACAGTTGTGTGTCTGTAAATGGTCACAGTGTTAACGAAAAGAACAGTAAACCATTGACAACTTTGGGGACAGAAAATAAAGTGAGCACAAAAAAGATGATGAAAAGGATGAAGAGAGATATTTCTCTTGCCCTGACAATTAGTGAAGCATTGCTTCATCCATGGCATTTAGGAAACAAGAATACCTGTCCTGCACTAGGCCTTGGATCTGCAGCTTGTCAGGGAACACGGAACCCTTTATCAAAACAGCAGTAATCAAAGATACATGACAGTGTTACTTCAAAGAGCCACTGTACAGAACAACATGGACCAGCAGCTCATTACTTGGCATTGTAACAATTCAGGTGCAGGAATTCAGAAAACAAAGAGATCCTTGGGGAAAAGGACAGCTGAGGAAATAAACATATCGTCTCCATGTTTCAAATTTAACTGAATTGATGGTAATTCAAAAACTGAGATGCAATGCTTCTGTGCATTAATCGTTCACTTTCAGCTGCTGTCAGCCATTGGATAGACATCACGGAGGTGCAGGCGTAGCACATTTTTTGTGTAATTTCATCATAATGTTCACCATGGCGGTACATGTACAAACAAACCACATGCACATTATCGGAAGCTAAATTTCTGCAATGGTGAGGGCACAGTGCATTGAACTCATCTGATTAAACTACTACTCTTTGGGATGGGTTCGGGGGTATTTGAAGAACTTGAAGTTGTCGTCAAAGATTGAGAGCACATATAAACAGAATTAATGATTTAGAATCCTTTTGCAGGTATAACCATCGGAGTGAAAAACATGTATTTTGAACCTACAGGGATTCATTAACACACAGGACAAGCTGCAACAGTCCCTTGTCCCAAGATCCTTGGTAAAACACATCTAGAAGTCCAATTCAGGCTGTAGAGAATGTATCTATAACAAACAACAAGCAAGCTACCAGGAGGCTACTTTAGAAAATGTTTTCAGTTTTGCTTTGCATCAAATAAAACATTCACTTTTGTTTCCATTTTTTTTTCTACCCCACATGCAGATCATGTTGTAGTGACCCTTTGTCTGACCTGGTCTATCATGTCCTCTTTGGCTCAGATCATATCACTCCACTATAGTCTCTCACATTATTTGGTGTCCAAAAGCTGCATGATTTCAAATAACAACTTATTAATACAAGTAGGTAGACCAGGCATCCCTTCAATCAGAAGGTTGGCAATTTGATTCCTTGGTCCTCCTCTCCTCATGCTGAATGGCATTGTGCAAGACCCGTAGCCCAGAGTTGCTCCTGATGGCTTGATTTGGTGTATTATTGTATGTGCAAATGGATGAACGCAATCTTCAGTTAAGCGCTTTGAAACCACAAGGTTTGAAGGTGCTATATAAGTTGAGACCATAATAACATATTAACTGTTCAATTACATCATACAACACATTATTATAACATTATCCTAGACATGAAAATTTGTCCATGTTTGGTGCTTTTAATGTCAGTGTATCCCTCAGTCCAATAAAATGTACCTTTGAATTGATAATTTTATTCAGCTGCTGGACCTGCAAAATTAGAGTTTGTGGGTGGTTTCAAATTAAAGACGCGGGGTCTGATTTTACATTGAAATGATCAGCTTCATCATGCATGCTCTAAAGGATGTCAGGCCTATTCTTAGTACAAAATCCGAACTCTACCCCCTAGGAAGGATAAGGTTAACATACACACCTTACTAGATCAAATGCATTCACCATTTATAAACACCTATGTGTCTGAATCTGTCAGTAGATCTGAAACAAACATTTGGAAACCTAATTTTTATGGTCAATTTCGTGTTAAATCTGTCTACAGTGGGAAAGGGGGCATACCTGTAAAGAGATCTACCTCCTATAGTTGCCAGGCTGGAAAAGACACTGAGATCTGTCATGTTTTCAGGCCATGACTGGATGTTTAGGTAACCTACAAGAAAGAGAAAGCAAAGCAGGAGAATATGAAAATATTGACAAACTTCTAAACACGCTTCATCTTTGAAAAGTTAATGAGAAACAACTGAAAATGTTCCATCAAAAAGGATGGAAAAGAGGGAAGAAAAAATATGATTGATAAAGAAACAAGTAGAATGGTCAATGATCTTTTTTATTCCTGTCTTCATGCAGATTTAAAATCCAGCAGCTTTGGTTTTTGTGTTGCATCCTGTGAAGTTCAAGCAGTGACTCGGCCTTTGAAGCAAATGTGCTCGGAGAACACAATATACACTCATTAAAAGAATGGATTTACTATTCTGGACAATTTGTTCAGCTGCACTTGGCCTCAATGACAGATTATATCAAATCAGCATATTTGGAAATGACATTAAAAGGCGAGAACAGGAAATGGCTACAATACATTGGCCATTGTTCTTCCTTATTGCTTGGGTTTTCATTATGAAAATGCAGTTTCACTCCATTATCTGTTCAGCAGCAAGTCTCATCTTCACATGATAAAAGCATTTATAGAGGAAGTATCACTCATCCCTTAAGGCCTCTAACAACTAATGAGTAAACACGCACGTAACGCTGCACGCGTATACACACCCAAACACTCGCACGCAAATATACACACACACAGGGACAAGCAAGCCTGTCATCATCATGCACAATCACTCCTCAAAAAACATTTCTTCTGAGAAATCTACTTTACTCTTGAAATTTGCGTTCAACAACTCTGAGAAATGGGCATGCATGCACACACACATATATATATGTTCACCTAATTATATTGTTTTGTTCAGTCACTTTTGTTCCGAGGGGACTCAAGAAAGACAGCTCACCTGTGATCTCTTTCACTGTACGGAACACATTGAGACGTTCGGGATCTAAAGGTCCGATTTCATGATACATGTCCCTGTGGAGGAGGACCATGAGAAAGAAAAAGGCATTGCTTCATTTCATGCATATTAGAGAGATATAAATGACGCATTGAAAGAGAAACAGAAAGCGAGCTGACATTATTTAGGTTTGTAATGAACACAGCTGACCTTGACAGTGGTTGTTATTCCAGACAAAGCGTTTCTGATTGACCTTTCAAAGCAAGATTTTTACTGACAAAAGTGAACTTTAATGAACAGTTGTTTTGTTCAGAGATATGTAGCTTATTGTTTTGTAGCTGCTGTATAATATTCAGGGATGAGTTTGTTCATCGAGTCTGCTTTGCTGTTTTGAACTCATCAATAGTTTGTTGGTCTTTGATATTCTCAAGAGCATAAAGCACTTAACTGTATTTTGACCAAAGTTGTGTTTGTAATCATGTTAGTGAAACTGTGATACAGTTAGCTGAATATATTGATAATAACTCAAATGAACTGCTTCATAAAAATGTGAAAGGCATGGTCTATATTTAAAAATAGTAGCTAACTAGTTAACCAGGTGAATTCGAGTAAGTCAGGGGACTGTTCTCCAAGAAAAGGGTTCACAAGCCTTCCACACATTGACATCAAAAATGAAATTGCCAGAAAGCATTCTTAGCCATTAATTTTTGTGTTGTACTTTTCAAGATTAATAAAAAACATCAGCTAAATGATTCCCTATAAAGAAAGCTGTGGCAGGGTGTCCAGTAATATGGATCTATTTTTTTAGCTTTAATACACATACATATGTGACACAGGCTAAAATAAAGCATATCCTATTATTGTTATTATTATCATTCAATTATTTAGCTGGACCATGTGGCTGGGGAGAGGGAAGGCTGGGCCACCCTGCTCCGGCTGCTGCCCCCGCGACCCGACCACAGATGAGCGGTTGAAGATGGATGGATGGATGGATGGATGGATGGATGGATACTTATTGACTTAGCAAACTGACTTGCGACAAAAGACAATGCTACTATCAGCACAATGACATCGAACTCAAGTCCCATCGCCTTATTGATAAGTGGTATTAGAACACCATTATATGTTTGATTACATACATATTTATGCATGTATACATCTTTGGGGAAGGCAATAATGTATATATAAATAAATAGAATTGGAAATTAAATGATCTTTTAAATTTGGAAAACTTACCGGGAACATTCAGCAACAGAACTGGCACTTGTTAGAAGGACCAATTCAAGTTCTTGTTTAATTTACTAAACAACTGCAAATAAGAATTTGTTCTTATTCTACATATTTTATCATTTGGGGTTGTCTTCGTTACAGTTTTAATGATTGTTATGAAGGGTTTTGTGGCATATAAAATGGAGGATAAAAGAAAGAAAATGTCTTTGAATAATCATGAAACCTGCAAATATTTATGAAAGTAATTTATCTGAAGCGGCCAGTTGTCAATGATGTCCGTAAATATAATATATAACAAACTAGAAATGAAGACTGTAATTATTACAAAGGAGTTTATCATAGATCTATTTCTTATTTTTTAAAATGCTGCACTGAACATCTGCCGCTTATCCTACTTAGGACTGCAGGGGATGCTGGAGCATATTCCAGCTGGACAGGTCACCAGTCAATTTCAGGGCCACATATACAGATATACATTCATGCTCTCAGTCACACAATTTTCTGGATTTTTCCCAATCAAACTGCTGCATAGATTTTGGATTTGTGGGAATCAAACCAGGGTTCGTGCATTTGTGCTGGTAGACAGAGATGCTAACCACTGTCCCTCCGTGCCGCCCGCACTGAATGTCAATAGCAAATCATATAATGTTCACACAAACAACTTAGAAACCCACCTGTGGCTATTGTTTTGATGACAAACAGCAATTTAATAACCTTACAAACTACAACATAAGCTGTTTTGATGACTTGATGTGAATGGTTGTTTCGAAGAAATGAAAAAAAAATGAAAACAATCAATATACAGTATATGTTTTTGCAGTTTCAAGTTGTCACTTACCCTTTGATGCCAGTAATGAGGAAGATAAGGTTGCCATTGATTTTTGTGCAGTTGACAAATTTATCAATATTACTTGCATCCACAGTTTGAGCTGTCTGCAGACTGCCTGTTCCAATGCCATCGCAAACTATAAATAATGAATAGAGAAATCAAATAAGGAATCCGTACAGGCAAAATAATCTATCATTCTAATAATAATCATTAAACAGTTAAGTTGCTATATGGTTAGTTTATTTCATCTTCAAAAAGTGTTTCGTACTTGTTGTTGCTAAAATGGATTAAGGAAAAAAAAAAGAAAAAAGAAAACCAATTAAAAAAAAAACAAAACACAAACAAACAAACAAAAAAAAAAAGAATTGCACTGAAAATGTGATCCTAGGATCTCAGCTAATAAAATCAACTTCTGGAGGTATGTGTTTTTATCTATTTTTCTGTTTAAGTTGCGCTTCGTTCTCATACTTGTAATAACGTCTCTGGTTACTGGTAAGACTTTGATGGTAATTGGCCAAACATGAGGGCCACTGCAACCTAAGATCTACCTGGGAGGAGATCTCTTAGATTTAGGTAAAACCGTCCGGTAGGCATGGATTGTTTGTGTTTTTTATGTTTTTTTATTTTTTGGGTCATCGGCGAAGTAGATGAAAAACATTCATTCCTCCCAATCTCATCAATTAAGCATACAAGATACTTGAAAATTTGACATAAGATGTACTATGGATTGTTTACTTTACAGTGTTGATATCCCTGAGCATCTGCATGATGCAAGTGTTGCCATTAAATGTGGGATTTAAAGAAAAAACTTTTCTGAATGATATTACAATTTGCTATTTATGACAACATAAGTGAAGCTAACAAGTCCAGTTTCTAAGGAAACATTTGACAATGAAAGACCATGACCTGGATGAATGAGAACCTTCATAGACACTTTGAGACAGCAGATATAAGTTATATTGAAACACATTTAGTGTGCAGGCAAGACAGCTACCTTCCTAATGCGTTGGAACTTTATTGATGGAAGTGAGGACCGATCAAAAGCCAATTCCTTTATATAGTGAATTCATTACATATGGATTAATTGCACTTTTTGTTTGAGCCAAGTATTTCTGACAGTGGCGGAGTTGATGATGAATGAGGCTGGCATTAAGTGGTGTAACCACATTTTTATAGTGATTTATACCAGCCAATTCCATTTCTGAAATGTTAATTTGTTATCATTTCCCACAGTTCCTTGGGCTATCCCTCATTAACCCCTTCATTGCTGCATGACGATGTAATCAAGAGATTAGCCGATCAATCAGCATGCCACAGCACATATATTGAACCTGAAGGAAAACACCACAATCACCTCTCCAAAGGAAACTATTTTGAGAATTGTGAGGGGATGGGTATAATCCCTTGTAATTACCTGAAATAATGCTGTTTAATTTAACACTGGAAATTTTTCTCTCCACACTCTTGAGTGAAATGATTTGTAATTACCAAGCAGGTGAGATCAAACTCTCTAACAGTTGATTTGATGCTCATTAAAATGCTGAGTGATTTTTAAACGTAAGACTTGCACATTCTGTGAAGGACAAATGTGCCTTTCATTGTTTTTGCCAAAATCACACAAGGCACCATCAGCAGCTCATGCACTAAATTAACACGATAAATGAAGTGACATGGTTTATTTTGTCCACATCAACTGGAACATGTCTTTATCTTTTTGCCAGCTCTGCTGCTTGTTAAAATGAAAACCGGAAAGGGCAGTTATTTGTTTTTGCTTAAAGGCTTAATAAAATGTGTTCCTGTTGCACCTAAATTATTATTATAAAGACATTTTTTAACTTTACAAGTTTACAAAATGATCAAAAGTGTCTATTTTTTATGTTTTAAGGTGATTTCATGACTATTTATTGTAAAATATTGAGCAAAATCTATCTATCTGATTTTTTTTTTTTTCTTCTCAGAGCAAAATTTGTCTCTCATGAGCAGAAATTGCATTTTCTATAAAGCTTCTATTTAATTCCTCTAAGCCACGGTTGATCTAGTATAATCACCGAAATAAGAAAGGTATTGGATTAAAATGGTTTAAAGACTTAAGCTCTTTACATACAGAAAATTTGATTGGGGGGGCCTATGAAGTGACAAAAGATGATGAAATCGCTTAAGTACATTTATAACATCTGGAGTTTATCTTATTGAGTAACTTCCACGTTTAGTGTGTCCCTTTGTGTCTCTGAAAAAGGCAAAACTGATAATAAACCCAGCAGTTGCTGATTATGATTACCTCAGTCTCTTGGCTAAAGGGCACTTACTTATCAAATTGTACAAAACAATAATTCTAATCATAGAAATAAAGATCATAACTCAACTTGTTATACACCTTTTTTTCTCAAGTTTCTTAGCAACTGTGATGATTGTAATACCACGGAATGTAACACTTCCTTCTGACTACATCTATTTTAACATGTCATAATTACATTTCAGAGAACCAAAATACACAATATCGGGGCTCTGGACATATTTAATGGATCAAGGTCACAATTAATGCTATGAATTACTCCTGTGTTTGCCCTGCAATGACATGCCAAAGTGGCTGCTGTGAAAGGGGGCTATTGTCTCAATCCTGTCAGCACAAAGGGAGACACAGTGCCAGCATGAGGCCAGAGTAATCTCTTTGACTTCCTTTGACTTCATTCTTTCAGTCACAAACCAATGTTTTTTTTTTAATCACAGTATACAGTTGTACAGTAAATAACCTGGTAAATCCGTGAAGCAAGGGGATGGTCTTAATGTCTGTCTGATACGAATTTTGAGAGATATCGCTGAGGAATGATGTTCACTGAGTATGAATAGTGATCATATTTAACTTGTATCCAACATGTAACAATGTGTGGTAGGTTAGCAAAAACAAGTTTAGATGCAGAAATAAGAGGTTTGAATGCTGACTGGAATGTAAGGCTGAGGCTTTTCATTCAAAATGATACTTATCTTTATTTACAGAACAGTTTAAAAAATTGTTTTAATGAGATGAAATGCAACTCACAGTTCTAAAATATTTCACATTTTTAGTTAAAATGTCTGTACATATTAAACTGAATTTTGATCATTTGCTCTTTTTCTCATTCCAAGAAAAAAAAAAATCCAAAATAACATTTTCCGACACGCACACACAGGCACACACAGACACACGCACACGCGCACACACACACACACACACACATACATTAACATACATGTTTTATAAAATAAAATAAGATAACGTGTGCAAATTGTTTCTTTGAACTGATGACCAACCACTTCTATTTGTTATTTAGTTTACCTTTTGGACAGATGCCTGTACAGGGGATGCACATTTTTATGCGATTCTCCTCGACTTCCATTTTGTTGCTGGGGCATGCTCGAACACAGGAGCTGTGATCTACAACAAAGTTGTCTGCAAAAAACACATTGGAAGTGTTGCTATTTATTGGCCTTCTCTGGAACTGTTGTGCTGTGATAGTGCAGTATGTGAGTCACATTTGTGTCAATACGCTTACATATATTTCCAACTGGAGGAATTTCTTCATGAAATTGTTTTCCAGGATTACTCTAATCGCTAAAATTGATTGTGTTTTAATTCTGTTTGTATAGTGATCAAGAGTAATCGTCTAGGGGTATATTGCTCAGAAAAAGTAATGGCTCCAATTAGCAGAGGAGGCGGAAAGTGAAACTGGAGCACATTCATTTGACAATCACTGGGACTTGAAGATGCAATCTGTTGCTGTTACATGAGTTTTAATGCATGCTTACTCAGATGCTGCACCAGTACAACTGCATTTCCATGAAGCAATGTGCTTTCTCTACCTCAAACTGAGACAGATGGTGTTGAAACTATAAAATTGAGATGCACAATTTATCTCTGTCCGACTCATTTATCTTGAAATAATTGTCTCATTTTAGGAGAAACTGAGGATAAATGCCTCAGCAGCGACACCAGTGTACAGATGATAAAACCTTAATATCTACCTGCAGCTGTTTAGTCATTTACAGGGTAGAACATTTGTTATGCAGACTTACGTGGGCATTTCTTAACACAGAAGGCTCCATAGGTATATTTTGCTCTGGGGTTGTGTTCCAGTTGAAAGGAGGTTGGATTGTATACGAATGGCTGAGGGCACTGGGTCACGCACGCACCACTGTCATTGAAATTGGTACAAGCCTGTCAAAACAAAGATGGTGTCAGCTAAGGGCAGGACACACTGGAGGACTTCCCTAAAGGTGGGGAAGTGATAGGGTTTAACTATTACAACTGCATTTCATTTTCCTATAGAATCCTGACATGTCACACTGAATAGCAAATGGGAAGAAAAAAATGGAACCACTGATCCACAGCTATGATGTAAATGGTTGAATGTTTTCCCACAAACCTCTTCAGTGTTAAGTCGTCTGTGGCCGCCAGCTGATATGAGTATAAATGGATTAGTTAAGGCATTTTGTGAATTAAAACTACAATAGCATTGTGTTAAGAGTCTGTGCATGACCTGGTGAATCAGGAGGAACTTGAGGTGATAAGAGGTATATTAATTTGAATGTTGAATCATCATTTTCTTCTTTCAAGAGCACCATGACAAAAGACTTTTTAAAGCCCCCTAAATTGATAACACCTGCCAGTAAATAAAGATCAGGGTTTAGTTGGAAAGGATGAAAACACTTTCTGCAGAAAAGTAAAAAGGAATAAAACACACTGAATGAGTAAGCATCACCTTTTAATGAATGTATGAGGCAGATACTAAATGCATAAATCCCCACAGCACCTTACATACCTTGTCATGCGCTTACAATAACATCCGTTCCTAATTGTCATCATTTATTTATTTATTTATCTAATTGCATCCTTGTTGCAATACCTCACTGACCACACACATGTAGATTATTATCACTCTGTTACTTAAACTGACTGTTTAAGTCAGTTGGAGGTGTATCTGTCAACAGGAACTCCTTGTATGTCAGCAGCATACTTGGTCAATAAAGCTGATTCTGAGTTCTGATTGAGACACGGGATACCAGGGAAGTGAATGGATATGCCAAACTTTAGCAAATTAATCTGTTTCATTAAACCCTGTTGGAATAACCCTCTATCAAAATTTATCAACTACACTTCCTGCATCCCAATAAAATGCAATCTATCATGGCCTGTGCATTGACAAACAATGGATTTATTATTATCTAAAAGGCATTCTTTATAGAGGACATGGATTCTCTCAATGGAACTCCTAGGGGGAATATTTATACTAAGTGAGTATCAGGTTAACATGTGACAAAGAATGAGTGATGGTGCTGTATCAACATCGGAATGTTAATTCTTACTAGACATTCAGAGATAAATGCGTGCATCTGAGAATAGGATCGTACTATAAGGGTCATGGGGATTACATGTCATTTTCCTTTGGCAGAAAGAGAAGAAGACACTCATAACATGTGTGTGTGTCTGTGTGAGTCCGAGTGTGTGCATGTGTGAGTGTGTGTGTGTTTGTGCCCACGCACATGTGCATGTGCCCATGTGTAAGTTCTGACTTACAAAACAGTCAGTGTCCTTGGGGCCAGAACAGCCACCGGCACACTCTCGATGGCAGCAATCACTGACATAAGGCCCGAAGCATCGACCGTCACACTGCTCCGCACAAACCGTCTTTGTCACTGCCCAGAATGTAAAAAAAAGTGAATTTAACAGGTCTGCTACACATAAAAGAAGCAATACCATCACTCTCAACCTTCCGGCCGCACACAATCTTTCCATAGATGTACACAAATACCTCTGATATTGATTTCAGGTAAAAACAAATTAGGAGCTTTAAAATCTTAAGGTCGGGCAAATGTGTTTATGACCAAGCATACGGGCATGAATGCCTGGATGAACTTTGAAAACTAGAAGCTGTAGTCTCTCACAATGGCCTCTCTGCCCTTCCAAAAGCCTCTTAACCTTCAAACACTTCAGGTTTAGTGCAGAATCTGAAAAATTGCAGTTGCAGGCCCAGTTACAATGTAAAGAAACCTGGGGGTGGAGGCAGCCCAACGAGTCGTCTATTGTAAATGAAAATCAGTTGAAATAAAATATATAGAAAATAAGATTGTATATATATGTACATATATTTATATAAAATAAGAAATACAAATATTTATTTATTTATCTACAATAAAGGAATGCTTGGTTGAATTAGTATTTTTGTCTTCTCTTGTGGAGATCAGCACAAAAAAAACAACAAAAAACATATTGCACACTCCTTTATTAAAAACATCTTACAAAATACGTTCCAAGAGTTGGGGATATGGTTGGAATTCAACTCTTCTGTCCTCTGTCTTTTGCATCAAGGCAGTACCGTGCTAAATACAAGCCTTCCAGCAAATTATTAGTACGATCTAAGCTACTGTCGGTGGGTTCAAAGGACGTAAAAGCTAAGGCACTAAAAATTGTTCTGCTGTGTTCAAAACATTATGATACAGTGGTTGAAAACAGCACATTATGGTGTGTTAGTCTGTTTAGAATATGCACGCCATGTTCCTTTCTGGGTTCATCTAAATGAACAGAACATTCAGTGTACAGAGAATTGACCATTATTTTGCTGCACTTCATCCTCAAATATCTTTGTACTCCGCTTATAGCTGCTTTCCTCTTTCTCTTCGAATCTGAGTGTGCTATTGTGTCAATAATGTCCTAAATGAGTTAATCCTTGACCACAGCTGGAAAAAAACAGCCGAACATTCTGTCAATGACGAAATGTCTTTAAAAAGGTGTTATGTGAAAATCATGTCTGAAGCAGTCAACAGCCGGCCAGTGCGGTTTTTCAAATATTACATAATGAACTCAATCTGGCAAAATAGATGGCTGGCCAGCCAAAATCTGGTACTGCTTCATTGTGAAATCATTGGCGACATCATCTACAGGCTGGACAGCCTTCCCCTGCCTCAAAAAAGCAACCTCATTTTCTATGCAGTAATGTCGTCATTCGGAAAACTCACCTTGGTACCCTGCTTAAACTACAAATTTGATTTATCTGAAAATGGGTACATAGGTTCAATCTTTCATAAAATCTGGACACATGTGAAAAGTCAATATGCCCCTTCAAAAAATGTACTGACGTGAAAGACTAAAGTGTTAGAGTGTGACCTCATTAGTCACACTTTGGCACTCTGATCGTCAAGGATACTCACGGGTTTGACACTGGTCTTCCTGTTGGCCCCAGCAGCGCCCGTTGCAAGTGCGATGACAGCGTCTGCCTATTGGGCACATGCAGGCACGCACACACACATGCACACACACACACACTCAATAAAAATAGATAACCCTTTGCACAAGATTGTATCAGTGGCGTTTGTAAACAGCAGCTATAAATTAACAACGAAAAAACAAATTCATAAATTAATAAGAAAACCGTCGGAAAAGAGGGGACTGGAATATCGGGTCCTCAGGGACACCGCATTGTGTTCATCTATACCTGTCTACAATCTCACTGTAGTCTTGTTCCACAATACAAGGAATCATTTTGACAAACAGTAACAGTGCATAGAATATATTGTTCTATAACGTCCGATGTTGCCTTGACATCCAAACTCAGCCCTCCTGAAACAGTGAATACAAATTCTTCCAGTGATAGAAATACTTAAAAGCTCCCTATCTCATAAGAGTGAGAGATCTCAGCTTAGTTGACATTGGACCCGGACACTTTGTGGTGATTTGTGGCCTGTAGAGAATCCAAGAACGAAAGACAGGCCTTGAATCTCCTTCCCTCATGTTCTTAAAAAAGACAAAGTGGGACCTGACAGAGCTCTTGCAGCCTTGTCTGCCATTGGATGATCATCATGGCGTAATGGTTTAAGGGTTAATCACAGAGTAAGTAGGGAAGTGCAAACCCACTGTCACCCGGTCCCATCATACATACTAAATACTGCTTGGCAAGGGGCCTCACTTGGCAATCCCGACTCCCACGTGTTCTGTTGTCCCACTTGTCCACTTCCTCTATTCTTTCTATTGTTTTTCCAGCTCCTCCTTCATTAGTATCTTCCAATCAACAAAATTGTTTTTATAAGAGTCTTCCGAAAAAGCATTTGGCTTTGCATAATATCAAGCTCCCTATGAATATTTAAATGACCACCAATTGCAGATTATTATCTGTCTGGTCTGTAAATAGCAAGATACCATATTAATCCATTTATTAATTTAAATTTAATCAAGTAAAGCCATACCCTTCATTGCTGTTCTTGACCCTGATAATATTCTGATAGATGATACATCCTAAACCCACATCCACAGACACAAAATTAAAAACAAAAAAAATTCCACTGCCTTTTCGATGCCGATGTTCATCCAATAAACGCTTAGAAAAGTTTGAAAGTCTGTCTTTAACGGCCACTTCTTGTGACACTGAATGTCCGCCAGATATTGATGTCTGTTAAGTCCAGAGCAGATGAACAGAGGGACGGCAGGGACTGTGTTGGAGATGGGGGAGGGCACTCGGGGAAGTGGGGAGCTTCAAAACTAACTGTCAGATATGCTGAAATTTCAAACAAGTGCTTGGAGAGAGCTATTCCATGGGCCTTGCTCAAGAGCCGCCACCATATGACTACAATGAAAGGGTTCACGCACTGATCTAACAACATGTGATTTTGCTTCCAAATGACCAGCAGGCAAACAGAATGAAAAACTCGGAAGGGGACATGACTGAAGTGTGTGTATGGTTTTGTACGTCTACAGTATCTTGGCATTTGGCTTAATTTACCAATTTTTAGACAAGATACAATGAAAAAAAAAAAAAAAAAAGTTACTTACATCCAAGGTTGCTGTTGTTGGATGGTACCACGAGCAGCTCAGCTTGAGGGTTCTTAATAATATCACGCCAATGGATGGTGTCCGCATGGCACAGGAATTTGTTCTGGTCAACATACACCCCCCCATTGAGTATCTCTGCAGAAGGATACAGAAGAGTGACAAAAGATAAAAAAGAAAAAAAAATGACATACAACGTTAAATATATAGTATATAATGTCAGAAAATCAATAATTCAAGGTTAACTCCAATTGCCTCAAAGTGCCATGATGCGTGGAATGTTCCCTCAAGTGCATCTGAGCATGAGGAAAAAGGCTTTTGGCAAATCAAACAGTAATTCAATATCCTGCCGGAAAACAATGATGTGTCGTGAACTGCAATTAATCGAGAAATAGATAAATATATGTTACCATAAAAACAAAACATTCTCACTTTCAAGAGAATTCCAATTCATTGAAGTTTAACTTTCTAATTATGCATCTCGTATCAATTATCTCCATTTCGCTTGAGTGTTCGAGAGAATAAATGAGCTTGAATGTCATTGCAAGATACCACAAACTTCTTGCGTTAATTAAACCTGAAATATTATACTGGATCAGACCTAAATCCCCTCAGCAAGCTTTACTGATTGATACTGTTAAAAAGAGAATATATAATCGAAAGAACGGGGTCGTTTTTTTCAGGCAGAATCGATACGTCACAGGTCGAGAACAAAGAGGGTGCTGGTGTGTTTAGGTTTGTATCATTGATTTCATGTTTCAATAGAAGATGTAAGTTTGAAAAGCTTCACGTCACTGTTACAGTAAAATCAAGACCATTCTGTTCATTTACAAGCGCTCAAAAGCTCCAACCAGACTCAGAGAGGGTAACAGATCACAGCAATCTTGACCCAATCTGACTCCATGCTGTAAAGATGAATCAGGCTCCTGATCCAGTCCTGCCTCATGGTAAAATATATATGTTTTTTCTCAGGAGCAGTTCTTTATTCGTGTCCGTGCATGGATCAGTATAATGAATAATAATCACCCCCATTAATGAGTTTTTGGACATGGACACAAAATGAAATGAAGCTGAGGTAATCCAACCCCTCCCATGCATGACCCACAGAAGAAGGTGAAACAACAGTCCTAATCAGTGTCCTTTCTCTGAGATGGCAACAGACTGCATTATTTAACCTAGTTTAGGGATTTAGACAGAATCACCTTGAACTCTCTTCGCTTCTCTAGAATATGAAAAACTGCTGGATTTTGCAAAACTACATGCCATTATAAATTAGATTCAATATAAGGAAAAAAAAAGCAACACTGTGGTTTAGATTATGGTGGATTATCTGAAGGGTATTATCTCCCCAAGACTATTAACAATGTGTGAGTTATGCACAGGATTCAGTGTCTGCGAAGCACACATGGGAAGCTAATCATTGCCAGCCGACATCCTGATTAAGGAAGTGGGCCTTGGTAGAGATGGGGACATTTATTCAAAGTCCTCTTAGAGGTGACATGGCGCTCCATCTGCCGGCTGAACAGCCTACAGCCTCAGTTTCATGTAATCATGTTCCCGTCACAATGGACAATTTATCATTGAGATTTTTACATTCATGGATTGCGGGTGAAAAAAGGGACAGGCTGTGCTTTATTCAAAGACAATAAGGATCATTTTGTCTCCATGTTGTTATGTTATTTCATTATAATGAATAATGTATTATCAACACAGAGAAATCTGGAATCTGAGGCATTTGTGACATTACATATATAAGAATGTAATTACTGAATGTATTAATTACTGAATGTAATATGAATTGTTAACCTACCATTTTATAAATAGAGTACGCTATCTAGACGCTGTCATTCCACAATGTTTTCCCTTTCAAGGAGCCAAATGCCAGGGAAATAATCCATACCAGGCTTGAGTTGTAATATAATATTTTTTTCATAATAAAAAAAGATAGCAGTGTGAGAAACCATTAAAAGGCACAAGATTACTTTCTGGTTGATATAGCTTGAGACTCAGTGATATATAGTAAAGAGGCTGAGGCAGTGAGGTGCAGTTAATGAATTTGGGGAATTATATATTACTGTAGTATACAGACTATATAAAGCTTGAGTCAATTTGTGTGTGTGTGGGCGAGTGCACACGTGCGTGTGTTCGTGTTTCTGTTACCAGAAAAAAAAAGACTTAACAATGTGTGGCATGGAAAGTACTACGGGAAAACTGCCACTAATACCTGTTTCAAGGGCAAAAAAACAAAGCAATGATGAAACTTACAAAGTAAGACAACACACTTTGCCATGTGCACTCTTCAAGCATTTTTCTCACTTTTACAATTTTTAGAGGATGTATCCCCTTGGAGATGGCACTGCAAAGACAAATTGAGCTCCAATTGATAGTTGAATATGGCTGGGTCTGTCCCTGACATACAGTATACACTCCACTTAGACAAAATGAAGGTGTTATCTTACCCCGGGGTTCATATTCAAACTACTGGGTAGTTTAAAAGCGACACACATTGGTCAGTTACTTTAAGATTAACTTACGTACAGAGAATATTGACACAAAATATCTTCCAGATAGCAATGCAGTTAAACAGTTGTTGTCGAGTAAAGACTCCAGAGAGAAGATAAGTATTTGTGATGTCAGGGGTTGTTCAAGGTTCCCGCTAGCTCCAAAGGAGCACTTCCCTTAAATACTTGGAATCAATCTTGCTCGTGTGATGGTTAAAAACTCTACATTTTCTGTGAAAGTCCCTAGAGGTGGCACATCTTTGATATGGCTGTGGTTATTGATATATTCGTGATTGAGGATTCTATTTATTATTCTGTTATTTTTTTTAAGTAATTAGGTAATATAACACAAAAACATTTTGCAGAAGGCTAAAATCTTTCACTGCTTTTGATCAATGTATTTAATCCTTAACATAAGAAGTATGGTTTTTCTCAATTATGGAAAGCTTTATCTTTTTCAGTATGGTTTACAGCACAAAAAATAATGATGGGTACAGGGAGTAAATTGGTTTGAATTGTTTCTAGGGTGTTGTTCATATTAGCATCTGCAGATTATAATTGTACATGTCTGAAAATGTTAAATTTCTATGAATTTCATAATGTTCAGATATATATTTTTTCTTTCTACATCATATAATATATGGAAACACAAATTGTTTCTGGCGCGATGACTTTCACATTCAAAACATTTGACATGTAATAGCTATAATCAGTTTAGCCTTTTTATAGAAAGTCATGTCTGCTCAGCCCACCCAGCATTGTCCTGAATGCTGTTTTATGTGCCTGAATCCACATTCACACTGCTCTCCAAGAGACAAATTGCTACGTCTGCTGACCATCCAGGCGATGGTACTAACTTTTCCTGCAGGATGACAAGCCTGTACTGGGTGGTCATTCATTATTCTGCGACAGCCCCATGTTACTGCCCACCCCTCCTTCCCTCTCGGCGCTTGTACATCCCTGAAACACTTCGATCTTTCCATCACACTGGGAGATCTACAACCGACCATCTGCTGGTACATCCCTGGCCCCACCACCACTCCTCCGTAACCGTTCACCCTCCATCCTCCTGTGATTCATGATGTAGTCATAAAAGATATTGCCCTGCATCGACGGGGGTGGGGGTTATTGAGACTGGCAAAATGGGATACAGAAGGCTTTGTTGCTCAGGCTAAACAACAAAAAAAAAAAAAAAACAGGTATAAAAAGATTAAGAAAAAGAAAAAAAATAAAAATAAATCAACCAACATTTAATTGCACAATATGATAGTAAACAGCAGTGCAATCCACATTTAATTAATTAATAGTTTGTTCACAAAGCCTTTCAAAAGGCTTCAAATGTTCACATTCTTCTTTCACATGTTCTTTCCTGGAAAACATCTTATAAAAGAGCCAGCATTCAGAGGTCCTCAAGTGTCCTTTTTACAGACTGGTGTCTGCAATATATTCAACATCAGCTGTTTAGCCTTGGACTGCGTTTGGGGATATACGGGAAATGTTCAAAACCACTGACAAAGATTGTCAATCACTTCCACTTTTTTCTGCACAGAGACCAATATCTTGTTGCATATGCCGTTATTTTCTCACAGCCTGCATGTGGAGACCAGACAATATGACATTTAACACAGTAGACATGCTCTTTTCCAAAACAATCAATTCTTGCAAGCACTTGCGAAGTGCTTGCAAGAACACACTGAGAACTGATTCTTGTGTGTGACCTCTGTGGGCTCTGCTGCCACATGGTTGGGTCATGTTTTCATCAAGACACTTGGTAGTGAAACCGGGTACTGCTCTATATACTATTAGAGGATAAATTTGGCGAACATTGCAGTGTTAGAGGGATCCCTGTTACCAAGATGTTATTGTCCTATTCGACAAATATTTGTACCAGCTCCATAAAAACAATAATGAAATCTCTCAACACATCTTAGCTTGCATAAAATTGTAAAAAAAAATAGTTTTCACTTGTAGGCCACCATTGTTGTTTACATTGAAATGTTGTCTGTGTATTGAAATCATATGGCTGCACTGGGTTCAGTCCCATTCACTTTTACATTGCAAAAACAGGTCATCTGTGCCACACTTCCAATTTGAACCCAAGATAGATGTGAGTGAGGAGAATAACACTGACGACAGGAGGCGAAATAAGCTTCAAAATGAAAATAAACAAAGACATGTAGAGACAGGAGTTGGCCAAAGTCGGTGGTGTGAATGCAGCAATTGCGCTGCTATTCTGACAGGGGGAGAGAGTGTCTAATGCGAGGAGCTCCACTGTTTGTCTTCAGCTGTTCACTGTAGACTTACGGAATGCTATGTCAACTGACCTGGTGACTCGTCATCAGTTTCCTCTGTGATCTTTCGTCATCAGATGCTACTTCTGCAGTAGCATGTTGTTGACATCCTTGCAGAAAACATCCAGCATCTCCTGCCTGTGGCGTTTGTTGAAGCGAGTTTCACTCGTTTCCGGATGACCTTTAGTATGCTTATGAAAGAAAACTGTGCGCACAACGTTTGGCTTTAGTCTCTGTTTAAAACTAGCAGCACCCGTGAGCTCTTTCAGCAGCTTAGCTTGGCTAAATGCATCAAATACATCGGAGAGAAGAGGCAAGAACACGGCCGTGGGTCCTGCGGAAGTTCTGCACATCCATAAGCAATATCCCTGTCCTTTCTTCTCTGCTTGTCCCTTGGAAAGCTGTGCAGACGAACATCATTCTCTTTGTTTTCCTTGGACTGGAAATTGCATGCAGAAGCATTAAAACATGGCACTATTCTCACTATTACACTATTAAAGTTAATGCAGTGCAACCAGTTTACGTCATCAACCCAGCATACGTTACACTAGTAAATTCATGGCTGCGCTTGTAGGTTAAAACATGTGTTTTGAATTGAGATTTTTTAAAAATAACAATTCTTCATGCTTTTTTTTATCAACACATTCAAGTATGAGACAATCATCGAAATGCATTTATGCCGATTTAAAAAAAGCAAACAAACAAAAGTTTAGATTTTGATTGATTATATGAAAGGTATTATCTCCCCAGACAGATTATTAAGAGTGAATGAGTTATGCGTTGAATTCTTTGTCTGAAAATGATCCTGCAAACCTAAAATGAGTTCCAATTGGCAGGTGGAAATGGATGAAGGAGTCTGGCTCTGACACAAAGTACACATTCCACTTGGATAAATGAATTGCTAATTAAAAAGGTGCTATTTGTCCCCATTGATTTAATGTAAAATATGAGAGAAGAACAGACATATCCGTCCAGTACTTTAAAATTAAGTTACAGCAGTCAACATGTGGTTGTTGATGTCGTATAAGGGGAAAAATGTACACAAAATATCTTCCAAATGGTGATGCATTTGAACAGTTGGTGTTTAATAAAGAATACAAAGAGAAGAACAATATTTATGATGCCAGGGTTAGTTTAGAGTGCTCACTAGTTGCAAAGGACTATTTTCCTAAAATTTCCATTGTCAATATTGCTTGCATGATGGAGCAAAACAAAATCTTTCACCATGATGGGGACTAGAGGTTTTACGTCTTTATTATGGCTTTGGTTATTGATACATCTGTGACTGACGATGCTATTGATAATTACTTTAATTCTTTGAGTAATTTGATAAAATCATGCTTTTGGTCGATAACATGATTGAAGGACTTTTCGTGTCGAGGGCAAAAATCCAAAACATTAACATATGAAGTGGTTTGTTCTTATTTTGAGAAAGCTTTATTTCATTGACCATGACTGTCCGTTTCACAAAAGTATTAACTTATCATATCTTATAAAATGTTTGGTATTGCTGAAGATTTATTCCCTACACATAAAAAAACCTTGCATGTGTGGTTATTATACGTATCATTATGACCTGAGATTGTAGAGTATGATAATGTAGGGGTTCATGTCTACTCAAGTCTATACCATGCATAGCTGAACTTAGACTTCTCACCAAGCTTGTTTGTGTAGTCGATGCACATTAAAGTACCAAGTTTGTGGAGGTTCTCAGTCATCCAGGCCCTGGTGAATTCTTGTCATAATCTTCTTGTTGTGGCAACTGGACCTGAAATTCTTCTCTTGAAGAAATTTCACCCCTCATCCAAGAGGCTTCTTCGGTTCTAATGACCTGTGGGGAGTTTCTGAATATAACTGCCAGTGTTTTGGCCGGGTCTAGGTTACGGTGGCTCATTATGTAAATGTAAGAGTTGATCGGCGGAAACTAGGTCTAAAGGGCGTTGTTATGCTAATGGGGGTGTTGTTCGTCGTGGACAAAATAGCAATTTTTGTTGGATTACCTGGATTTGGATTGTGAAAAGGTAAAGCTAAACAAAGGAGTGAAACCTGTTGGATCACATGAACTGAGGCTCATATGGAAGCTGCCGGGGGCTGGTTCTGGTGGTGGATCTTTCCTGGTTGTTTGGAGGATGCAAGTGGACCGGGTCCCTGTGTGCAAATTCGTCTCAGTATTGATCCCCGTACGGCGCTATATGCTTGTGAAAGGTTGTGTCTAAGGCCCCCTCCTCTGTGCAGAGATGTTTTATCTGTTTTGACAAATATGGCTTTTTTGACTCCTCTCTTGCACCATCTGTCTTCTCTGGCCAGAATACGGACATTGCTGTCTTCAGGTGCTGGTGGACCACAGAGTCCTGTCCTGAAGAGGTGGCTCTCCTGTGTTGGGCCATCTGTTTGTGCAGAGGTTGTTTGGTCTCACCACTTCAGGACAGTGCTCCACGGTCCACCTACACCTGAAGACAGCAATGTCCGTATTCTGGCCAGAGAAGACAGATGGTGCGCGAGAGGAGTCAAAGAATACATATTTGTCAAAACAGAAAAATCATCCATTTGCACCCTCCAAACAACCAGTAGAGATCCTCCACCAGAACCAGCCCCCGGCAGCTTCCACATGAGCCTCAGTTCATGTGATCCAAGAGGTTTTACTCCTTTGTTTAGCTTCACCTTTTCATGATCCAAATCCAGGTAATCCCACAAAAGTTGCTATTTTGTCCACAAAGAAGAACACCCCATTAGCATAGCAACGGCCCTTAGATCTAGTTTCTGCCGATCAACTCTTACATTTACATAATGAGCCACCATAACCTAGACCCGGCCAAAACACTGGCAGTTATATTCAGAAACTCCCCGCAGGTCATTAGAACTGAAGAAGCCTCTTGGATGAGGGATGGAATGTCTTCAAGAGAGGACATTCAAGCCCAGTTGCTACGACAACAAGATTACGACAAGAATACAGTACCAAAATATTGTCTAAAAAAATGCCTCTATTACATTAGGAACAAGCCTCCTATATTTGATGACGTAATTTACCACTCATGACTGAGAAGGCAAATAAAACAAGTCAACTGAAACATGCATAAAAGCCTCCATTTCAGTCAATGAATTCACTTTCTGAAGGTGAAAGGGCTGTTCAGAAATTAAGGACCGAACACTTGATGAGACCCGATAATTTTAGAATGAGAATTTTTTTTTTTGTTCCTTTGCTGTGGTTTTACATGTACCTTTGCCTTCTTACATATTCCAAGACTTTTTTATTTGGATAAGTCGACGGTTTGATTCAATCACAACACTAGAGGCAAGATAAATACAGAACAATATCAAAAGAGAAGACCGTTTTCCCAAACCAAAAATGCTTTAAGAAATATGGAAAAAAAGGTAGAATGGGAAAACTGGTAGGGTTGAATTCCAAAAAGTGTGCAACCGAGGTCAAAAATAGTTGAATAATCTGCTTTTTTTTTATTTGTTCTCTGTCACATAATCAAAAAACAGGTCTATCAAATATTAGTGAGGAAATCATTTTGAGGAAGCAGAGATGATCGCCAGCTTTCAGCAGCCTTTGCAAGCCAATTAGGTTCATTTAAGTGTCGTTCAACAGAGCAAAGAGCCCCTATTTTGAAGTCATTTCTCGGCAATGATGGCCTCAGCACCAGTCTGTATCCATAGCTCTATAGGGAGCTCACTGATGAGCTTTCATCAGTGCTGCTAGCCACTTGTCCCACATCTCTGTCTCTCCCTAATTACACTGATGAATAAGGCAGTAGTAGTAATCCATCCTCAACTGATGAGGCTGTGTCTTTGCCGTTATTGTCTTGTCTTATGCATAGGTGTGTCACGTATCACGTAGCTAAAGACAAGTGTGTTAGAACCATCCACTCAGCGCCTCTTCATTAAGATGTATTGGGATAGCTTAGGATGTAAGAAATCAGGGTGCAAAGCAGTTCCTTTCTCTGGTGAAGCAGTGCTTCAGTGAGTCATGAGTAAAAGCACATTGAGATAATATCCTTTTCAGATTCAGGGACTTAGATTGCTTCACACAACAGACAGTCTTGGGATACTTAAACAGGAAATAGATCTGTGCACAAAATCATTTCCTGTAAATTGAAATGATGATTTTTTTTCAAGAATTGGAGACAGACAGGAAAAATACATTTCCTGACCAAAAGCCATCACAGAGCTTTGTCGGATCTGGCTAACAAAGCACTGCGCATGTATAATGTGCAGTGGAGTTAAGCTGAGGCTTTGTCTCTTAAATGCCGATTGATTGTAAAGTGTGAGATGGACAAATGGTAAGTTTAATCTCTTCCTCTCTCATGCACATACACAAACGCACTAAGACACACACAAACACAGACACTAACACTAAGACACAAACACATGCACACAAATACAAAATGGCCTGTTTTATATATATATGTTGCGTTTATTTTAAAGGATTTTTCACATCTAAATCAGAACTAATTTTATTCATTTCATTGTTTTTCCATTTTTTGCAGGTTAAAATGCAATATCTCCAGGCTCTTTATGCGAATCATTGATTCATTTCGATAATGCACACATAGGACTTTGCTTAATAAAATGGCAAATTTCTCTTTAAGTTGCTGTCAAACCATATTTGTGGCTTGCACATTTTCTTCATGAGAATAGCGCTTGAACTGCGAAACTCTTCCAGTCCTTGCAGAGTTCCTTATATTGTGCATAAAACAGCATCCATGGGCAAATTAAGTGCTATAATTTGTTGCCCAATACGACATCAGGTACTGCTTTAACACCGAGGTGCAGGAAATTTAGCTCAATATCCATTAACCATTAAAAATATGCATATGTACATATCTGCACTGTCTTATTACATCTTTATGTTTCATTTTTAGTTAGAAAGATTAAACTTTTGTCTCACAGCTGCACACTGACTTATGAGATAACTTGAGGGGATAACCGTCTTGAATGGGTTATTGTTATGCTTGATAAACAAATTACATTTTATTAGATTAAAAAAAAAAGTTTCATTCATGAAAATGTACAGACACAATTGCAAAAAAAAAGAAAAATAAATACAATTAATTTGAATAAACATGAGCAACATACCATACCGCCTAGCAAGGTAAACTAAAAATATACTGAGGAAGAAGGCCTTACTTAGGTACAAGAGGTGCTGAGGTCCTCAACAGATGTAAATCTGGACTCATTCGTGAAATGTCAATCATATAATTTCACCCTGACACACTAATGTATACCTGTACATGACAATAAGCCGCAGGTGTATGTATTGTCAGATCTTTGTCAACATGCAGATGTCTTGGCACTTGGTGTGAAATTTTATGAAATGCAGACAGGTTTCAGGGGAGAAATTGATGAACCATGGAATTAAACAAATTGTACTATCCTCTAAACACCAACTTAAAGGAGCACCAGTAAACATTACATAACTGTAAAAAGAAATACCGGCCACTATGGAATACTTTGTCTTACATATGAGTCCATTAAGAAATGTTTGAAAGGATGAAAATTGGGCGTTCAACTTCAACCCCTTAAAACTAACATAAAGCAGTCAAGCCACCTAATATGCCTAGCTCCAAGTCAACGGACATACACCTCAGGCTTTGTAGAGAGAACTTTGAACCTCATACACATGAAGCAAGGTGAGAACACTGCAGTGGCCTGAGCAGAACCAGATGAATAAAAAAGTGTTCAGATCTACAGTCCAGTTTAGAAATCTGTTTTATCTTACAGCTTGAATGTCATCAATATAATATATATAATATTTCAAATAAATAGCGCCAAAGTTAAAAGAAAACAAATGTACATAATGCTAAATTTTCCCTGTTTTTTTTTCCTTCTTCCTATTTTTTGTCAGTTCTTTGACAGCCTCTCTGTATTTATGTTTGCCTTCCACATGGTTGGGAACCCCCTACCACCTGGATGCTGGAAGACTTGTAAGTTGTAGCTCAGCCTCTCACTCACTCTTGCTGAGTTTTGAAGTTTACAGTTTTTGCTTCCACTCTACACGCTTCCTGGTTGGATTTCTTCTGATTGTCCAGTCATACCTATTGCCAAAGCTTAGCTTCCTTATTCAGCTTTTACCTACCAATAACCAGCCTCTTTGAACAGGGTATATATAAAAATAGGATATAAAACTGAGATGAACCATACTTCTTTGGTCTAGAAAACGACAGATAAGCTGGCATACTATGAATTATATTAGTTAAAATGCTTATTTATTTCCTGAATATCTTAATCTGTGGCACAGCTACTAAAGACCATGATAAGCCTGTCACCCCTTCGGTCACTTAACACATGCTCTTCCTCTGTGAAATCGGTTCCAACTCTCTGAATCCTCATATGGAATTAACCAGGGTCTTTGCTTCACTGTAAGAGACTGTGCAGCTTGGGTGAATTTGTCTGACCCCCTGAGACGTTCTCCAGAGGATTTCATCCGTAGCTTACACTTACAATGGTCAACCAAGATTATTTATTAATTTACTTATTGCGATCAGCCAATGCCTAAAAGACCGAGCAAGCCAGCAATTGCTGGGGCATTCTATGTGCAGCCCCTTTTTTTCAATTTCATTTCAAGTATCAGTATTCAGAACACTTTGCGCAATAATTACAATACTTTGCCTTTACTTGCCATAGACTGAATGTGAACACATTTTTTTTGGATGACAATCAAGTAAAATCGGTACAAATGAGCACCATTGCCCGCATTGGTCCTCGTCAGTTTGTTGCATTATGTTTGTAGCTTGGAACGTCAAAGGCCACCTGATTCATTGCACTGAACCTCATGCTCTCTGGTAAATTCAGTACGTACATCACTCAAATGTCCTTTCCTCACTGCAAGCCTAACACTCCTCTCATTCTAGCTATCCCATGGTTAAAGAGCAGAGGTGTCTTTTTTCCTCTTTTTTTTATGCACATGGATCCAACCCCTGGGTACAGTGAATTCCAGTCAAGGCACATTCTACAACTTTTGCTTTTTGAAAATGAAATAAAAAAAATAAAAATAAAAAAAAACCTCCTTTGCCAGGGGTGTGGTTTGAAGGGATTGCACTGAATACCTTCATTAATGAAGAGATATGTTTAAGAGAAGTATATAGGTAAAACAATCAGGTGGTCAGCTTCCATGCATTTAAAGAGGCAGGTGAAGAATGGATGCAATTGTCTTTGCGCAAAAGTATGATGATGATGACTTACAAGAATATACACATGAAAAATTTGATCCCAGTTGAATTCACGGGAAGAAAAGTGATAGGAAAACATTGAACGCGAAAGAGACAGAAGCACACCTCTGTTTCAATATGCAGTGAAAGAAATGTGGCAGGAAATTTCAGTCAGTATTTCCTTGAGTTCTGGCATCAAAAGGACTTCTTCACAATGCAGTACAATAACCACAGGTGATGGAAAACAAAAGACAGTGAGAGTACTTTTGTCGTATGATGAAACGCGAAATGCATTTACAAAAAGCTCATAATAACACAGGTCAATGAATGCTGGTTCATAATGCAATCAATGCGAGATGCAAAACACAACTTTAATGCAAACCTTTTATGCTCTTCTATTATCTGGGCACAAACTGTAAATCTCCCTGTAAATTCTGATTGATCAAATGTTCATGTTGGCAGATCAGGTCTGATCCTTCTTGGTTCTCAGATTACCCGTATATTTATTTTTTTTATTGGCACCTTATACTTTTAAAATTGCGTTTGAATGTCGATTTGCAGTAATCAAATGACAGATGTGCTGCAAGGTCAAAAAGAGTTAAACTTCATGTGAATAAATGGTCTTTTGTGCATGTTACATATGTCTGTGGGCATCAGCAGAGCCTACAATATCTACAAACCCTGGCCCTTTAAGTTTGAATTCTTATCAACAAAAAGACAACCGAACAGAAAATACAAATATAAATAAATAAATAATTTCAGACCCCCACTATGAATTGCTGTATCTGTGGCAAGCAGCCATCTTCACACTTGAATTTAGTAAATACTTGTACATGTATCAGCTGATCTTCATTAGTCTTAGAAGCCTTAGTAAACAATGTTTTCGAGTGATTTAAAAAAAACAACAACAACAATTTGCTGTTATCTATATAGTTATTACTGTAGTCATAACTGTTATCCTTATTCAGGCTCTTGTCCTGCAATATTATGACAGAGACTGCTAGGAAAGCACAGTTTTTACAGCTGCTGAAAGACCAACACCAGGCACAAAAAAAATCAGCAAAAGAGGTTTCTGAGCTTGGAGTTGCTCACTGAAGTTCTCTCTCGGTGGTCCAGCTCGGACATTTCATCAACACATCAGGTGGGCCTGAATCATGCCAAACAGGAGGATGCAACAGCATGTATAAGCAGTAAAAAATACTTTGGAAGGATTCACATTATTCCTCCTCTTCTTTTCTTAACCTATTACATGCACCAGGTTGTCATTGAAGTGACCCCTGATGAAAACGCTATATAGTATATAAAAATACACAGGGTTTCTAATGGTCTCCACTTCTTGGTTTTGTCCAAACTTCCCTTTGCTCCTTGAACTGTTACTCTGCTAGCCCACTGTGGGTTTTTTTTTTTCAAGCATGAAATATTTCACGAAGCTGTCGGTGCCTCGTTCACTCTCCTTTCTGATTATCATCCTTCATCAAATGAAAGAGTTGACAAGGACAAAGTGCCCTCTATTATGCAATAGCCTTTAACCCCTAATCCTAAAGCAATTACTTTATTTGGTCAAATAAGCTCACAATTGTCTCTGCTCCTCATCCTACCTAGCATGTCATTCTTTAAGAGCAGCTATCTATGGCTCCTGATTCCTGCCATGTGGAGCCCTTTTTTTCAACACCACCTTTTCCGCAGTCACAAGGTGTGGAATCACAGTATGACCCCATAAATCCATAGCCAATTTCAAATATGCACTGTATATAGGAAATTATCTTGTCTTTGCATACATGAAGATTTCTAAGCAAATTGGATAAGACACTAAAACCACTACTTAAAGTGAGGATGCGGTGATAAGTTCATTTTATATCTCAATAGAAACCACAAATATGAAAGGGATTCAACCAGTAAATAAAAGCAAGGCTAAAATAAATAAATACAATCATAGTACATAAATATCTTGAAAGACCTTATTAAGATCAAATTCCCATATATTTCTTACTACAATAACCTTGTAGAATTCTCTCCTCTACCAATTTAAAATATAGGGAGACAGCCTGATAACGCTTGACTTGCATAGAAAACAACCAGCTGGTCTCTTAGGAAACCCTCTGTGAGTAATTGTGATACACTCCAGTTTACAGTGCCTCCGAGCATGTTTACTCAACACAGGAAAAAATGAAACAAAAAAAAAAGAAAAAAGTCTGTAGAGAAAGTAGCTGCTTAAGTGAAAATGACTTCTCAAATCCCATGAATAACTGTAAGGGTTCCAGACAGCAAACAAGTAGATGAATAGCTGCAGATCACCAAACAAAGGAGACAAAAACAGCTACTTTGCTTGAGGCATGAAAAGCATAAGAAGAGTTGGCTGGCATGAGTGGCCGAAAAATATGATGTCTCTTTTCAATGGGGGAAACATCTTTCTCCAAATTTATATGTAATATTACCGACACATAAAAAGCTCTTGCAGAGGTGTTTGATACAATGACGTCATACTCACGAGGAAATCCACAAAGGCTTCAAACCTCAGACTTGAAAAGAAAAATATGTAAGATCTTCATCGAGAGACAAAGGTGGGTCTCCCGAGTCCCATTTCCCCACCTCTCCAGTATTAGCTCTGCCAGCCAAAGAAATATTTTACTCCATGACAAATGAGAGACGAGCGTCAATGCGCAGACAGTGCGGGGGTGGTCCCCTCTATTTTCCCCTTCAAACAAAACGTAGCACAGCTGCCATGTCCTCCATGATGACCACAATTGCATTTAAAACTCCTGATTAAATTTTGCAGTTTAGCACAATATTGTTTTGCAATGAATTCTTATGAAAAATGTTGGAAGATTATGAAAGCTGTGTGGGCACTGAAGAAGGCAGTTAAAGGGTGGGGGCGGAGATGACACCTTTCATTTTTTTTTTTTTAATTCCAAAGCTTCAGTGGATGCTAAATGAATCCCTGCCATCACTGCTCTTCTTTTCCTCCGCCCACTCTTGCTCCACCTGTCTGTCACACTCCCCACTTCAGTCTTCTAAACAGGCATAAACACTCCCTTTCAGCTTTGTTAAAACTCCCTCATTTCCTTTCAATGAAATGCTAAACACCCACAGACATCGAAAATAGTTGCAATACACTGTATTTGGTAATGGATACCATTCAAAAAAACAATTTAAAAAAGAATGTAAAAATTATTATTATGTCATCCCTCAACTTTTTCCTGGCAATTTTCTTTGATATCCGAGTGTCACAGTACCTCTTTTTTCCCCTTTAGAGGTGACACAAAATGCAATCAGGCTGAATGTGAAGCCAGCAAATTCAATAATGGAGGCAAATGGAAATGAAACTGGAGACTCTGCACTTAAGGCGGGATGGGCTCACGGCCCTAATAAGCCCTCTTCTGTCACCGCTTCCCTGCATCTAAATTAAGCAGAGGCCCTCCAATCAGTGCAGGCAAACAAAAGAGCCGGGCAAAGAGACAAGAGTGCAGCTGAATACCAATCAAAGTAAAGAGTACCAGTCATCAACATTAGTGTGTGTGCATTTGTGCATGCATGTGTGTATGTGTGTCTATATTGTTGCTGTGGGGATTCGTCAAGGATATACTGACAATCTGAAATATGTTTTTGTCTGAGAGAGTTTTTGACCAAACTCAGACAACGTGCAAAGTCAGACGAGTGCATCAAATCACAGATCTTTTAGTGTCAATTAAACTGAGTGGTTGGACAAACTTCAGCTCATAATATGTCTTTTGACCATGAGAGTCATTCCGTAAGTACAAATGATCAACAAAAAATACATTCATATGTGACGTGTTTGTGACGAACTTTGGGTTTGTCATCATATTTAGGGAGCTTGTATTCATTTTCAACTTGTACAAAAAACACAATTTAATTTCATTACTGCACCCCAAATATCCAATAGTGTCACAACAGCAGAATCCGAAACATCCATGGAATTTGTTAAATTCATAATAAGATCATCAAAAAATGTTGCTGATTTTGAGTGAAGAAGAAATTCCCCTCATCCAGTTGGGGGTTCAGGGCCTGACAAAAAGAAGGCTCACATCACAGGACACACACATGTGAGAATTAAAATAGATAAAATAAAACAAAGTGTTAGTCATGAGTTTTCAAAGTTTTACCTAGAGGTCCGGCAACCCATTTATCAAATAAATTGCAACTCCAATGTACAGACAGCCGCATGAACGCTGCCTCATGTTGTTTTAGCTATAACAGAGATGATTGTTTTGCTGCGGCTTTACCTTGACAGTGGGGCCACTCTTTGCTCTGTTATTGTGCTGGAAACAGTGCTTTAGTACAATTGCCTGAGCTGAAAAGATCAAAATAAAACTTACAGGACATCATCAATGGGCCATGGGGGAGCAGTCAAAACAAGAAAACTGCTGTGCAGCTTAGCTCATAACATGAAATGTGGGCTATCATTAAATGTCAACTCTTGAGTGTGAATTACAAAAAAAAAAAAAAAAAAAAACTCTTCAGATGGGCATTGTACTCATATTCTGTTGTGTGTACATAAATACTATACATGCTGCTGATGCATTTTGCTCAAAATCATAATGGAGTGTAATATGCAGGAAGAGTGTAAAATGGAACTAACCTGCCACATTAAAATTAAAGCTTAGAATGGGTTGGATGTGCAATTTGTCATTTTATGGCACAGAGCACCCATTCCCGTAATTTGGGACACATGAAAACAGGTGCGCACACATACCAGCAAATCAGCTATGACCAGTAAATTGTCTCCATCTGGCTCTACAGTATAAAAAGTGCAAGGCTGAGCTAGCCTGTCTTCTTTTTTTCTCACTACTTGGCTTAAATAACTTCCTCACACATACTTTGGAGAGAGAGTGACAAGAAATGGCGACATCCTATAACACTAAGGGATTGGATATCAGAGTGAGAGTTACACGACAGATATGAAGTGAGACTTAGACTTACTGTAAAAACACAGCAAAATCAAACAGGTTGCAAATGCCCGGGGGAGAATCGAGACACCAAACTGCACGAACTATTAATTTTACCGTGATATACAAACGTGTCATGAGAGAACCATGTGGCTTCAAGCAAGACAAAGCACAAGACAGTTTGAATATGATTATTGTCAAAGAAAACCCAACAAACTCTAATCTTCGAACCCCAAACTGATTTGATTAATTTATCTGACAGAGTAAATTAAGAATATCAACTAAATATTACAGTAAAGCCTAATCTTTTGATAACAATGGAAGATATTGTATGTCCCTCTGTACCATATCAGAAATTGCACAATCACAGACCTTTTTTTACATCTATATAACAATATTTTCACATTATTTCAATACTTTTGTCCAAGTTTTCATGTCACCGTGGGATTGTAAGAAGTGTCTTTTCGATTCGGAGAAATTGACAAAAAAGTTGACTTTGACTTTGAGGTTAAACTGACTAATTTTTTTTTTATGAATCTGTTGACCGCCACCACATTCTAACTCTCAACAGATTTGCACTTTTTCATTTAAAAAGTGGCAGTTGTAAACTTTTAAAAGTCTCGGATGATGGGCCCTCCTTCAGAGAATGCCCTTCATTCTGTATTTATCAGTCCCTGATGGTTGCAAAGTAGCAAGAAAAACACTATATTTTAATCAATGTTATTACTACTGATTGATGAATTATTGTTGATGAAAGTAGTACATTTATTATTGCTATTATTATGGTCCCCTGTCAGAATTGAACCAGGTTGTTTCGTACTGTCAGGCCAAAGTGCCAACCCCTATGCTTCTGTGTCGCCCTTTTATTAATACTATTATTATTATTAATATTATTATCACAAGTCATGTTGTAATCATCATCATTATTGTTATTATCAAACAATCTCATCTAAAACAAAGTGGTACTGAATCTACAAAGCTACTGTGCCAAGGCCAGTGCCAATTTGATTAAGTTAATTTAACAGTGTTAGCAAAAAGGACTGGTATCTATTTACTATGCACTCTATTCAATGTAATTAGGCAGCAGTCACGGTGGTCAGCGTAGATTTGCTGAGTGCTGTCACTGTGTCATGGTGTTAATGCCAGACTCCCTGTTATTTTTAGTTGACAATGTTTTGCAACTTTCTGTGGCTGCTTTGACAAGTATACCACTTTGATACTGTGAGAGAATATGAAATAAAACAATCTGTGATGAAAATAAATATTAATGAAATCTTACAAGACACCCCTCTTCATGCCATATCTTGGCCACTACTTTTAAATACGGATCCTGAATACTAATACGAATAATTGCTCAATAAATCTTGGACATCTTGTGTTTCGGGGACCAATTTATCAATTTTACATGTATTTATGTAATCTTTAAAGGAGAATCTTTCGTTTCTGATTCCTTACATGCTGAGATAGTCATGAACTGGAAAAATCTAGTTGTGGAAAGATTTAGTATGACTAATTTGAAAAAAGTCGAAATAAAAAGCTCTGTAACAATATTTGGTAAAAATACAAAAGCCTGTAGATAAAGACTTCTAAAAATAGATACACAGATAAATCAAGTAATAAAGTTATGCTTGATAAAATGTGAGATGGGTAAAAGTCAGAAATTAGGGGGAAACTGAATCCTCTCCACTGACTTAAATAGGAATGATGATTATGTATATACATATACACATATGTGTGTGTATGTATATATATATACACACACACACACACACACACACACACACACACACACACACATATATATATATATATATATATATATAACAAAAAAAATACTATTTTGGAATATAGCTGGTCTTTTCTCCTGCTCTGCTCATAGAGAGTGATAAGAGCCTGGTGCATGTATTCATTATGGTTAGATGGTGTATTTCCCTACCCTGTGCAGGAAGATGGGCTATCTGCCTTTTAGTACCGTATATGTATTCCACAGCTGTGCTTCCATGCTGGTATATAAACTCAGCTGTAACAACGGTTTATCATTTCAAAAGATCAATTTCCCTACCTTGATCATTCCTGAGCCTGGAGAGAGTGAAATCTTCCTCTCGATCAGCTGAATTTATCTTGGCAAATCATCAGAAGGTGCACACTGTGATCGAACTGATGACTTTATTATTGAGGACTTTACAAAATGACTCCTCCTGATGACATGTAAAATTAGGCACTTAAAAGGGGAACATATGCAGGGTGGGGGGTTTCATAGCTCTTCTATTGCATACGAAATAGATGTTTGGCTTTACCCACTCACTGGAGGTTCTGTCACACATGTTATCCAGGATTGGAGAACATTGACCCATCTGACACAGTGTATCAGCCAGTGGACATTAACCAAGCCATCAAAAAAAAAAAACAGTACACCGGGGGAAGAGAAATACAGCCTCCTGGGACAATTACCCTTCTTTTATGGACAACTTGGCTTCCTTTCCAGCTGGGCCAGAGCCACTAATTAAAAGATAGACTCCAAACTGAGGCGTTTCCTTGTAAAGAAGGCAGGAGGTTAATACAAGGTTACTGTTAAAATGTGGCATGCTTGTTCAATCACTGTAAAACATATGCAAATAAAGAAATTATAAAAAAAGAGGAAATATTATAAAAAGAAGAATGGAGAATTTCATGTCTATAAAACACTGATACTGCCATTTTAATTATGTTTCCAAACATTTTAAATTGAATATAAATTCATTTCAATACAACTGTTTACAAGTTTCTACATTTTTAATAAATGCTTGCAGTTCATAAATGGATTCTTGAAGATTCCAGATAAATTTCTTCCTGATTTTGCATATCTTGTTGATTTTTGTTCAATAACATTGATCATTTTTAGGGAAGGGTAAGCATTTAAATTATAAAAAAATAATTTTTATGTTGTTCATGAATGCTCTAGTGAATAATCAAGGTAATTAAATTAGGGGTAAAGACTATAATCTGTGTCTAGGTATAAAAAAAATCATGTGCCACAATTTCGGCTGTATGAAAAAATATAATATTCAAACAACAGCTGGTGTGCAACAATTGATTTTGTTTTAGTTTGTATTTTACAAGGTGAATCCATAGCGGAGGCGACGCTGCAACGACAAGTCCTGCCTGCCTGTTGTCTACGCAGATCTATGAGTTGCATAGCATTACATAATACTGATGTGTTTTTTTTTTTTTTTTGTTTTGAAAAAGAAGCACTGGTGCTTTGGTGTTCCAACACTGGAAAAAAAGCCAAAAAAAAAAGCTCAGATGAAAGAGGGAAAAAAAAAAATTTTTTCCAGGCAGACTGAAGGCTCTCTCCTCTTTTTTTTTCCTCTGGGTTTGCAATTCCACAACTTCA
>CAAKHD010014354.1:81387-103058 GCA_901007705.1 Fistularia tabacaria
TGCGCAGTTTTGTGTTTGATTGATTTTAATAATTCTGATGTTTTTTTTTTTTTTTTTTTGTTTTGAAAAAGAAGCACTGGTGCTTTGGTGTTCCAACACTGGAAAAAAAGCCAAAAAAAAAAGCTCAGATGAAAGAGGGAAAAAAACAACTTTTTCACAGGCAGACTGAAGGCTCTCTCCTCTTTTTTTTTCCTCTCGGTTTGCAAATCCACAACTGCAGCATTTTCTGGGGAAGAAAAAGCAGCGTTTGAAGCTGGGAGATATGTTTTAATCATTCTGCGCCTTAATGATGACACTGGATTCATTATTAATGGGCTCCATCCTCTCACTCCCCTTCTCTCTCATAACAGGCCATAGTACGGTTGGGTATTAGAGCTCGTCGTTTTTGCTCTATTTGATCTTGGTGTAATTATACAATTTTTTGGAGATCACACCGCATGCTTTATGTTAAGTAAAGAGAGCCTGGAAGTAGTTTTATTTCTATACAAATTCCAAACACAATTACACAGGCCAACCTCCCCCAACCCAGACCGTTTCTTTTACAGAAGTTTAAATCAGCATCATTTAACAGCCCAAGCTTGAAAACACACGGATCAACGAGGGTAGTAGTGAGCGCAGGGCTGGATTGAGCAGGTTGAGACAGAAGGCAAGCAGGGATTCATAAATAAATAAAATAGTTGTCTGCCATGCAAACATCAGTATTGTGGGATTCTTCTGTCAGGTGTTTGCCTTTTATCATAAGCACTGGATAAAATATCTTTGATCCTTTTGATCTTTTTGCTCAGCATTGGACAAATTTCTACCACAATGTTCAAATGCAGACGTCATGACAATGACAGTATCTCAAGTTTATGGAAAAAAATGAAATAAACAAATGTTACATTTTAGTACATCACGTCCTACAACAGATATCTATCTTCTGCCAGTTATATAAAGTTCCCTTTTATAATTATCATATCATTAGTATCATGGGTCATAACATCACCCACACTATATGGACAAAAGTATTCGCTCACCTGCCTTGACTCACATATGAACTTCAGTGACATCCCATTCCTTATCCATAAGGTTCAATATGACATCAGTCCACCGCTTGCAACTATAACAGCTTCAACTCTTCTGGGAAGGCTGTCCACAAGGTTGAGGAGTGTGTTTATGGGAATTTTTGACAATTCTTCCAAAAGCGCATTTGTGAGGTCACACACTGATGTTGTACGAGAAGGCCTTGATCTCAGTCTCCGCTCTAAGTCATACCAAAGGTGTTCTATCGGGTTGAGGTAAAGACTCTGTGCAGGCCAGTCAAGTTCATCCACACCAGACTCTATCATCCATGTCTTTACGGACCTTGCTTTGTGCACTGGTGCACAGTCATGTGGGAAACGGATAGGGCCAAACTGTTCCCACAAAGTTGCGAGCATGGAATTGTCCAAAATGTCCTGGTATGCTGAAGGTTTCAGAGTTCCTTCCACTGGAACTAAGGGGCAAAGCCCAGCTCCTGAAATACAACTCCACACCATGACCCCCCTCCACCAAACTTCACACTTGGCACAATGCAGTCAGACAAATACCGTTCTCCTCGCAACCGCCAAACCCAGATTCGTCCATCAGAAATGCAAGATAGAGAAGCGTGATTCATCCAGAGGACTCGTCTCCACTGCTCTAGAGCCCAGTGGTTGTGTGCTTTACACCACTGCATCCAACGCTTTGCATTGCACTTGGTGATGTGTGGCTTGGATGCAGCTGCTCGGCCACGGAAACCCATTCTATGAAACTCTCTGCAGACTGTTCTTGAGCTAATCTGAAGGCCACAGGAAGTTTGGCGATCGATAGCGATTGACTCTGCAGAAAGTTGGCGACCTTTTCGCACTCTGTGCCTAAGCATCCGCTGACCCCGCTAAATCAGTTTACATGGCCTACCACTTTGTGGCTGAGTTGCCGTTGTTCCGAAACACTTCATGTTCATATAATACAGCTGACAGTTGACAGTGGAATATTTAGGAGCGAGGAAATTTCACAACTGGATTTGTCTCAATGTGGCATCCTATCACAGTTCTATGCTGGAATTCACTGAGCTCCAGAGAGCGACCCATTCTTTCACAAATGTTTGTAAAAACAGTCTGCATGCCTAGGTGCTTTATTTTAATCACCTGTGGCCATGGAAGTTATTGGAACACCTGGTTCTGATTATTTGGATGGGTGGGCGATACTTTGGGCCATATAGTGTATGTATGATCTCAAAAGGGTTGCTTTCATCTTGTACATGTATAAAAACTGAGGTTAATCTCTGCTTTTTTTCCCTGATATAGTAGACCTTGTTTTCCCATGAAAAGAGAAACTGCTTAAACTTGTTTATGAATGACAAAATCAATATACATGCTCGAAAAGTGAAGATGGAAGGAAGAAGAAGGAAGTTGAACACTCTGAGTTATGTTGCTTTCAAATTCCAGCGGGTGAGGGGTTGCATTGAAAGCTTGCAAAATATTTGAAAGTAAAGCAAAAAAAAAACTGACTGAAATACAGTCTCAAAAGGACTTCACGCATGCCTCCTAATTAGCCCTAGTTGTGGTTATTATGAGCCCCACTGCACACCATGGGGTAATATGTTGGGTAGCAAGGCATGTTATATATATGCATGCAGATCATGTGGCAAGTGAATCAGGGGGTGAAGCTTAACAATTCAATATCAGAGGAGTTTCTTTAATGCATATTGTTATACATCCCTTCAACTCTGGTGACTGCTGAGCTGACGGTATACTGGTGCCGAAGCCAAATTGAATTCCATACTTCCTATGGCATCCAACTGTGTGCTGGATCACTAGGGGGATAAAACAGCAGTGAAGCTGTTGTTTAATCTATTGTGTGCAATGAAAAAGCTAAATCCATTTTTACACAAGCACACTGTCCTTCAAGGAAGTGCTTGATGTCGGAAAAAAAGAAATACGTACATATGCTACGATCAAATTTGTAAGGTAGTTTTCCTGTGTTCATTAGCAACTGTGAGTTATATGGCTTATCATTTTGGTTTAAGGAGCAAAGTAAAGGGGGTCAAGAGGGACAGTCCTGATTCATATGCATGGCTGGATCTACCTTAATTGCAATGCTTAGGCCCTGTGGGATCAGTTGATATGGAAGAAAGGCTGGCAATGTGAGGCACTTATCCAGGGTCTGTGCTAGAACTGGCTATATGTGGGAGTTCAGACCTCAGACAGGCAGGGAAACTGGGGGCCAGCAAAGGGGTTTGAAATACGGCAATGAAGTATAGTTTACTTTTGCCTCTGAGGATCAACACAGCTTCAACATGTTTCAAGAAATACGATGGTATTCAGGGCTGTAGATGATGGATTGTGGACATAAATTATGCAATGGATACCGCCTTGAAAACTCAAAGGATATCTGATACAGTACAATCATGGTTGTTTCTTAGTGCACAATTGGTGCATGCCATACTATTGCTGCACAGAATTTTCAAAAAGTCTAATTATTATTCTACTTTTAGTTGGCAGGAGGTGGTCAATCTCTGAGGCTGCAAGAAAACTATCATCATTTTTCTCCATACAGGGGAAAAAAACCTTAGAGCAAAAATAAATAAAGACATTTCTCAGGAAATGCAGGCTTATTAAAGAAAAAGAAGAAAAGGGGAAAAAAAAACAAAAAAACACTGAATTTGTGCACCATAGGTGACACTCACCCATTTATTTGTGGCAACAATATGAGGTTGATTCAAGAACCAGCAAGAAGTAAAGAAGAAAATAAAGTACTGATAAAACCAATTTGCTGAGAGGTCTCTAACAAAAACTCATCTGCAGACTCGTCAACTCGAAGAATCTCTTTGAAGTGACTGTTGATAATGTCAGGAGTCAACTGTATCAGAAAACAGGTAGAGGTGGCATCTTCTCCAGTGAATGTACATACTGTACTTTGTAAGAGCTTCGCTTAACAGGTTGCCTTCAAATGTATGTTTTCTTAAATAATTTGAAGCCAAGGGTGGTTATTATTTATTTATTCATGTGTCTATTTATCTATTATATACGGCTTTGTTTACTGGAAAAAGGTTCTTTTGACTGATATCGAGGCATCTAATAAATTATGAAGTGAGACTTTAAAACTACAACTTGCTTCATGTGACTGGTTCCAACTTATACTTACGTCTCCAAACATTCCTACCCAAAAATACCATGGAAAAAAAAAAAGGGTGTGTCACTTTTCCAAATTATACAATATGCTGGCATGTTCATAATTCATGATTCCTCAGTCAAGGGCTGTCATTAATTGTCAGCTATAAAAGGTAAAAAGAGAGAGTTATGTCAAATCTTCAAGTAAGTATGAAATGAATGATTTTTCAATGTTTATTTATTCATTCTTTATCTATACCACTCATCGTGCACTGAGTGTCATGGTGGTGCAGGAGCCTATTACAGCTGTCATTGTGTGAGAGACGGGGTTCCCCCTAGACTGGTCCCAGGTCAATCACAGGGCAACATATATAGAGAAAAAAAACACTCACTCTATCGTTCACACTTTTGGGAAATTGAGGGTCTCCGGTTAACCTACTCCATGTTTTTGGACTGTGGGAGGAAACTGGGTCAACCCCAGCAGACATCGGAAAAACATGCAAACTCTACACAGAAATACAGAAATGCCCCTTTCAGAATCCTCCCAGGAACCCTCATGATGTGAAGCTAACCACTGCGCCACAATGCCATCCTATTTATTTATCTATTCATTTATTTTACAAAAACACACACAATTTACCCCAGCACTTGTAATTATCAGTATTTTGCATAAAAATGGAAAAAAATAAAATGGTGCAATTAAAATAAATGAAGCAATTAGAATACATAATCTGATCAGTGAAATAGGTCTAAAGGTTAAAACTAAGCTCCAACAGATGGGATGGTTAGAAGAAAACTCACCAGGGTTGTGGTGCACTGTGTTCCGACTCCATAAAACACAGCTTATTACACTAAATCTGTCACATGCTTTAATATGGATCACTGTTAGATTGCCCGCCATCAATCAGCAAAACACTTGGCAAAGTCAACCGCTTCAGAGATGAGGATGGATTTCTACTGCCTGATTTCCACAACATGGCTGTTTGTTCTTATCAGTTTATGTACCAAAAAACAGATTTAAATGCAAGTGCCGAACATTTTCTGCATTCATTGTAACCCCGAGAAAGGGCGTAGGACTGTAAGACGTGTGACTTCTGTTTTACACTGAAATGAATCTCTTGTGAAATATTTGACACAGAATTGCCCGAGGTGCTAACTCACAGGGTAGATGCAGGATAAATTGCAATGCCCACAGGAGAGAAGAGTAAAGCGGGCAGATCGATGTCAGAGAAAAAGCCTTGGGCAAAATACAACAAAGGCGGATGCAAAGACTCTCTAGTGGGTCACAGTTTAGGACTGGAACCACATGACTGCTCCATGGTGGCTTGGACCCCATCTTGCTCCCTCATCCCCCAGTTTTCTCTGCATTTTCACCAAGCTGCTGAATAATGTTGTTCCCTACAAACTACCCCTGCAATGAACAAACTGTTAGAAAAATTGGCAGTTTGTTTTTTTTATTTCTCACTCTTTGGCTTAACTGTAGAGGACATGCCCTCTGGAAGTTAAATTAATTGTGTATGATTTTGCTCCATTCATGCTGGAAGGATGATGCTATTCCTGTTTGTTGTAAATTAATTCATTCATTTATTTTCCTGCCATTAAGAAATTCAGCATATTTCCGCCATAGTCTCTGCAGATTAATTCCAAACAAAAATGACACTTTGGGACTTGTAGAGCTGGTTCATTTTCTCCCTTAAAGTCATTAACAACATGTGCTATTTGCTAAGTGGCCAAATTAATGAGGTGTAGTAGACCCACATTTGCATAGTGTAAGGCCCCAGGGTGACCAAAACTGAAAGGCCTCCTTGCCATACATTTCCTTCAAAACGATACTTATTTTTTCTAATGGTTGTCAAAATTCCTTTCAGAGATGAAATGCTAATCACAGGTCTGACCCCTTTCACTTTTTTAGGTAAAATGATTGTTCATATTAACCGAATTTGCTCTTTTTCTCATTTTCAGAAAAAAAATACCAATATTTTGACTTTTTGACACACAGGCAAACACATACAAACACAGGTACACACCGTTGAGATTCTTTTTTCGATAACTCTGTAACTTTATTGTTCTGCGTGAAACTATTCTTATAATCTGAACCCATGTTTTTTGCTATAGAAAATATCTTGTTCTCAGTGGAAAAGTACTGAGCGCGTGAAACTCGCATGGGGGGGCCGATAAGTCGAAATCGTAGCATGTACTCGGCTTTGATGAACAAGATGTCCGTTGCTTAAACAACTATTTGTCTTGCAAACAAGTCCATATCTCTGTATCGTGCGTAAAACCAAGTCATCACACAAGCACACCTCATAAAGGACGTTGACCTCCAAGACAAATCCCCCTCTTTATGTATAAAAAACTCAGCCTTGGGTTTTTTGTACGCTCCTGCAGATCAGGAATAACTAAATAAACAAAATGCACATCCAAGGACCATTCTTTGTTATTCAAGAACTTTCTTAAAGAAGCCTCCAAAAAATTCCACAACACACATCTTTAAATTTAGCGAACATATTTTTGTTGGTTTTCATGTTAATTGCAGCCAAATCCTTTGTTTTTTTTCTAATCTCACTGATCTCTGGATATATAACTTTCAAGTACTGAAAAAGTAAGAAGATAAATCAAATAAAAACAGGAGGCTTCCAGCTTGTACCCCTTGGCATGAGACGCCGGGAGGATGAGTCAGAGAGGTGGAGGACGGCTGCAAAAATATAAAACTAACACTCACATGTTCTCACCAAGACATCTCTGTTTGCCTTCAAGTCCAATGTCCTTTCTTTCATTCACTCACCATGTTCATAACTAGATGCTGAAACATTCAGTACATCCCCTTGAGTGCTGACAGTGTCTCATACGAACCTGAGTGTAATAATTTCTCGAGTTTCATCACTCATCTTCGTCTCATATATTTCCACACTGCACAGCGTCATCGAATATAACCAAAGAGGGGTGAGCCTTAGAGTGAGCTCCATGACTTTTGCTCAGAATGTATGTGACAGTTGTCCCTCAGCCAGAGCTTCGAATTCACCGCCTCATCTTTCTCTCCTGAAGCGATGTAAATGCTGCCATCATGACTCAAGAAAAAACACCTGACTACTGGTTCCACATTTAGCGGGTCAAAATTGCCCATGTTATACTGTACGTATCTCTTGAAAAGATAATGCAGTAGTTGATATCAGCATGAATGAAAGTATAGCAGGCTCTGTTTGAAAGAAGTCTGAAGGATGATCATTTTTATATTTCTCTGATTGGAGTTGGGAGGTCACTTCATCATGGGGTAAAACCAAAATGAGACGATAACCAGAGATTAAGCGATGTTAAGGCCATGTCTCTGAGGTCCAATGCAAAGGTAAAGTTCATGCAAAAAAAAATTCAATGTTTGCTTAGGAAATCCAATTTAGTGTATGACTACGAATGATGAAATAAGAAAAAGAGAGCTGTTACATAGAACATAACTGAGCAACTTAAAAAGTAGAAATATGACAATGCATCATTCTGACTGTGTAAACAGAAATGTAATTAACAGGAAAACAGGACTTTTCAGACATTGGATATTCTCTATATAGAAACAAATTAATTTCCCTGGGAAACACAGACACAGAAGCTTGAGTCACAATTTTATGACTCATTAAAAAGCGTCTGTTAATTATGATTGTAAAAATGACTCAAACACAAATTTGAAAGTGTGACATATTTTATCATGAATAATATATCTGAAAAAAATGTGACACGGTTTACCTTGTGAACCAGTTTCATTTGGCAAAAACTTCACTTTTGTTCATGCTTTGTTTCGTTTATTGATTACAGTTAGAAAATACATTTATTGAAATAAATCAGTGATGATTACCCAGCGTGCTATCAGTAATATGCCACTGACCTGTGAGGTTGCGCAGGCCAAGATGCCTCAGGCCATTGTGTCCATCCCGTCGGTAGTTGAGGAAGATGGCCAGGCTATAGCGACCCTCATAAAGTTTGGTACCTCTGATGATTCGCAGGTTCTCCAGTGGCAGGTAGTCGAACTGATTTAGAGCCACCAGCACATAACCGGTAACCTCTCGGATAGACTACAGAGGCAGAGAAGAAAATCTCAAGTTATCAATGTAAACAGTGATTGGCAAGCAAATACGTACACTTTTACAAAATAATAGAGCACAAAGAGTTTATCACAGGAAAAAGAAAATTCAAACTAGACAAGAGTAGGCCAGGCTCTGGATTCTAGGGAGAAGAGAGTGAGCAGCAGACTCATTCAGTCTTCATCTTTGCAGCATGAAAGGGGTACTTTTACACGGAACTTTTAAATGAAATAGGTATTCACACAAAATCTTATCTGTAAGGTAACATCCCAGCCAAAAAGATAAACAAATGCATTTATCAGCACATTAAATGTTTTTGGATTCTAGAATAATGACGATCCACCTTGCTGACAACCTCCCCAAACAATTCTTCCTCGTTATCACACCTCCTATTTTAATATATGTGTTTATTTATCTGTTATTTGTTTGTTTTTTGTTTTATCGTTTATTTTTTTACTTGCCTTTCCCATTCAACTCAAGCATGGTATTCGCAAAAACAAAAATGTTCAAAATGTCAAGCAGGTGAGAAATTTGGACAAACTGTCCAAAGTGATTAAAATGACAACCGGTTTGCAGACTAATTACACTTCCACAGCCTTTACTGTTGATAGTCAAATTCACAGCTCTGTGTGATGGTGATCTGACAGAATGGCACCTACATAATCAAAACAAACAAACAAATAAACAAAGCAAAAAAAAAGGACAAATTCTCTGACACCTTCCTGCTAATATTCAAGCTCATTGTACAAATCGAGTGCAAGTAGTAAAGCAGCATACCTAAAATATATTCTTATCATGGCAGTAATAGTTAGCAAATTTACAGTCTTCAATTAAACCCATGTAGACAGGTAGAACATGCAAAATCTATTCAGAAAGGCCCCTTATTGAAATCAACCGTTATTTTCCTAGAATTCAAAACCCCCACAGTGGTAGAGCTTTTCGTCATCAATCAATTAACCTTCTTCAAGGTAACTTTAGATGTACGCACTCTACAGGAAACATAATCCAGCAGCAAAGTCAAGATGAGGGGTGTGGCTATGGGATGGAGGTAAGTATTTGTCAACTTCCTGGAGGTCACATAAAACAATTGACAAACAAAAATTTATGAATAAATAAAGAAAAAAAAATAAAAATAAAAAAGGTAGCCAATGCTAAATAGCTCTAACATCAACTGATAATAGTGTGTCAGAAAGCTGAGTGAAAACTCAATTCATCTGAGAGAGCTGTCAGGTAACATGACAGACCATCAAATCATCTTGCTGCTCCATTACAACATACTGTAACTTTGCTTTATCGGTATATGTGTGTGTGCGTGTGTGTGTGTGTGTGTGTGTGTGTGTGTGTGTGTTTATGCGCACACACGACAATGTTTGTTAGTATGCTTCTGTCTATGTGGTATGTCGACTTGAATGAAATGTATTCCCTTGTTCCTTGGCTCCACTTTTTTAGCTATACAATATTCATCTGAGTCACTCAAACAGCAACAACAATTTACACTTCCACACAAACACTCACAGTACAGTTCACAAATGTGTACAGTGACACAATTTAGCAAACAGCACTGACAAGCTTAATTACAGCACCACATTTAAAGATGCTCATGCGCGTGTGCGTGCGTGCATGCGTGTGTGTGTGTGTGTGTGTGTGTGTGTGTGTGTGTGTGTGTGTGTGTGTGTGTGTGTGTGTGTGTGTGCGTGTATGGGTGTGTTTGAGAGAGAATGAGAGAGAGAGAGAGAGAGAAGGGAATACCAGAGGATTAAAGTCTGCCAATTACAATTCCCTCATTGTACAAGTCACATGCACATTCTCTCCAATATTTGCACATTTTGTCATAACTATATGGAAATTGCTGGCATTAGCCATTCTCTCAAAGAGAAAAAAAAACATTATATAATTATATAACTATATCATGTGTATTATGTGAAACACATACACGCATTGATTACTGGATTATTGTTACTGGATGATTATTTGCTCATAAATCTAATGGGCTTATCTTATTAAAAGCTGCAGTTGGGGTTGATTATGCCAGTATTGACTGGTACCCAGGTGTTACCATATCTAGACTGACAAATCATCATAACATCACATAACACTTGAGACAACTGAGTAGGGAAATGTATTTTCCAAGGTAATTAATGAAGTGAGATGTACAGCTATTTCCTCAAACATATAGATTGTTCCACAAATGTTAAAACTGCCTGATGAGAAAGAATCAAAAATTAAATATCAATAAAAATCATTTATAGCCGTTTTTAAAGTGTTCGTGTGCTGGCCATTAAATGACCGTCCAATGGATGTCACTGAGGTTATGCTCACTTCTTTTACACAACAAAAACTATTCCAGCTAGAATAATTCTCACCATTGACAGCAAACCAAAATGCTTTCATCTAAAACACTGACACACCTTCATATCTTGCAGATATTCATGGACTATAATTAAATAGTGGCCTCTCATTTAAATATGCAATGACATAGCATGAAAGGAAGAGGTTTGAAGCAACAAGAAGCCACAGAGAAGTCCTAATGACCAGAGACAGACCAGTAATGATGTGGTTGATTGGTTAGGACTGAGGGAGGAATGAGAAATGCGAGGTTTGATTGGCTGCTGACCCCTGGGGGGACACAAGTGGAGACTGACAGTTTGGATGGAGCATGAGGAGAGCCTGCATTTCAGGATAATAGCAGGTACCTGAGATTAGCTTCTATATTGAGTGCTGAGTCAACACCATGCACCTGCCAAGATGCCCTATTGTTGTGCTAACACAATAGGAAGGAAACAGACAGTAGAGGTGCTTATTAGCGAGATTACAATGTGTCAATCACCTGAGAAGAGGAAGAACAACGTAATAAAAGAAGAGTATCAATTTCAGCAGACACTTTGATTTGCATACTTATTGCAGCAATTTCACCATCAAAAAAAACTACTTGGTGAATTTCACCACCGTGAGGCGGTTAAAGGAAAATTGTATTCTATTCAATTTTAATCTAAATTCTGTTTGTACAGTATAGTTATATGTTTTTCTCATTGCTAGTTGTCCATTTGGTTTACAGTATGGGTTTTGGGTTTTTCAATGGAAGAAATGGAAGATTTTTTTTTTTTTTTTAATGGTATTAATTCAAATGACTTCAAGTGATCCGTTTGTGGGGATTGTAGTCATGGCAATCTGCAACGGAGATTGGACCCTTGTTTTTTGATTATTTTTTTAAGTGCGAGGGCACCAGAGGAAGTGTACTTTATAGGCAAAGGCTGCATGACTTCAACAGAGTTCAAGATACTGTCAGAATATCTTCCTAAAACCTTTTTTTGGTATTATTTAAAAGAAAAAAAAAATTATCACGAGCTGTAGAGACAGAGATTGGTCATATCAGGTCGCACCAAATTCTGCTTGTGCTTGTTGGTTCAAGTGCTTCATCATTCTAAAAGAGGGTTTTGTCATAATCTTAAATGTATTATTCAAACTAAATTAAAAATAAATTTAAAAAAAAAATGTTTCAATTGATTTGATTTAATTCTTTATTTTCTTTGTATTGCTATGTAAAAGCCACAGCAAGGCGCTTGTTAATGAAACCCGATATAGTGTTTTCTCACCTTAACCGCAATGTGACCCTGTGTTTGCTGCTGCAGGGCCAGGGTGCTATGTAAGCTTGTCCTACTATCATTAACTCTGCTGTAACACACAGGTGCCTCCCTGGGTTGTTTGGGGCTGCGGGAGGGGGAGGAGGGACGCTGTGGGCACACACTAAGTTGCTGGCAGCATTCACAGTGCTTCCACTGTGCCCCCTTCTCCCTGCCAGCCTCCGGGACCCGCTGGCAAACCAAAGAAAACTGTGTCCCTGTTGCCTAGCAACCTGAGGAAAAGGCTGCCAGCAGAAGTAAAGAGGGAAACACTAAAGAGGAGAGGGGCTAAGAAAGGATTTTTTTTTTCGTAATTCACCTAATTAAATTAAATGATCACTCTATATTTTTCAGTATTCTTTTTTTTTTTTCAAAACCAGAATTTATAAGGCTTTCTATATCAATATCCGTTTGTATTCCTCCAAGCTGGTATTTGGATAAGGCAGGGGGATGAGAAGGACTGTGGTCTACAGAGAAGTAAACACAAGCACCTGCATTTTCCCACCTGCTGCATCAGTGTTTCACAAACACAAAAGCTGAAGGATGCTTCTTGGGGGTGCTGTCCACTGTAGAAGAAGCCTTCAGATCACAAAAGGTGGCATGAGAACAGACAAAGTGGTAATTTTATTTTTATTTTCTCCCGGAGCAAGGTTACTTGACAAGGATATGGACCTTTTATTACTTCCAACTCATCTCCTTCTCTTGACATTATCTTGGTGGAAAGAAAAAAAAAAAAGGATTTAAGACCATTAAAAAATAGAGAAAAACATTCTGCATATTGTCTGTCTCTAATGGCTTTTTTACACCTCTGATGGATCAGTAGTTGTCTCTTCCACTCTAACACAGTCTGAGCCCAAGATATTCTAATAACCTCCCACCTACATGCAAAAAAAAACATGGGTCAGCTACCCATAATGCAGTGCAAGTTTGACATTTTTTTTGTTTTCCATCAGTCACAAGCAATTAGTGGCACAGTGTGTGCAACTTACTTAAAAAAAAAAGACATTATTTGTCTGCTAGCAAGCTTGTTTTCTTTCTTATTTTTTCAGATTGTCTTTAGATGGTGTGGGGATTTCAAAACTGGTTTCAGAACTGCTCTTTGTATTTCAAATTGAGTGTATGTATCTATGTATTTATCTATTTATGACCATATATCACATCATGATACATTTGAACCTTCAACCCCCTGCAAACATGTGGCTATGTTTTCAGATGATTGAGGTCATTAGTCTTGCAGTCTATTCCTGCCCGTTTTGTAAATTGCCAAGATGTGGTCAAGAGACCTGTCTTAAAAATCGGTTGTTATCCCAGCATTGGCTGGGCAGTTCCTTGCCTGGTTTATTTGGTATTTCCTATTTATTTTCTAATTGGATGACATTTTGAAACATTATATAGTCCTTTGTCTCTTCAGTAAAAACCCAATCCTATCGCATGATGGGTAGAAAACAGAACATACATTTTCAATGTGCAATGTGTCCATCATGAAGTATGTTATAACTGTACTGTAGATGAATAATTTAATATTATATTCCTTTCATCATTTTTAGATATTAGGGGCATTGTGGCGCAGGAGGGAAGGTAGTGCGGTCGCCCCTGGAACAGGACATTCCTGGTTCGATTCCTGGCTCCTCCTGTTGTGTCGAAGTGTTGTTGAGCAAGACGCTGAGCCCATAACTGGTCCCCTGGCGCTGCGAGGCCAACTGCTCATGATTCATCCATGATGGGTTAAATGCTGAGAAACAATTTCCCCACGGGTATTAATAAAGTATACATTATTCCTTGTCAGTGAATGTGCATACACATTTTCCAGTTCGTGTAAGATTACGTTTGAGCGCCAATGCAGGTTTACACTTTTTTTTTTTTCTTTTTCTCTTCATTAATGGTTGCCTCACCCATCCTCACCCACCCCCTAACCCCTCAACCCACAGAAAAAAGAAGAAAAAAAGCAATCTTATTTTGCAAAAGTCAGTTCAGATTCAGAGTCAGATACAATTCTTCAAAATGATGCCTCCACTAATAAATCATATCCTTGTTCACAGTCAAACACTTAAAGGACAGGATTAATGTGATCACTTGTCTTCATTTAGAGAAGATTTACAACCTCTTGACACATTAGCTGGAAACTACGATGAGAACTGGCTGCTCTTTGTTAATTGACAACGTGGGAGGCATATATTTCTTTCAGATAAACGACAATCAAGAAGAGTGAGAAACCAGTACTTTTGCATTTCGCAAAAAGTGACGGCCCGGAAAAAGTGCGTAGCGACAGGGTGAAGAGAAGCTCCATGCACAAGAGATCTACTTTCAAGCATAAATAATAGCGTATCTGTTCCTGCCATCTGGATGAGTGAGAATGTAAATAAAGTAGATGGCATACGGTGAAGGAGGAGGTCCTATGAAGGAGGGGAGGGATAAGGAGAGTGGAAGGGGGGAAAAGTGTGATGCCATTATAAAATAAAGAAGATGGGATACATATTGTGGCGATTATAACTCATTTCCATACATATAGAGTATTCTGTTTGTAAGTCAAGGAGAGTGTAGTGTCATGTGTCAATGGCCAGAGAGCCAACTCTCAACTAGAGCGACGATGCAATGTGAATTCTCCTTACTGCAGCAAAGTCAATGGGCGGGCAGGGTCCTGTTTACCAATTCGCTTCAATGAACTCTAGAAAAGTCATATGCACTCCTTCACCCCATGCAAGTCCTCAGCTCCTAAGTAGGCTGAGAGCACTCAGATGTGACATTCAAGATTTTGAGAAATCACATTTAAAGGAAAAAAAAAAGGAAAAAGGCTGTTGAGAGGAGAGTCATTGACTTTGGAATAAATAAAAATCCAGTGGTGCAAAATGTCACTGGAAATGACTAAGCCATTCAGTCCTGGCATTTGTACAGACATTGGAAGATATTTTTAAAGGACTTGTAAAGTACAGATTTGTCAGTCATACCTTGAGGTACTCCCATGAGGTGCTTCAGCAGAGGAAATGCAAGTGTGTACTTGTGTGTGTGTGTTGCGCGCTTCAAATGGCCACATCAAACAGACAGATAGTTGGTTGGGAACTTACACTGCAGTTTTTCGTGTCATTGATCCAGGGCAACTTGGCAATCCCTTCCTTTAAGGTGTTTAAGCTTCTCCAACAGCACATTAAAGATAAGTATAAGTCTATTTATTTCTAAAAAAAAAAAGGATTCATTTACAGTGACCATTTGATGATGAAGTTAGAGTCTGTGTGTGTGCGTATGTGTGTGTGTGTGTGAGAGAGAGAGAGAGAGAGAGAAAGAGAGAGAGAGAGTCTTCATATCCAGGGTTTTGCCTCTCATGGCTGTTGATGCGTATTGTCTCACAGGGCTCTGCAATCTCTTATAAGCTGGTTTCATGAACATTAGCGTTAGATGTTGTGAAGACACATTTACAGCAAAGACCCTGAATCTGATATTAAAATGATCAAATGGGAATTTTTTTGGTAGCGTAGCAGGCCAAACTTGGTGAATCACAGTGCAGTAAAGTATCAGATTCTTGAGCAGCAGTGAAAACACTAATACATAAGTGATGAGGTGAAGCTGTTTTAGCAACCATGGAGTATAGCATTATACTATAGCCTTTGGGAACCTTACATAATGCAGTTATGTGACAAACCTCATGCTCATCAGCCAGAGGCTAGTTTCTACTTGACACTGACTATTCAGGGAGACATTTAGAAGTGTGTGGCCTGTTATAGCGTCCTAATCTTACGCTTTATGTACCACTGTACATAAAATGCCTTACTATTCACAGTCATTTGAGGTGTGGACAGACATTTAAGGAAATATCTAAACACAACGGTCAGCTTACTTCACGAGAGTTCGAACCGAAGGGGTGTTGTTGCGTCAGAGGCTCAAAATCAGTTAATTCCTCTTGGGAGAAAAAAAAAAAAACTGAACAGCCCTTCTAGTGATTGATGACTGGGTGTGTGCAGGGGTAGAATGAAGCTGGGTGGACAACGTGAGACTTTCCCAGGATAATCAATTTATGTCAAAGATACGAAAAGACAAAATCACTAATGTTTGTATACACAAACAGACAGGACCGATAATGAAGTGTGATCAGATGCTGTTCATTCATAATTCATTAATCAGAATTACCGTGAATTTCCAACCTTTTATGTTATTCATGTGCATGACTAGGTTTTAATCTGGATTCTCTGCATTTCCTTCAAAAGTCTGACAACATCAAAAAGTCCAAAAAGAATATGTTCATCTAAGACTCTAAGAAGCTAATCTTTCTTAATGTGCAGTAGTTCATCAAATAGCAAGAGGCCAAGGTGAATCCTGCCTCACATTCAGTCTCAGCTGCCACTTGCTCCAGGAGATTAGCAGGATTGTGGAAATTATACGTTATAATGATGTAATATAGATCGTTCCATATAAATCTGAAAATGCATGCCTACATACATACATCATACATTTCATGTCTCTTTGTAATTGCATGCAATTAAAATAAACAGTAACAAAACTGCCACCACCACAGCCATCAACAACAACAAAACTACAACAATACTACTATTACTACGACTACTGCTAGTAATAATAATATGAACTAGGGGGGTGGAAAATAATCTTAAAATAAGATAACATGAATCTGTCAGAATTAGTGTTTCAGTGTTAGTTAAAATGTACTTAGTGATGAAGGGATAAAGATATCTAAAATAAAGAAGAAACTATGCGAAACTATGAAATATAGTCATAACTGATTTTTACCCCCATTATGAATGTCCAATTTCATATATTTTGCTTCACTAAGACTGTGATTTGATTTTGAAATAACATAAAACTGCATCAAAGAAAATAAACTAAGCAAACAAACTTAATACTTGTCCATTGCTATTACCTCCAGGCTGCAATACTTCACTTACTCTTCCCTTTAGGAGGTTAATCACAAGTGATTAATTAACTTTTTTCATGGTGTGTTTGTGTGCGTGTCTGTGTGTGGTTGTACACGTGGGCGCAAACGCACTCACATGTGCATGTTTTAGTTTTTTTTCACCAATCTATTGATTATAATAGCACTGTAATCAAAAAGAAAATTGCTGAGTTTTACGAAATTTGCAGCAAAGCAAATTAACGAGACTTTACATGAAACCCCTAGAATCTTGATCTAACTGCAATTTCTTTCTTCAAACAAGCTTCATTTTTCTTAAATTTCATGAATATTCAGGGCACTCCATCCTAGTCAATGGTTGTCCCGTGAAATCTGCTTTATAGACAAATTAAGAGGTTTCAGTTTAAAAGGTAGAGTCCTATTCTGTTTATTGAATTTTAGATCTATTAATGTTTAATATTTAATGTTCCTGGCGCTTGTAACGGAGGGTGCTTTGAGGTACAGTTGTTTGGCGGGGCATTTATTAAGCAAACTTTTTTTCTCCTTATTCTTGCTCTTCTAATCACTATCCCCCTAACACACACACCCCATTTTATAGAACAATTCACACACTATATCAGTGCAAAGTTGGTTGCCTTCCTTAACTGAAGAAATAACTCAAAGTGGATCAAGAAAATATAATTGGCACAACAGAGACCTCAAACATTCACCTCTAAGGTCATTCTCTTCTTCTTTTTTCAGTTGAATTTGTAAAAGTCAAAATTTATTCAGGCCAGATAACCAGGCAGCTGTGGGGTTGATTAAAACAGAGTCTGATCGGATCTACTTTTTTTTTTTTTTTCTTTTTCCGTGTGTATATGTGAGTGTGCGTTTGTGTGTGTGCATCTGTGAGAGTGCACACGCATGGTTGAGGGCTCTTAGAATCGGTTATTCGTCCGAATTTTTTTTCTTTGTGATTCTAGTTGTATTACTGGCGAGGAAAGTTGAAACTTTTCAGACCTTTTTCATTTCTCTGGAATTAAATTGGTTGGATGGACAGATTTCCTGGTTTGTAGCAACATGGTAGGGTTCTTCTTGCGGATGTCCTGAGTATAAACAATCTCATGATACAATGACATTTATAGGCATGTGTGTGTGTGTGTACTTATATAATTTGTATATGTATATGTGTGTAGACAGACAGACAGACAGACAGACAGACAGACAGACAGATAGACAGATAGATAGATAAACAGACAGACATTGTATATACTTCTTGTCAAAATCTTCTTGTCTTGACAACTGGACTTGGATTTGTTCATTTGAGGCCGTTTAACTCCTCATCCGAGAGGCTTCTTCAGTTCATTGTATATACTTGTATCACATAATTGAATCTCAACAACACAACTCAGGACTCAGGAAATGCAGCAGCAAATGACTACAAATATGTCACTGTACCGGATAACAGTGTTATCTACAAACATAATACAATTGTTATAAAAGTGACGAGTGCAATGAATACCATTTCCATCTTGGCTGAGTTCAGAGGTAAAAAAAAATGCACATAACCACAAAGGTTGTGTACTCAATGCATCTATTTTTAATGCCATGTATAGCTGCAGATGATCTGCATAGCACAAAAATCAATTTGAAATGAACACAGAACGAGGGCCGCTGGACCATGCATGTTGAAAACATGACATGGACCAAGGAGAGAACCGTGTGGAACATCATACTTCACAGCACAGGGCTCAGAGAGGGTACTATGAGAGCTCTCAGACAGGTATGAATTGAACCACCGGAAGACCTGACCTGAGATGCCAAATTGTTCTCAAGTTTGTCGTACAATGCATGATAATCCACAGTATCAAAAGCCACAATCAGGTCTAACAGAGGATGACTGAGTCTACTGGTTATATATATATATATATATATATATATATACATATATATATATATATATATATCGCATGTAGAGACGAAATGAGAGCTGAAGTCTTCATGCAGCTCACAATTAAAGGCTGATCATCCAAAATACATAAAATCTAACATTGGTATTCATGTACAAGCTGTAATCAGTTCTCAATTTTATGTTGAGGACTTAATTTTTTAAGTTTTATGAACTAAGCATCAACTGTTAAGTCAATCATCAGGCCGAGTGAATACATTTGGAATATTAGGTGGAAGAATGATGGGTTTTCTTAGGACAACATTCTGTTCCGCATTTAAAATACAGGAGTAAAGAGATAAAAAAATAAAAAAATAAAAAAATCAGCAATTATACACTAGGTAAAGGGGTATTTCCTTATTTCTGAGAAGTTCATCCCAGAAAAAGAGGCCTGGTTCTATTAATGATGGTTAAAAGATTGATGGGATAAATACAGCTAACATTGTATAATCTCCGTGTATTTATAGAGATGAAAAGGTATTTAAAACACTAGTACTGGATTTGAATTATAATAGAAGTGTATTTGGATTCAACAAAATTATCAAAATGTCATAGGAACCAAAGAACTTAGTGAAACCAAGCAATTAAAGAAGAAAGGGAAATCAAGCTCTTATTTCAGTTGAGATACAGTTCCATAAAGATCTGCAGTTTTAAAGGAGTAAGTGGGTGTTTTTGGTTTGACTTATTTTACTTGATCTGTGAGGGAAGGAGGTGCACTCTCAGCCTGCATGCTATAAAACTCATTTCTTCAGCACACTAAAGTATGTTTCTATTTTTCGCACTTACAGTAAACATGCCCTGATGTCACACTCCCTGATGCATGCCAAATATATTCAGCCAACTTCGCCTCCACCACAAAGTATCAACCAGGACAGCAACAACACTCACCAACACAAGGGATGTTGTCAGTGTTAAACAATTATTTTTCCATTATATGTGAAACAATTGTGTGCCTTTTTTAATCATTTATGCATCTCCTTTACATGGTCCAGTCCTTTACATAAATTGCCTTGTTAAGTGAGGTTTCTATGAATGCATTCTTCTCATTCACAGTAGCTATGAAGAGTTAATGGAAATGGCAGGTGGAGCCCCTGGATAGCATGGAGGTTTTCAGTTTTCTGAAGTTGGATGCCTAACTTATGATCATAAAAAACTAAACAAAACTAAAGATATGTTGATGAACAGAGTCTAACCAGCAGGATTTTGGCACTCATGCTCTCTTGGATGATCATGACTTGAGCAAATAGAAAGGTTACTCTGCAGAAAACATGGACTTTCGCAAATAGCTTGCCAATATGGCATCACTGACTTTGCCTTTTATCACCAAATAAAAAGTGAATATCTGATTAAGACATGGAGAGAATGTCCTTCCAACATCCAAAAGTACATAGATTATATTCAATAACCCACTGAAGTTTGGTATTACAACATATACATGACAATCCAAGGCAAAATTGAGAGCAAACAGAATTAATCTTTGACAAATTGTATTGAAGTCATAGCCACAAAGGACTTCATAAAGAAAAAAAAAACAAACATTTGTTCAATAAACTAATTTGATAAAATAATAGTGATGTTTTACTTCAAAGTCAGGCGAAGTAAGAGGTGGGACAGTCTGTGATATGTGACACTATCATGCATGCTATTAAAAAATAAAAAAAGCAAACAAAACATAGTTTGAATGGATGGTTGGTGGATCAAATCCTGGTTCTCCTCATTGTATGTTGAAGAGTCCTTGGGCGAGACATTAAATTCCAAATTGCTCCCAATGACCTGGGAGAGCATCTTACATGGCAGCTGCACTTACATCAGTATAGCAGCGTGTGTGTGGATGAAGCACCTGTAAACATGTAGCAACTTAAATATCAATGCCATTGCTTTTTGAAGTTGTCTGTACAGATTCAGAGGATTGTGTGTTTAGAAGACAGCAGACTTACACCTCACCTCTGTTCAACTTTTACTTTGCCTGTATGCCAATAAAAAGCCAATAAAAACAGCCATGCACTCAGCCCGGAAGTTAATGTGTTGTATAATATTACTCATCTAGATTACAACACTCATAAAAGCCTCTCTGCTTTATGCTCTGCTTAATAATTATTTATCGTTTACATCCACATCATCTCAAAACAAAATGCATCCACAGAAAATCTTATTTTGGAGGCTCTTTTGGAATCATGAAACAACTAAAAATCAATGAATTTAATAAGACAACAAAACATCAATAATAATAATAATAATAATAATAATAATAATAATAATAATAATAATAATAATAATAATAATAATAATTTTAAAAATGATATTAATAACAGAGTGTTTATAAATAAATAAATGAAAAAACAAAAGGACTTGTGGGATACAATTCAACTATCCGGATTAGAATACCTGGATTTCGTCATTAATGTACATATAATCTGCAGGGTCCTTTCCATAATACATGACATTGTCTAACACATCTGATATTATCATTCCACTTAATTGTGGAGAACAAATGTCAAAAATAAATTAAAGTCAAAATCACAGTCTCATCCACATTAAATTCACAGTAAAATACTTGTAATGCATTCTAGGTACTGCCGCAGGCTTTCACTAATTGCCCATGCAGCTGCGGACCACCCTGATGTAAATTCAATGTGAGTATTAAGTCTTGAGAAGTGGCATTTCTAATGATTTCATAGAAAATTGATTCAAGAATTCCCCATGTTATTTCTGAGGAAGACTATGTGAGTGAATAATATGAACATTTTCAGATTTTATATAGAAGAGAAAAAAAAACAAAAACAAAGAAAAAAATCAGATAAGCTACCATCTTATTTTTGAAAAAAATCACTGGTAGATGTGTTTGTGTTTAAGTAGGTGGGCACCAGTTGGTCTTGGCTAAAACGTATTGATTTAATCATACTTCCTTAAAGTGATACAGTAAAGCACATAAAGACGAAAGGGATCACCCCCCCACACACACACACACCCAACCCCATCCCCACACACACACACACACACACACACACACACACACACACACACACACACACACACACACACACACACACACACACACACACACACTATATAAAATATCAAAACAAAAAA
>CAAKHD010014354.1:103287-120054 GCA_901007705.1 Fistularia tabacaria
CACGGGGCTGAATAACACATTCTGCTATGTGTGGCGAGGCGAGCGTTTGTTATATTGGTCTATCGCGTGCTTCCGTGTGCACACACACACACACGCAGACTATACAAAATGTCAATGCAAAATGAAGTCTGTTCCTTCCTCTCAGCAAAACAGCATCACACTGAATGTATTGTCTCAAAACCAGCTGTAGGAGGCAGATATTAAATAGGCAATTGGAGAAACTATTTACAGGCATGAAAGAATTAATATGTGTCTTTGATGCATTTCTATATCCAAAGGGGAACGAGATGGAGTATGCAACGTATGTGTCTGTGTGTGTATGAGTGTGTGTGTGGGTGTGGGTGTGCGTGTGTGTGTGGGGGGGGTCCATAAGTGTTACAGTCAAGGTGTGTTTCAATTCTACTTTAGAACGGTGCCAAGCTAGATATGAGGAAAAACATGTTCAAGAAAGCACCAAAAACAGAGAGTTATGCATGTCTAACATAATGTCCTTGTAGTTTCTCAAAATGCCTTATATTAAGATATTGTTATAAGATATTTGTTTCCAGCTGAAAGATCGCCAAGAACAAAGACATATGAATTCAATAAATAAATAAATAAATGAAATATAAACAGAAAAAAAAGTCATCAACCATTTTGGAGTGATATGCCGCGAAACGTTGCATGATTAATTAACCTTTTTATCTTTTTCTTTCAAAACAGGAGACAGTTGAAAAGTATGAAAGGCATACAAAACATTAGTACAAAATAAAATTTAAAAAAAAAAAATGGCACAGATGTCCAGAAGTTGTAACTTGTAGTGACTGAAGTTACATGTAACTGACACAAAATAGCAACTATATTCAAACTATTGAAATGTGTTTTGTACTGAATGTGATATTCGTTTACACTTGAAAATTGGTGTTTATTGATTTATTTATTTTTAATTTATTTGAGGCAGTAATGCAGCCTCAGGGCGGCACAGGCCAGTGTCTCCTGGAGCCAGACTTGGGGGGGCACAGGCAAATGTCTCCCTGAGCCAGTCACAAGCCTGCATAAATGCAATGGGTTGCGTCAGAAAGGGCATCCGGCATAAAACTTTTGCCGAAACCAAATATGCGAATCGAACCTAAGAATTTCATACCGGATCGGTCGAGGCCCGGGTTAACAACGACTGCTGTTTGGTGCCAATAACCTACAGGGTACCAGTGGAAATTGGGCTACTGTGGGTCAAAGAAGAGGAGGAGGAAGGTGTGTTCAGAAGCAGAAAGAGAAGAGGAAAGGCAGGAGTCTGGGACTGAGAGGAGGGACTTTGAATATTGGGACGATGACAGGAAAAGGTAGAGAGTTGGTTGACATGATAGCAGAGAAGGAAGGTGGATATACTGTGTGTCCAGGAGACCAGATAGAACGGGAGTAAGGCTACAAGCTTGGGAGGAGGTTTTAAGTTGTACTATCATGGTACTGACAGGAAAAGGAGTGGAATAGGAATTATCTTGAAAGAGGATTTTTTAGGAATGTTCTGGAGGTGAAAAAAATGTCAGATAGACTTATGAGTCTGAAACTGGAAATTGAAGGTGTGATGCTCAATGTTTTTAGTGGCTATGACCCACAGGTAGGATGTGAGTTAGAGGAGAAGGAAAAGTTCTGGAAAGAGTTAGATGAATTGATGCAGAATATCCCCAGAAATGAGAGAGTGGTAATTGGGGCAGACTTCAATGGACATGTTGGTGCAGGCAATAGAGGGGATGAAGAAGTGATGGGCAGGTTTGGTATCCAGGATAGGAACGCAGAGGGACAGATAGTGTTAGACTTTGCAAAAAGGATGGAAATGGCTGTAGCAAATACTTCTTTCCAGAAAAGACAGGAACATAGGGCAACCTACAAGAGTGGGGTAGGAGGACGCAGGTAGACTACATCTTTTATGGATGAGGTAATCTGTAAGAGATCAGTGATTGCAAAGTAGTGGTAAGTGAGAGTGTAGCTGGACAGCATAGGATGGTGGTTTGTCGGAAGACTCAGCTGACAAATAAGATCAAGAGGACAAAGGTAGACCACAGGACAAAGTGGTGGAAGCTGAAAAGGGAGGAATGTTGTATGGTTTTCAGGGAGGAGTTGAGAAAGGCTCTCGGTGGTCAGGGAGAGCTTCCAGATAACTGTACAACTAGAGCTAATGTGATCAGGGAGACAGGTAGGAGAGTACTTGGTGTGTCGTTTGGAAGGGAAGTAGATAAACAGACCTGGTGGTGGAATGAGGAAGTGCAGGAGTGTATATAGAGAAAGCGCTTAATAAAGAAGAAGTGGGAAACTGAGGTGACTGAAGAGAACAGACAGGAGTACAGGACGATGCAGCGTGAGGTAAAGTAGAGGTAGCAAAGGCTAAACAAAGGGCATCGGATGACTTGTATGGTCGGTTGGACAGTAAGGAGGGAGAGAATTATTTATACAGGTTGGCAAAACAGAGAGATAGAGACGGAAAGGATGTACAGCAGGTTCGTGTGATAGAGAGGGAAATGTATTGACAGATTCTAGAAGAGTGATGGGAAGAGGGAAAGAGTACTTTGAAGAGCTGATGAATGATGAAAATGAAAGAGTGGGAAAGGTAGAAGAGGGGACTCTTGTTGACCACAAAGTAGCAGAGATTAGTAAAAGTGAAGGGAGGAGGGCATTGAAGATGATGAAGAATGGAGAGGCAGTTGGTCCAGATGATATACCTGTGGAGGTATGAAAGTGTCTAGGAGAGGCAGCGGTAGAGCTTCTGGCTAGACTATTCAACAAGATATTAAAGAGAGAGAAGATGCCTGAGGAGTGGAGAAGAAGTATGATGGTGCCCATTTTTAAGAATAAGGGGGATGTGCAGAATTGCAGAAACTATGGAGGACAAAGTTGATGAGCCAGACAATGGAGTTAGGGGAAAGAGTGGTGGAGACTTGACTGAGAGCAGAAGTCAGTATTTGTGAGCAGCAGTCTGGCTTCATGCCTAGAAAGAGTACTACAGATGCAGTATTCGCTTTGAGAATGCTCATAAAGAAGTACAGAGAAGGTCAGTCGGAGCTGCATTGTGCTTTTGTAGACCTAGAAGAAGCATACAACAGGGTGCCAAGAGAAGAACTCTGGTATTGCATGAGGAAGTCTGGAATAGCAGAGAAGCATGTTAGACTGGTCCAGGTCATGTATGCTGGGTGTAAGACAGTGGTGAAGTGTGCTGTAGGTGTAACAGAGAAGTTCAAGGTAGAGGTGGGACTTCATCAAGGATCAGCTCTGAGCCCCTTCCTATTTGCAGTGGTGATGGACAGGCTGACAGATGAGATTCTTCATGGACCATGATGTTTGCTGATGACATTGTGATCTGTAGTGAGAGCACAGAACAGGTTGAGGAAAATCTTGAGAGGTGGAGGTTTGCTCTGGAAAGGAGAGGAATGAAGGTTAGTTGCAGCAAGACAGAATATATGTGTGTGAATGAGAGGAACCCGGGTGGAACAGTGAGGCTACAGGGAGTGGAGACCAAGAAGGAGGATCAAGTGGAGGATTTCATGTATTTAGGGTGAACAGTCCAGAGCAATGAAGAGTGTGGAAAAGAGATAAAAAAACGGGTTCAAGCAGGTTGGAATGGGTGGAGAAAAGTTTCAGGGGTTCTATGTGATAGAAGAATAACATCTAGAATTAAAAGAAAGGTTTACAAAACAGTGATGAGACCAGTGATGCTGTATGGTTTGGAGACAGTGGCACTGAACAAAAGACAGGAGGCAGAGCTGGAGGTAGTACAGATGAAGATGTTGAAGTTCTCTTTGGGAGTGACGAAGATGGATAGGATCAGGAATGAGTCCATCAGGGGGACAGCAAACATCAGATGTTTTGGAGAGAAGGTCAGAGAAGCCAGACTGAGATGGTTCGGTCATGTACAGAGGAGGGATAGGGACGAATTCCAGAATCGGAGCTGCCAGGCAGGAGGTCTAGAGGAAGACCAAAGAGAAGATTTATGGACGTAGTGAGATAGGATATGCTGTTAGTTTGTGTGAGAGAGGAGGATATAGAGAACAGGGTTCGATGGAGAAGGTGTATTCGCTGCGGCAACCCCTGAAGGGAAAAGCCGAAAGGAAAAGAAGAAGAATTTATTTGAGGCAGTGTAATCACTACCTTCTCACCTCTAGTATCTCTCTTTTCATTTTCCTTTAGGCCTTCCTTAAGGTCATGCCTCCTACACTCTGCATGCCCCAGGATTTTTATATCATTAAAATTATGTTGGCTCTGTCATCTTGGTAAATATGTGGATAAAAAAAATAAAAGAATATAAACTAATTAAAAACAAATTGATTAAATAAAAACAATTTAAAATAGAATGCACTCACATGGTACATTCATAACCTCACAGTTTCAATGGCCTTTACACTGGATTACATTTACCCATTCTCACACCATTGGGAGCAGACTTGTCATGCAAGGCACTAACCACACCATTAGGAGCAACTTGGGGTTCAGAGTCTTCTCCAAAGTCACCTCAGCATACAGGAAGTAGGAGTCCGGAATCAAGTTCCCAACATTTGAATTTGAGGGGGACCCACTCAACCAAATGAGCCGCAACCACCCCCTACTCTTTGGGGTGGCATTTTTTAAAGCCATTCTTTTAAAGAGTGCTGAAAACTCTAAAACTGTGCTAAAATGTTTGGTTGTCAGTGTCATCACTATCAAACTTCTTGTTTGTTTCAGAATTGATGTGACAATTCAGATATGCATTTCAGTGTCTGCCTCAACTTAAACAACAGATGCTTTGAAATTAGGTTTTTAATGGATTAAAAGATTTGGTATTTGTCAACCAGCAGAATACCATTGCTAATGAACAAGTTTCCCATGACAAATCCCAAACCTTCTCGGCATTTCTTTGGTCTACACATCTGACATTTTGCAGTAGCATTGACCAATAACCAGTCTTCTCAAAGTTGGAAAATCCTTTGTTCCGTTAAGTTAATGCTGGATTATGTTGATGGTATACCATATGTGTAGTATACAGTGCATAAATACAGATATACAGGCACAAGGACAGTGTTGTACGAATGCAATGAAACAATACAGATTACTGGTGGCATGAGTTTCTATCCTATCAACATAATGCATTCAATATAATGCATTCAACTAAATGCCTAAAAAGCTAACACAAAGCAAGAACAGTGGACAAAAGATTTAGTCCAGATCTGTGCAATTGTTTTTTGTTTTTTTTTGTCTTGCCTCCTGTTTCTTATTTTGTTATGTCCTATGAGAAAGAGGTTTCTGATGTTTACAACCTCAAAAGAACAGTTTCTCTTGTTTTGATCCTGAGAAGGAAAAATAAATCCTTATCAGAGGATCTTTGTTTTATGGCTGCAAAAGCTCTTACATATTTGCAGACACCTGTCTTGTTTTAACAAATTAGAAGGTTTAGGTGAAGAAAAAAAGCAACGTATAAAGAAAGAAATCACAGAAAAAATGTATTTACTATATAAGTTCATGAGTATCTGTTTTGGAAATCTTGCTAAACCCAACAAAAACAAATAACCACATTCATGGATAGGCGATATTACAAAGATGATTATCGAACCCTCGTACTCAAGTCGAAAAAAAAATCCAAAGCTAATGAGTTGAATGCAAACTTAACACAGACTTGAAGAAAACAAAACCGGCAGTAATATTGTGAGGAGTGACAACTTTGTGGTGAAAGTTAACAGACCTACTCTTGCATACTCATCCATTCATCCATTCATTGTCTAAACGGCTTATCCTTATCCTGCGATCTGGGTCACACTGGGCTGGATTTTATCTCAGCTGTCAGTCGGCAAGAGAAAGGGTACACCATGAACCAGTCGTCGGACAATCACAGGGCCACATATGGAGACATACAATCATTCACTCTCTAAATCACATGTCTGGGCTACCTGTTTTTGGACTATGGAGGAAAACAGGAGAACATGCAAAGTTCACACAGAGAGGCCCCCTGTCAGGGACCTTCTCACTCTGAGTTGGAAGCACTAACCACTGCAAAACCATGATGCTATCTATGAATAGCTGTGGACTACAGCATGACAGAACGTGGCAACATCTCTTTTGGAAAAAAATAAATAAATAAACCAACTCTATGAAAAATATTTTGTGAACCTGCTAATCCGTCCTGACACGCACATACAAAAAAAAAAAAAGAGCTTTCTGATGCTGCTTAAAATCCACACATCAGCAAAAGAGTTCTGACGAAGCGAAGATAAATGCAACACAGTTTGATGCTCAGTGAGTCAGAGACAGTAGAGAAGGAGGAGAAGCGGATACAATGCATTGGGTTCATCCATCCCTCTTGGCCTCATGCATCTGCCACCATAATTTGCGATAATGACAGCATCCCAGCAGGGCCACTCTGTGCAAAGTGATTCAAAATTGATTTAGTGCATTAATTACGCCCCTTTTACACTGGTGTCATGGACAATATTTTACAATTTGATAAGCAAAAGACGCACCGTGGGATCATTTTGATGAATTGCCATGGCTGGATTGTGGCACACTTTTATGGCCATACCTTTTAATTTAACGGTAATCACATTCCCCTTTCATGCCACGGAAGCAGCAAGACTTTAATTTCACCTCAGAGACCTCTGCTCTACACCATGTCTGCTTTGATCAGGCCAACAAAGAAGAGGCATATGGCTGACCGCACATAGACACACACGCAGTGAGGATTAGGGAACCGTCAATTTGATACAAATAGAATGATGTGTTTTTATGTATTCAAGGTTTAGTTTAATATGCACATTTGTATACATGCATATGTTTTAATTTGGTGCGTGTGTGTGTGACAAATAGACCAAGTGGCAGCTCAACAGCTCTCTCTTTACTAAAACTGCTCTCTCATGCTTCAGGCTTGAGCCCAGTAATGAGCAGGAGCAATGACTCAATCTTACAAGAAACCCCAAGGGAAGAAAGACACCCTTATATCCCAACGGTGGAGCTTAAATACAAGTGGAGCCAAACAATGTCAATCCAGGTTTTACTTTGGCCTATGTGACGATTTTACCATTTTTTGAAAGCTAGAAATGAAATGGTTTGATTTCATAAATGACTAACTTTATGTGGGGTGGAATCATGCCGCAGTGGTTAGCATTTCTGCCTCACAGCCAGAAGGGCCCTAGTTCCATTCCCAACGGGGGCTTTTCTATGTGGAGTTTGCATGTTCTCCCTGTGTCTGCAGAAGGTTAATGGGAAAAGTGAAAAAAATAGCCCAGATGTGTGAATGAGAGAGAGTATGGTTGTTTGTCTCTATTTGGAGCCCTGCTATTGACTGGCGAGCAGTCCTGGGTGTACCCCACCTCTGGCCCGATGACAGTTTGGATAAGTGTAGGATAAGCAGTAGATAAAGAATGGATGACCTAACTCTAGATTTTGAATGCCTAAAATTTCCGACAGTATCTTTCTTTCAAATGCACTGCTAAGAAAATGTCTTACACTACTTATAACAATTAAAAAGAATATTATTAACTGGCTTTAAAAGGATGAATGTACCATTTGAGTCAACAAAAAAAAGTAACAACAAGGCACAATACGGCTCTTTACAAGAGAGGGCCATGTCGGCAGAAAAGGTTGAAAAGTAAGTCATCCAGCGTTCTTACGTTTGTGAGCAAAATGCAGGTCAACGAGACAAAAACCAACCACAATTGTGTTGGTCAGGATACTTAAGTGTCTGAATAACCAAAGGAGTTATTTTTGAGGTAATTCTATGTCTCTAAACTACATACAAAAAAGCAAGTAATCTGAACAGGACGTTCTGATCCGAGAAGTAATTCTATTTCATATGGCACTTTTTTTTCTCTTTCCTGCTTCTCCTGTTTTTTGCTTTTTCTTTCAATTAAAAAAAAGAAAAGAAGAATGTCATGACTAAATTAAATGTATTTTTTCTTTGTGGGCTTGGATGGCTGAATTACACTGCAATTAACCAGCTCAGAGATACTTAAGGGGCCCTGGCAGGGTGCTGGCTGGTGCGAGCAGGGCGCTAATTTTCTCACTGCTAACAGCCATAATTATGTAGACGCTGCGGTGCACCCATGATGCCATAAAAGCCCCATATTCCAGGCAGCGGTCCCAACCTTTTCTAAATCCTCACTTGATTCAGAGGCAGATGAAACTATGCAATTTGATTGATGAATATGTTCCTCTTCAAGATACTTCCGGGATCATGCTAACATTGTGCGGTGAGGGGCCTCAATGACTGCTATTGTTCTGTATGGAGAACAGTAGAGTACAGCCTCTAAAGAGATCAGCAACATGGGAGAGAAGCACTTGACCTCCTCACTGGCTTTGTCTTCCATTTTGCTTTGTCTCTCCATGTACATAGCACACTCCAATGTGAGGGAGAAGTCATTTCAACAAAAAAAAAATTAAAAGATAATTTAAAAAAAAGCTCATGTTATAATGTGTAGAATCATGTTTAGTTGTCAAAAATGTTGCACAAAATGTGCAGCCTAACATTTGGCTTCCACTATAGCCTCTCTTCAGAGTTCAGTCTTTCCAGGATATTTTGCCCTCTGGTGCTGACTCCTATTCACCAACAACGATATACATTAGTGATAAGGTCTGGCTTGCAGTCACCAAATTAATTATTCACAGAAGTGTTGGATTAGTGAGAGGTCAAGGCTCTGTGCAGAGAAAGTTTCAGGGCAGATAAATCAGTGTTGTCTTAGATATCATGTAACAAATGTGAAATTGTTAAGACATACAGATTTTTTTGGCTCTCTTTTTTTTTACTGGGAAGAGAAAATGGGACCTGTACTCCTTTAAATCCCTTGCAAAATAAGCATTTAGCATTTGGGTCTATGTTTTAATACCTTCAGTTAAATTAATCAAAAATAAAAAATATTGAGAAACACCGCACATCTTATTTCATTTTCCTTTGACCTTTTTGCTCATTTTATTCAAGGAGTGAATTTGTCTTTTTGTCCAAGCAAGACATTTTTTTCATATTTATCTGTTTACCCAGCATCCTGTGCTACCCTGCTGTGATTGTGGTGCTGATGTTGAGTCAGTCACTCCTTCTCGTGCCACAGCTCCTTTCTACTTTCCAAGGTCCATTTGAAGCCAGAGGAACCCCTCTAGTTTTGAGGGGAAAAAAAGTGATCTAGTTTTATGCTGGAGGAGTTCTTAGAGTGAATGAGAGGTGAGATCACTCAATGTTTCAGCTAGTTATTTCACAATAATATACTGTTGGCAGATTAGTCTCTGTCTGAGGTTTGTGTCCATCCTCCACCTCTCATTCTGTGCAGTATTGTGCAAAGCACCCAGCGACACCATCTGCATGTATCTCACGATTTTGGCTTGGACAGTGAATTACGAGTCGGTAAATCATGGCTCCCTTGGACATGAACAATCACGTCGAGAGCAAAATAATAATTTATGCCAGCAACTTTGATTACAAATTGCCTTGAGAAGAGTTATTAAAACTAGTCGTTAATGAATAATATCACTTTACTAACTGGGTATGTTCAGTGATTGAAGCAAATATAACCCAGGGCTTATTTACAGTTTTATACATTGTACAGCATTCGAAGTTTTATTACATGTATGACATATTTTCTTAGAGAAACGGAGCACACACAGGGCTCTCTTTGGTTTTCAACAAGATTGTCAATGCAACCTCTGCTGTAATTTTTTCTCTCCCCTGATTTAACAGTTATTTCTCATCAGCATCTAGTGATTCAAAAGCAATTTCAATTTAGAATGTGTATAATACATAACATTACCTGTAAATAATTCATCTCGCTTTTGTGCACATGAAAATTGCCAGGTTTAAACAGGAGATTGCTTTCCCTGCAAATCACGGCCATGAAATAAGCACACTTTCACAAACATTCTGGACTATGGCCTTCATGTTTCTCTTGAAAGCAAATAGTGATAATATGAATTTTTTTTTTTTTAAACAAATAGGAATGTACACCAAATGATGTGTCCTCTGCAGTATATCTATATTAGTTGGATGGCAAATATTTCTGAAAGACATCTGTGGAGAAACAAGTGTGATCGAGTTGAGTTTGAATTACTGCCTCAGAGTATAATAATAATGCAGACTCTCAGATAGTGAGAGGAGCAATCACATATGGAACATAATAATGACACAAAGAGAAGTGGCATCTCTACAGAGTACAACAATCTCAGTGTTTTACAGCAGTAATGTATACAAAATAATAAGGTAATGGTTGGCAAATCCCCCAAATTATATGAATCTATGGGATGTCAGTAATCAGCTTTCTCATCCTTTTTCATTTATGTGTTTTCATTTCTCTTTTGTGTTGCCTGGTTGTCATAATGCAAAGTTGAAGAGCATTGATATACTCTTTGGAGACGAAAAAAAAAAAAGAGTTGGGGGAAGAGTGCTGGTTACAGAAAGCTGCATTACATCGCATACCGTCTCGGCTAGTGTTTGCTAGAGATAAGCTGAGTAAAGAGTGTCTCGGTCGACATGGTGACGTGCCGTGTACACCTAATAACTGTGTCATTCATCCCTCTTTATTGCTCCGTGTGCAATGGCTTGGGAGAAAGTTTGAACATTTCAAACAGACACTGCCTCTGTGTGTATGCTTTATTACGGGCATCCCCGTCTGTATGTCACTTGTAGCAGCCCTGGCATGCTGCCCTGTGTTTTGGAGCTCAATTGGGCAGATTGATTCAGCTTTAATGAAGAGTCCTTCAGCCTAGGTGACATCATTAGCTGGTTATGGGGCACCTCCTTTCACTTCTGGGAAAATGGGTCATTGTGAGTGACAGACAGTAGCCAAGGGAGGCTGTGCAGACAGTTACGTGGTGTCGCCCTTCACACACCTGCGCCTGTATTAATAAAAAACACTTTATCTGTCCAGCAACATCAACGGGATCACTTATAAGTGATGAAGATGACTCAAACACTGTGCATACATCAAATGATGGTTGCATGAGCTACCGAGAAGTCCTACTGAGATCACAAATCTAATGTACCAGGGGAGAATTGGGGCCACACCTCTGTGGCATAGCATCCATTTATTACAAACCTAACTTCATCAATCCTACAATCACACGCATTTACAATAAAATAACACAAGACTGAAAAAAATAAATGAATAAATACATTATGAAATGAAACAAAACCTAAAGGGAAAAACAGAGGGAGGGAGAGAGAGACAGAGAGAGAGGGATAAATTAAATGTGAATTTATATTTGTGATGCAAACTGAAACGGGTTAAGGTCCTTCTCTACCTGGTGACCCTCAACTGTGATAGACGCACAACTGATTTATGTATTAAAAAAGATTGAAATCAAAAAAAGGGACACGACTTGACAATGAAACATGTAATGCCCGGCCTTTTGGTGCTCAACCACAGTCTCCAAAAAGAAGAAAACCTTGGAAAGTCTGAGAGGTTTGTATCTGGAAAGGCTGCGGCACAATCTCATCTGTTTGACTGCCAAAAACTCATCAGGAAAAAAAAAAGCCCTGAATCAGTCCCAGCCTATAATAACTGTCGTTAATTTACCCTTCCTACTGTCTCAAAAGATACACTTACATATCTGGACACTCAAACACACATCCTTCTAGCAATGTTACTCAACGTAGTGATTTTGGCATTGCAGTTGTTTTTTGGATGTTAATAAGAATATGCCCCTGTAGCTCACTGCCAGTCCCTGCTTGCTCCTTTTAAACCACTCTCACAAATCCCCTAATCAGCCTCTCATTTCCCGCATTCAAACTACTCAATGCCCTCCTGTTTAGGGAAACACTGCAAATACCTCCCATGTGTAAAATAAATAAATATATACAAACAGACATATACTGTACGAAAAAAAAGAGAATCCAAAAGCAGTTGTCATGAATTTCAAACCTACTTGCGGCTCAGAACATGGACGTCATAACACTTCATATTCCATGTGCAGATAACACTATGAATGCATACAAATGTTGAACTTTTCATGAACCACTCTGAACAAAAGGAGCAACTGTAGAGATAGGGGAAACAAAGACGGATATCAGGGAGCTACCTTACCTGCAGCTTGCCCAAAACCTCTTGTAAACTGTATAAAATATAAGCTGGTCTTGGGACCTTTTGAAATTGAGTGTGTAGATGGTCATGACAGCCAGGTTAAGATTTCATGGATGACAAATGGCAAAACCCAGGTACATCCCAAGGACCATCCCGTGCTCTGGTCTGCGAGCAACTAGTTTTATTTATGACCTTGAAGCACCTGGATGTAAACAGTCCGTAAAGATACATCTATTAATCATCTGAATGTGGGCGAAGTTAATCAGGTGATAAGAGCACTTGTCTTAAAACCAACAGTTCCTCTGACCCGTGCTGAAGTGTTGGTGACCAAGAATCCCCCAACAGCTCCCCGGGTGCCTCCTGGGTGCTTCCCAGTGCTCATGGCTTATCCTTGACCATTTAAATTCAGTGGAAAATTGTGTTGTGTGAATAACTGCATGTGATAAAATCAACAATTTCTCTCTTATCTCTCACTCGTTCATTTTTATGAATTTATAAATTGTTCAGCAAAACCACCTTGTGTGAATTCATCCATTTCCCCAATACTTATGTTATAGATGCCTATTTGCTTACATGGACCATATATGGTTAGTGAAAATTACTTAAAATGTATACATGTCTACGTTTTGTTGTTTAGATTGTCCTTCTTCCATTAGTGAAAGCGCTTTCTCTGTCATCCTTGATACGACATTGAAGGCAGGGCACCATTCAATGGTGCACAACGGGAAAAATAAATGCTTTAGCATGGTTTGATTCCCGTGCTGAAGTGTTGGTGACCAAGACAATGAATCCCCCAACAGCTCCCTGGGTGCCTCTTGGTTGCTTCGCACTGCTCATGGCTTATCCTTGACCGTTTAAATTCAGTGGAAAATTGTGTTGTGTGAATAACTGAATGTGACAAAATCAACAATTTCTCTTTTATCTCTCACTCGTTCATGTTAAAATGGCATCAAATATTGTTCTGTATTTGTCATCAGTTAATCATCTGGAGGCCATTCACCTTCATGTAAAGTGCAATCCCTTGGTAATTTAAATTGCAAGTTTGTCACTGGTGTCTCTAAATAACTACAAGAGATATTGGTTGAATATGGTCAACATTTTGAAATCAATCAATCTATTTATCTATCTATCTATCTATCTATCTATCTATCATCTTAACTGAGGAATGAAGTCATACACCTTCTAATTTGAGCGTCATACAAGCAAAAATGGTATTCCTTGATTTTTCATTAAATATTCAAAAGTATAGGCAGAGAAATACAAACATAACAGCATACATAACTGGAGCCTAATAGTGGAAATTACAACATGGTTAAAATCATGTATTTAATGCCAGATTAAAAATTGAGGTATCTTGACATTTCACTTCCATTATTCCTCAGAAGAGGAATAGGCACACACAGAAATAATCCTTACATTCCAGGACGAAATCAATTTTAAATAACATCTAAAGTATAATTAGTTCTGTGTCTTGGCTAGTGATCTATATATCATGGTCTGAATTTTAAGAGGACTGTGCTTAAAACAACACAATGATAGGTGGTAAGTTGTGTACAATTCTATGCAATCATAAAACAATTTGTTAGTTTCAGCTGTGTTTTTTTAAGTTGACACCATACAAAGTGAGTGGGAAAAGTGCTTACTAATTAAAAGGTTTACCATTAACCCTTATTGTACAACACATGAGCGCTTAAGAATTGGGGTGGGGTTACTCTGATCTTCTGTGACAAATGAGATAATTGCCTACTTGTTTCCATAGAAACCACATCAGTCTCAAGCCACGGCCTCTCTCATATCCACTTAACAATCCCCCAGATGCCAAATTGTTTCCCTAATGATGCTGGGCCTAATGGGACTGTTTATAGTATTCATTTTATAGAAATGGCCCAGTAATTAGACTATACCGCACTTCATTAAACAGTGGAGGGAAAGGAGGGGGCCTGGTGAAATGTGCAATTGTGGCAGTGCAAGTGAAATTTAAAACATGCATGGCACACCCACAGAAACATGTGTGCGTGAAGCTGCAAGGAACCAGGGCAATATTGTTCTGTAGCTGGAAATATGACTAAATTCGACATCCAGCCCATTTGCCTGAAATGTGTCCCACACAAATTGTCTTACTCACGCCTTGTGTCATTCATAACACTTTAGTGGTTGAATTGTTATGTACCAGCAACATATTTCTATTATTTGAGTGTCACAGCTGGATGAATTATTCAGCAAAAACACCTTGTGTGAATTCATCCATTTCCCCAATACTTATGTTATAGATGCCTACTTGCTTATATGGACCAGATGTGGTTAGTGAAAATTACTTAAAATGTATGCATGTCTACGTTTTGTTGTTTAGATTGTCCTACTTCCATTAGTGAAAGTGCTTTCTCTGTCATCCTTGTTACGACATTGAAGGCAGGGCACCATTCAATGGTGCACAACGGGAAAAATAAATGCTTTAGCATGGTTTTGGGTCCGGGGCATTTTGGCACAAGAAAGTTGACTGTCAGTTCGTCATTGATGTTTAAGAAATAAAGTTACAACTCGCCTTCGTCTCCGCAATCCGTTCTTCAAACACCACATTGGTGACCCTGTTCTGAACATGTTTGACACAGACCGAGTGTGTGAACAACCCTTCAGCCACGTCGCCCTGGATACAACAGCCGGCCGTTCCTGTTGTGGCCTCGGCGCTCCCGGAGTTCTGGCAGACCGACCCGGCCTCATGGTTCCAGCACGTCGAGGCACTTTCCACCTGCGTGGAATTGTCTCGGATGACACCAGGTACTTCCTCGTTGTTACTGCACTGGACCGGCGGTCCGCAAGGCGAGTTTTGCAGCTTTTACGTGACCCACCACAACAAGGTAAATACGCCGTCCTCAAACAGCTCCTGCTCCAGAGGTACAGTCTATCTGCCACAGAGCCAGCGGACAGACGCCTGTCCTGTTTGGGCGACTGGACTGCCGTGGACTTGATGGACAACATGCTGTCGCTGCATGGATCTGAAGATAGTGGTTTCCTTTTCCCGCACATCTTCCTGCACCAGCTTCTGTCTACAGTACGTGCGGTCTTAGCAAACTCCCGATGTCTGACCGCATCTTGGTAGCTACCAGCCACCTAGCCGTCCACAATGTGACGTTGGAGCCTCCACAGATGGTGCCAGGGAATGTGGAGCCACCTGTGGCGGCCGGAGCGATCGTCCAGAGACGACGTGGGACCAGCCTCTGCTTTTTCCACCAGCCGTGGAATTCTGACTTGCAGAAGAGCCTGCTTGCACCGAACAGTTTGTCCATTACGACATTCTGCTCACGGTCGGTGTCGGGTTTTTTTCACGGACGTCATTTTGAGTGAGATACGTGATCACCTCTATCACGGTCCCCACCATTGGTGCGGACTTCCTGTGCACGAATGGTCTGCTCGTGGACTAACAAACCGGCGTTATTGATACCATGTCTTTCGCCACTTTTCCATGTGTGACAGGGGGTGCTTGGCCACTAACACATGATAACTTTGTCGGAGCTGGGAATTTTTTCAACGTTTGCTCACGGATTTCCCATCACTCACTACACCCGCGTCTTCCACTGCATCGTAATGTGGAGCATTTCATCCCCACTGACCAGCCCAGTGACCCGGATGTCCTCGCCCTGCGATCAATGCACACGGGCCCCAAACTGGAGGAGGTGGTTGTGCTCAGTATGACTCAGTTTACTCTCTCTCACACCCGGGGGTCTGGCCGTCAGTGAGGTCGGTGTGTTCAAAGTTCGTCTGGCCTGGCATCCGTTGGGACATCAAAGAGTTGGTGGCAACATGTGTGGCATGCCAGCGCGCGAAGATTCACAGGCACGTTAGGGCGTCCCTCGAACCGTTTCCCATTCTGGCCAGATGCTTTGACCATGTCCATGTCGACCTGGTGGGGCCTCTACCTCTGTCGTTTTGCATACCTGCTCACCACGGTTGATTGGGCCACCAAGTGGCTGGAGGCTGGTCCACTGTTCTCAACCACGTCCTCAGACGTGTCAGGGGCATTTCTTGCTTTCTGGGTTGCCCTTTTCGGCACCCCGTCAGACATTACTTCTAACAGAGGTCCACAGTTTGTGTTAGCACTCTGGTCTGAACTGGCAGGGTCATTGGGGGCAGAGGTGCACCTTATGACAGCGTACAACCCTCAAGCTAACACTGGTTCCACTGGGCCCTCAAATCAGCGCTGCCGGTTGCACTCTCAGATGGTAACTGGGTGGGCCGTTTATCACGGGTTATGCTGGAACTGCTTTCAGCCCCAAAGGATGACCTCAATGTGTCGCCAACCGAGCTAGTTCTCCGTCAGCTGCTGCAAGTACCAGGGGATTTTTTGCCGTAGCATTCTCCTTCCCGACCCCGTCCACTGTTTCCAGCCATTCTGGGTTCTGGAGACGGGCGTTAAGAGTTTTGTCCTGGACATGGGCAGGCATAGGGAGTGGGTTACGCTGGACCGGCTGAGCCGGACACAAAGTGGCTGGGGAAGTTGTCTTTCCTTTTCAGGTTCCCCACTGAGGTCGCCCTCCGGCCAGTTACCCGGCAGTGCTTCATCAGGTTCAACGTCCGGCGCCCCCTGCTTGTTCGACTGAGGGACGACACAGTCATTATGGCATGCTGCTCAAGCCTCCCATGAGGGACTAGTTTGTTTTTGGACTAGTTTGTTTTTGGGAGTCCCTTCTGTGTGTTTTTTTTTTTTTTTTTGGGGGGGGGGGGATCACGAAAGGGGGGGGCCTCTCAACCCCCGGGACTACAGGGGGGGGGGGGGGCTTGG
>CAAKHD010014354.1:124961-148021 GCA_901007705.1 Fistularia tabacaria
AATGATATATGTATCTTACACAAAAAATAATGGATTGAATGAATAAATAGAAATAATTTCTGGTCTCTTTTTGTAAAAATGCTACTGTCTATTCGCCAGATGTTGTGATTATCAAGCAAACATCCCATATTTCAGCTTGCTATGGAAGTGAAAAAAAAATGAAAATAAAATAAGATAATACTTTATTGATCCCCATGGGAGAAATTCGGGTGTTGCAGCAGCAACATTGGAGGAAAAAAAAAAAACAAAAAAAAAAAAAAAAAAAAAAAAACAGGAAAGATAAATACACACAAGAAATTAATCGATTAATCATGACTAGATAATGAAGAGGATACCATCATACACTGTCAAGTCTTAACTCGTCAGTTTAACTCCCCAAGTGTCCTGCTGCCATCTGTTACATTCAGCTGGTGCCATGACAGCTCAAGCATAAGCGCAAGTGGTGGGTTGAATGTGTTTTAGTGGGGCTGCACAGCCCCTTCTTCTTCTTCTTCTCCTTTCGGCTTTTTCCTTCAGGGGTCGCCACAGCGAATCAACCTTCTCCATCTAACCCTGTTCTCTATATCCTCCTCTCTCACACAAACTAACTTCATATCCTCTCTCACTACGTCCATAAATCTTCTCTTTGGTCTTCCTCTAGACCTCCTGCCTGGCAGCTCCAATTCTAGCATTCCATTTACCATTATAGTCCCTATCCCTCCTCTGTACATGATCAAACCATCTCAGTCTGGCTTCTCTGACCTTCTCACTAAAACATCTAACATGTGCTGTCCCTCTGATGGACTCATTCCTGATCCTATCCATCTTCGTCACTCCAAAAGAGAGCCTCAACGTCTTAATCTCTGCGACCTCCAGCTCTGCCTCCTGTCTTTTGTTCAGTGCCACTGTCTCCAAACCATAAAGCATCGCTGGTCTCACCACTGCTTGTACATCTTTCCTTTCATTCTGGCCAACAGTCTTCTATCGCATAGCACCCTTGACATTCCCTGCTCTCACTACAGATCACAATGTCATCTGCAAACATCATGTTCCATGGAGATTCCTGTCTATCCTCATCTGTCAGCCAGTCCATCACCACTGCAAACAAGAAGGGGCTCAGAGCTGATCCCCGATGAAGTCCCACCTCTACCTTGAACTTCTCTGTTACACCTACACCACACATCACCACTGTCTCACAGCCAGCATACATGTCCTGCACCAGTCTAACATACTTCTTTGCCACTCCCCACTTCCTCATACAATACCAGAGTTCCTCTCTAGGCACCCTGCTGCATGCTTTTTCTAGGTCTACAAAAGCGCAATGCAGCTCGCCCTGACCTTCTCTGTACTTCTCTATTAGCATTCTCAAAGCAAATACTGCATCTGTGATACTCTTTTTAGGCATGAAGCCAGACTACTGCTCACAAATGCTGACTTCTGCTCTCTGTCTACTTTCCGCTACTCTTTCCCATAACTTCATTGTATGGCTCATCAACTTTATCCCTCTATAGTTCCTGCAATTCTGCACATCCCTCTTATTCTTAAAAATGGGCACCATCACACTTCTTCTCCATTCTTAAGGCATCTTCTCACTCTCTAAGATCCTCTCCTAGACACTTCCATACCTCCGCGGGTATACCATCAGGACCAACAACCTTTCCATTCTTCATCCTGTTCATTCAATGCCCTCCTCACTTCACCTTTACTTATCTCTGCTACTTTGTGGTCTACAATATTAAGCTCTTCTACCTTAGCTAACCGCTTTCTCTGGATACAATCCTGCACTTCCTCATTCCACCACCAGGTCTGTTTATCTACTTCCCTTCTGGATGACACACCAACTACCCTCCTGTTTGTCTCCCTGATCACATTAGCTGTAGTTGTCCTGTCATCTGAAAGCTCTCCCTGACCGCCCACGGTCTTTCTCAACTCCTCCCTGAAAACCATACAACATTCCTCCCTTTTCAGCTTCCACCACTTTGTCCTCTGCTCAGCCTTTGTCCTCTTCATCTTCCTTGTCACCAGAGTCATCCTACAAACCACCATCCTATGCTGTCTGACTCTCACCTACCACTACTTTGCAGTCACTGATCTCTTTCAGATTACCTCGCCAATGCAAGATGTAGTCTACCTGGCTGCTCCTACCTCCGCTCTTATAAGTTACATTATGTTCCTGTCTTTTCTGGAAAAAAGTGTTCACAACAGTAATTTCCATACTTTTTTGCAAAGTCTACCACCATCTGTCCCACTGCGTTCCTATCCTGGATACCAAATCTGCTCATCACCTCTATTGCCTGCACCAACATGTCCATTGAAGTCTGCCCCAATTACCACTCTCTCATTTCTGGGGATATTCTGCATCAATTCATCTAACTCATTCCAGAGCTTCTCCTTCTCCTCTAACTCACATCCTGCCTGTGGGGCAGAGCCACGAACAACATTGAGCATCACACCTTCAATTTCCAGTTTCAGACTCATAAGTCTATCTGACTTTCTTTTCACCTCCAGAACATTCCTAATAAACTCCTCCCTTAAGATAACCCCTACTCAATTTCTCTTCCTGTCAGTACCATGATTGTACAACTTAAAACCTCCTCCCAAGCTTCTAGCCTTAACGACCGTTCTATCTGGTCTCCTGGACACACAGTATATCCACCTTCCTTCTCTGCATCATGTCAACCAACTCTCTACCTTTTCCTATCTTTGTCCCAATACTCAAAGTCCCTCCTCTCAGTCCCAGACTCCTGCCTTTCCTCTTCTCTTTCTGCTTCCGAACATGCTTTTCTCCTCTCCTTCTTCGACCCACAGAAGCCAAATTTCCAAAGTTACCCTGTAGGTTATCGGCACCAATGGCGGTCGTTGTTTACCCGGGCCTCGACCGATCTGGTATGAGATTCATAGGTTTGATTCGCATATTTGGTTTAGGCAAAAGTTTTACGCCGGATGCCCTTCCTGGCGCAGCCCTTTGCATTTATCTGAGCTTGGGACCGGCTCAGGGAGACACTGTCCTGTGCCCCCCTGGGGTTGGCTCCAGGAAACACTGGCCCTTTCTGCCCTGAGGCTGCATTTTGTAGGGCTGCACACCAGTTTGGCTTAATGCAAAAATGATGATTATTCAAAGAATTAATTCTCTCCAGTATTAATCAATAAATACATACATAAATAAACACATAACTAACTAGCTAACTAACTAACTAAATAAATAAAAGAATAAAGTAAATAAAGTGAAGAAAAGGAAGTCATTTGTACCAATCCAGGAGCTTCTCAGATTTTTTTGAGTTCTACTATTTTAACTTGTTTGTCGCTGTTCCAGAAAAAGCAATTTGATGAGAAAGTCATCACATTCCAGGGTTTTCAGAGTTTTCACACTTTCTTCAACATATTTTGTTGCCTTTATGTCTCTGTAATCTAAGCAGTTACATCTTTTGAAGATGCACCAAATGATTGCCACGATATGCAATGATTGCAAATAAGTATCAGCTTAACATAATCTGCAACACTTATATCACTGTAGTCTTTCTTTGGTAGGGACAAAACCTGCTTATATAATGTATATGTAGAAACTATTTTTTACAAATACATCAAACAATAGACTGTCTACCCATTCATTTTCACAAATGGATATCATGTTTACTGGATACTTCTTATAGCTTGGCTTCGATTTTTTGAGGGAACAACTTATCGTTTTATGAACTCTACCTTTTCCAAGAGTACATTTACAATGTTTCACAACTTTGGTCTTTTAACTTTTTTTCTGTAGTAATTTCTGAGATGATGTGCTTCCTTTAGGTGCAGACTTCATGGTATAATAGGTGATATGTTCTGAAGGTCCAATTTTCCATATCCACATACAATAAATCAACAAACGGAGAGCAAAAAGAAAGGAAAAAACCCACTATGGACAGTTGTATAGCTGAATGTGCCCTTACGCTAAACAACAATGAGAGCTCATAAACTCTCATATTGCTTTATGGATCGCTGACTCTGAAAAGATTAGTGTGTTTCCTTTCTTTCTATTGTAATCCTCTGCAGTGCTGGTTGTACCTGACTGTGTGGGATAAAATGGCTGCAATGGGACCAGTGCATCCCTGAAAAATGACATTTGCTGACCACACACACTGATGAGTTAATAGATGAATTGGTTTTAGAGTGGATACAGACTCGAAGGAAGTCTGCAGCAGGATATAAAATTGCGTCGATCAATTTCCTTGTGTGGGAGGATGTGTATTTTGCTGTGTGAAAGGTTTTTGGTTCCATGTAATCTGTTATTGAAACTTGCTTGCAATTGTGTGTGTATGTGTGTGTGTGTGTGTGTGTGTGTGTGTGTGTGTGTGTGTGTGTGTGTGTGTGTGTGTGTGTGTGTGTGTGTGTGTGTGTGTGTGTGTGCATGCTTGTATATGCACATACATGCATTTTCATATCAGTATGACTTTATGTGGATAACAGATCAAAGAAGAGATGAAAAGTATGGGGTTAAAAACTCGCAAAGGTCAATAACAGCCAGCACAACACACGCACACACACGCAATAGGAAAATTAGCACTCACTCAAGTTAAGTAAGGAAGGTTTATGTAAAAAAAAAAAAAGGCAGAAAATGTATCTATTTTAGAGAAAAGGAAAAATATGGACAAGAAGAAACATTCATGTATTTTTGAGTACAGGAACATTAGCATTCAGATCAACACCCTTTACTAGAACCATATGGTCAGTCTCTTTCTTTTCCTCAATTACTAATTCCCTTCTTTCTGCTCACAGCTATGTCTCTCTGTGTCCTCCCTACTTTCCATGCTTCCTTTTACTCAAGGTAGTGGACAATGTATGTATTGAGCTTCATACATTTTCTACAGTCAATGCATCATGCAATGTAGGATTATTTGTGTATGATTGTGTGTGTGTGTGTTTGTGTGCGAGGGAGAGAGAGAGAGAGAGCACGTGTTTTTTTGTCCCTCTGTAGTGGGGTATCATCATGATTGGCATTCATAGCTCTAAACAGATGTAAATACTCATACCTCGTTTGATTTATTGGCCACTGTAAGATGGATAGAATAAGTCAGTATGTCACACACTACGTAAATAGGCGATAATTATCATTATTACTATCAGAGTTAGTATTAGAATTATTCATTTATTTACCTGTTTGTGTATTTGGTCATTTGTTTTATTACGATAACATTTTCAAGGGATGGGAGTTGTGACTGACTGAGAAATGTATGAAAAAAAGTGTAAAACAATGTAAATAACACTGTTAATCAACCTAAAATGGTGACTCTTTTTTAAATATATGTTGGTGTGTTCATGTATCTGTATCTATCTTTCATTTTATGTCCATGGCACTTTGATAAATTGATATAATTACATTGAGATATTCAATTTATTCTAAAAATAGACCTCTTGAAAATGCATATAGATATATAGAGCAAATCAGCAGATAGACACTTGTTTTGAGTGCCAGAACATAGTGCTTGAATTTCAGAAAGTGCCACTTTCCTCATGTCTCATATTGTCAATTCATCTTTCATTACATTTTCATATAGACAGACAGACCAGTAGAGAGACAGAGAGACAGAGAAACAGACAGACAGCTAGATAGCTAGATGGATAGATGGATAGATAGATGGATGTTTGAAAATGAGGTGATAATGTTGACGGTTACATTTTAAAGAAAAAGATAATCACAATACAGTATTGCAATATGAGTTCTTTGTCAGGAGTGTTTCAACTGCAGCAGAGATTTCAATAGCGGAATGGTTCTAGCAAAGCTGTCTGCTTCATTCAGTTTGATGACAGCTGTGTCTTTATATGTAATGTAGAGTATGATCAATAATGAAAGGAAAGGCTTGAGTCATAAGCCCTTGCTGGGAATGATGTGAGGATTTTAACTCGCTTCTATTTCACTCGATGCAGTGTGCGTGCTTTAAATCTTTGTCTATGCGTGGGCTTGCATGTGGACTTTAACACATGGACAAAACAACAAAAGTGCATTTGGCTAACTTGTTTTTTTCTGCTGGCAGATATATTTAAGCCCCTCCTCCAACTGAAAACCTGAATTTAATCTCCCCAAAATGAATTACAAGTTAATCCTGTCTCACATTGCTCGGCATAAATCAGACAAACCAGCTCAGTTACAAGGTAGGAGCCATCTTACTTTTAAGAGGCTGCCATGATTAATGTAGGACAGGTAGATGAAGAGAAAAGTGCCAGTCTCAAATGTCGTGAGGTTTGGCTGCCGTTACTATTTCTCATCTGTCCATGAAAAGAGAGATGAAGGCAGGCAGTTGCCACCTCCATTTATTCTCGCTGACATGCTAAGCTGTTTTCATTTCTCATCCCATCTCTGCTACTCCAAATGCCCTGATCACCATCCCATTTTCTTTAGTTTTTATTCTCTGTCCATCTCTCTCATTGGGCTTCTGTTATCCTGTTGCATTTTCCGGCTCAGACTGTCTCATTTCAATATCAGTTCTTCAATTCTTCTTTTTCTCCCCACCTTTTTTTCCACCCCATTATCAGTATTAGGTATTAAGGCTTTCACATTTAAGTTGTGTTTTTTTGAATTCCAAAGTTTGAGTGGAACTGATGTATTGAGTCATTTCATATATTTGAGTATGATCCTGAGGTCCTTGTGCTTTACTCAAGTATTATCATATGTCAATAGTCACCCATTCCACTACTTTTCCGTGGGGAATACTGTGTTCTACATTGTTCTGCTACTTTAGCTGAACTACTTTGCACATGTGTATAATACAGGTGTTATCAGCGTCTCAGTAGTTAAAAAGGATAGTTATAAATTCATTAATTTAGTTAGTCAACTTAATTGCTTGATTTGATCTTCTGAAAATTGAGATACTGGTACCATACCTGTCAAAAACAGATGGATTAGATAAGATGAGATTAGATTTGATGATTGTCAATTTTTTCTATTGTTATTGTGAGGACATCAATATACATATAACAAATTATGTCCTTAGATCTGGTCCTTATTGATAAACTTCATCATTAAAATTATCAGACATGTACTAATAAGTGACAGAAGAACAGCAGACAAACTACTGAATATCATAATTATTCTGCATAGTGAGAAATTTGGTACTTTATATTTAGATTTTGTAAACATTGAAATAAAAATAATGTTACTTCCGCATCATTTTCAGAAGTTGTGTTTCCAAATATAATGCAGTAAATATGGATACTTGAGCCATCAATGCTCCATTTCCGAAACTGAGACAGCATGCACTCAGGAGAAGTTGTGTATGTTATCCGGACTTTTTCAAGCTGTAGCTAACACAGTGGAATATAATGGCAGGTACACCAGAGCAACAGTTATATAAGTAAAACAGAGCAGGTTCAAATCCAAAGATCTGGCACTAGCTCATCGACTATCGACTAGATGGTAATGAAGCTTTAGTACAGCAGTATGTTAATTTTAACTAAACTCCATACTCTGATATGCCATTAACATGTTTATATGTTGCACACGTGTCAGTAACAAAAGGCTCTGTGGGTCATATAACATCAAAAAACAAGAAATAACATAATCATACCTTTGATCTGTTCATATATTTTATTCCTTATTACTATTTTAACTACAAAATAGTTTTCAATAATTCATAATTGCTGTTGTGATGTAACTCTCAGGGCCACCAGATAAGAAAATGCCTTCTTTAACATAAAAGCAAAAGAAAAAATAAATGGCGTTATAGTTTTAGAAGCACCAAGGCAAACATCCAAACTCCACTCTTTAGATGTCACAAAGCACTTTGTAAATATTTCCAGAGAGACTAAAAAAAAGGAGCACACTGAAGCAAAACTAAGGCTGCATTGATGTATTATCTACTGAGCCCCTCTGGATGTTTGCTAAAAGCCTATCTGATGGTGTTTCAGCAAGAAAGGGTTCGTGTGAAGTTTCACATGGGAAGGAGCAGTTTACATTGTGGATTTCAGGATGCACTAATCAGCGCTTTTTTTTTCCCCATTCAAGTAATGTTTGAAAGTGTTTTTTTGGCGGGAGAATGCCAGCAGCAAAGACAATCAGTAACATGGGATATGAGACAGTAGATTCAAGGTGGAAGAGCCAAAATCTACTTGCATACTTGCTTTTTTCAATGCTGTTCATTTAGGTGAGTTCATGTGGCGAAATCAAATGTTGTGCTACCAAAAGTCACCTTCGATACACTCCCAATTCATCTTGTAACTTCATAATTATTCATTAGGCATGTGTGCAGCAGGAAAAAAAAGAAAAGAGCGGTTAAGTTAAGCATCTGGCTTCTCTGTGGGCACAATGGTGAAAGCGAAAGGAGAGGAAAACGTTTGAAGCTTACATTTTTAATCTGGACTTTCTTTCATGATTTAAATAAACGGACTGACGTTCGTTCTGGATAATTGATAAATTAATGTAATCATAATAGTAACAATAATAATAACAGCACTGACAATGTCATTGAAGAAAAAAATGTCCAAAGTCAAAAGTGCTACAAAGGCTGTTCATCATCATCTCATTGATTGATTTTTCATCAAAGGAACTAAAATAAACTAGGATGAAAAAAGAGCTGAAGATTTGTAGACTAGGAAATGAGAATTTTTATTATGCTTAATTAGATCTTTATTTGTTACATCCTTAAGTCATTTGATTGGTCGCATAATTACTCCATTTTTGGTTAAACAGATTGTGTACAGCTATTTGATTCTTGATGAGAAGAACAATCTTCCCTAAAACCTTCTCAGGCATTTATTAAAAGTAACCGCAATGTGCGTTTATGGACATCTTAGGTCCTTATTAATGCAAATTAACTGCCCTTTTTTTATATCTATTCATTCATTAACGAATCACTAAGGTCACCATGAAGAAATAAATGAAAAAATAAAATAATCATGACGTGTTAAAGGCCCCATATGACATTTATAAAGTTTGTATCTGTATTGGGTCCAAAATGGACCAACTATTTTAGCAAATATTTAAATAGATGTCTCCTTTTCCCTCCTGCTTGTAACACTAAGGTTGGATATTTTATGTGCAGACTGTATCACCTATGCTTGCAGTTTTACACTATTCTATTGACTGACTCTGTTGATATTCAGCAATGTGCCAAAGAAGAGCTAGGTTTTTGGTAAAATAATCTCAAAAGGTGTTTCAGCAAAAAATGAATAATAAAAACAACTCAGGCACAAATGTAACTTAACAAATGCTGAAGTAAACTTTGTAACCAGCCTTAAATCCTGCATTTTCCATTTTTTTTGTTCTTTGAATGTTGTGACAGCCAGAAACTCCTGGCACAACAGAAGGTGAAATACAAGCAAGAAATGCTTTGTGCTAGAATCAAATTATGCATGCAGCCGATACAATATTAGTATAAATCTTACATTTATTTCACGTTCCATAGAATCGAAATTCATCTTTATCCTGAATCACATGGATGCATTTGATGTACCGATATTAGTGTGACAGTCCACATTTATCTGGATGTAACTGAGGGAACATCTCGTAGCGTGCCTCTATCATACACATATTTATTCGGGTTAACAATAAATAAATATAAATACATAAATTACTGAAAAATGTGGAATGGGGAGAAACCACACAGCTGTGATACGTTTGGAAACCCTGCCAATTGGAGCACCTGCATCTCCCATTGGCAAAGCTAACCTGGCTAAACACCTGCAAAGGTATCCCACTGCACAGCCAGTTCCTTCTCCACAGCTCTGCTTGTCAGTCAGTCATTTGATTAATTGTGCTATAGAGGATTTCTGGATATCTGAAAACAGCATACAATAAATTGGCGAACGATATGAAATCAATAAAAAAAATAAGAAGAATGGCACTGCCCTACTCTGTAGAAAACCAATTAGCAAAGGGAAATTTGCCCCAGAAATTCATACAAGCAGTTTTGGTCAGGCTCTACTGGAGAAGTCTCCTTAAGTTTCTTCCATTCCCATCCATTTGAGCCATTCAAACACACACACACACACACACACACACACATATATTGTGTGTATATATATATATATATATATATATATATATATATATATATATATATATATATATATATATATATATATATATATATATATATATATATATATATATATATATATATATATATATATATACATACACACATATATATACATATATATACATATATATATGTATATATACATATACACACACACACATATATATATATACACACACACATATATTTATACACATATCATACACACACATATATATACACATATATATACACTCACATATATACACACACACATATATATACACATATATACACACACACACATATATATACACATATATATACACACACACACATACACACATATATATACACACACACACATACATACATACATACATACATATATATATAAATATAAACACAACTAACCCTTCAAACCACATCAAGAAACCACATCAGGAACCACATCAAGAGTGGATATTACTGGACCCACAAAATTTATCTCCTCAACACTACCAACATCATCACCATTATCATCACTTTTTCACTTAGAACATGGTCATGAAAGGTAACTGAGGAGGCAGCCATACAGGAGACTTTTCAGGTGGACTTTTCAAATGAAGTTTCATTTCAAAATTAAACACCACAAGAAAAAAAGTGTGAAAAGTTACCTACTCATACAAAATGACCGATAGCACAATTGATTGACTGATTACACTCCACCGTGGCACTTTCTAAAGTCGAGCGGGTGGCCCTTGGTTACTAGAATCATGAAACTTTTAAAGATGGTTGATGATTGACAAAAACTGTATGATGTTTCTGTTTTTTTTAATATTTTTTAGTACAGTTACTAGTTGGTGATATATAGAAGTCAGTAAAACTTAATATGAAGGGTCGGTGTGACCCTCTGAAGTTATTATATGTGGGACTAAAGCAAAATAATTAATGTTATATGAGATTATGATGTACGGATGAATTAATTGGCAGACAGAAAACAAAGACGGCTTGTTAATGGCAGGACCAAATACGGTCTATGAAGTTAGAGAATATTAAACTTAAAAGTCCATCAGCTCTACTAGTTCATTTGTTCAAGTACTGTGTTTTAAAGACTTACTGCCCGCCAGGTATTCACATTTGGACATTATCGAATATAAAGAGGGCCATTGACGGCTGGTCAAATTTGTTCAAATGAATAGTTTTATATATTACTGGTGGCAACAACTCACCTGGTAGCTTTTCTAATGTCACAAGTTATGGCCAAATATGAACTACCCAATTCCTCTGACTCTTTTCAATGTTGCATGTATATAAATAGTAATTACAGCCACCAGGAAATACAAATCCAGGGAGGGATCATAATTTGATTGTCCCTATTTTCTAGGTTTTTTGTTTTTTTACCCTTGAAAACCAAGGGGTTACATCAAAAGAATTGTACGAACAACCACTGTTGCCTGGGTTTAAGGTCTTGGTGCTGTCTTCTCTTTTTGCCTTTTACTTCACTCGCTGTTTTGTCATTTGAATTACTAAGAGCATCCTTTTAACATTAACTTTAATTTACAGAGGCAGGGCAAGACTGTATCTCACAGTAATCTGACTAAATGTATATTTATACAGCTACTATGATTTATATGCACCGACTATGAGGAGGATGACTTCCGGTTGTATTGTGTTGAACATTATAACACAAGTACTGTTATAAGTAATTGTATGTGGCCACATTATCAACTGGCAACCAGTACAGGACACCTGCTTCTTGTCCAGTATCAGCTGGGACTGGCTCCAGCAGCCCTGTAACCCTGTATGCAAGATAAATGGTACAGACAATCAAATTAATGTACCCAACATTACATGAATGTGGATGAAGTCGAACACATTTCCAATGTCTCCTCTGCACTATGTCTTATTTGCAACATTTTCTTCCACTCAATAATTTGATTATATTGCCTCTATCTATTCTGAAAACTAAATAAATTAAGGTATGATGATTTTCCATAAGCATATAAACAGCTGTAGAGGGTTCGATGAATTTGCAATTCAGACAGAAGGTGCTGTGCTCAACCTCCCATGTAGAGTTAACAGCATATGACAGAGCGAGAGCCAGCATACTGTATGAGAGAGATTTTCATTACATTTTTCCTCATGAGGGTGTCCCAAATTCCCTGCAAAGTTGGTTTCAAATTGTCCCTGACATCTCTGGGCAGCTGATCTGGAGCCTAAGGGAGTTCACACCCATCAATCATCTCACAGCAGGGTTGCCTCTCCTTCATGCTCACCGCCTGCCCCCTCTAGCTACCGCTTTGTCCTTTTCTGAATTATCCAGCCTTTTACATCATTATTGGTCTCCTGGTTCTCCATCTTTTTTACCCTCCACTACCTCACCCTCTCTGTCCTTACATAGAACACATAGTCTTAATTTCTGTATTAAGCATTCTGTCTTCTTCCCACAAAGTCTAACTTGATCCTGATACCTTATGATACCCACCAATATCCTTATTATCAATTAGTGTCACACAAATGCACATCATTTAAGCACAGACGCACAAAAGTCAAGACTATGGCATGAACACAAATATACACAAACAATTGAAGTCCATACAATTTGGATCAAAAGGGCAATCACTTCTCAGCAGGAGCTTGGATTTCACCTGCTACATTGACAGAGGTGGGTGGATGACATGTGTGTGTGTGTGTGTGTGTGTGTGTGTGTGTGTGTGTGTGTGAGAGAGAGAAGGTGCTTAATGACTCGTCCCAGCCAATTTTCATTCGGTGCCCTCTCTTTGTGAGGAAATGAGGTTTGTAGTCAATGTAGCACAAAAGAGCTGCCTCTGATTGTTTGTATGTGTGTGTATGTGTGTGTCTGTGTGAGTGAATGTGTGCATGCATGCGTGTGTGTGTGTTTATTGTACACTTTAAGCAAGTTCTCCCCAAACTAAATATTAGTATGGACCATAAAGAAGAAATGGTTCAGTAAAGTTTGAAACCAAAGTATCTGTGTGTTTGAGTATACTGACTAGTAAAGGATATACAATTAGTTAAAATGATCATTTAATGTGTCTGTTCATGAATATTTTTTTTCCGATCACTCTGTGAATGTGTATGTGTGTGTGTGTGTAAGAGAGTGTGTTGTGAGATTTACAACCTTGATTTATTCCAATCATTTTTTTTTCTCTGCACAAAGTGAAGTGACATGTCACAAATAGCATGCCAACAAGATAATGAAACTCACACGATGCACTACACATGCTGTCCATGCTGTCATCTTGCCTTGCCAACAAACACACTCAACAAAATCACACTGTACACCAGCATACATGCACAACTGCACGAGTAAACACACACCCACACTAACAGTCAGATCTCCAAGGGGAAACTGGTCTCCCTGAAGAGGAAATAAGTTTGGGTTGGATGTAATGAGCAACTGAAAGGCAAATGAGCCCTTCAGTGTGGCAGCCTCTATCTAAACCCAGACAGCCTGTGTCTAGGGAAATGCTTTATTGCTGAGAGAATCCAAAATATCATTCATCTGTCTGTGCATGGTCACAGATCTCCGTCCCACCAACCCATTCCATTTCTGTCATTTTTTTTTTATTTTTATTGTAATACACTCCGCCTCTTTTGCTTTCCCTCATCTGGTTTTATCCAACACCTTCCTAATTTTCAGCACTCTTGTGCATTTTGACATTATGGGTTGTTCAATGTCCGTTTGTCCCTCCATCCTTACACTACTGATATCATATCGCTCACTAATTTAATTGCTCTTCTTTTAGGTTCTTTTTCAAATCTACAAATGTTCAACTGGCAATACATTTCATTCATTACAATCCATTTGAAGCAGATATCCTGATTTTCTGCCTCATATCTCATCTGAGTTATCTGATTATCGGCTGAGTTGCAATGATATTCCTGTGTTATGTATCATAAAGGCTGCCACCGTCTAACATATTTTATATCTTTCATAAAATACAACTTCTATTAAAAAAAAACAACAACAACAACAATAATAATGATACGACTAATAATAATAATAATGAAAATAATAATAATAATTATTATTATCATTCTTCTTCTTATTATTATTGTAATAATTATCATTATTTTGATACATGCAGTACTTAAATATGAAATAAAAGACAAGACCTCAGTTAGGAATCACATAAATGAGTACGGAATAAAACTTGGTCAATTCCAAGCTCTGTTTACAAATTACATTGGGAGATTGTTACGACTGTGAGATCTTGAGTGCAAGAAATGTATTTAAGAGTAAACATCAATGCCAGATTTCTGTTTGTCCTCTAGATTGTTGCCAGTATCCTTAATCCTCCACTCAGCTTAAGTCAGATATCATTCTTACTGTAAACAGATTCGAATCAGCTTGATTGCTGACTAATATTTAAACAATCAGAAGAAAAACACATCAATTAGTCTCTTGTGCACCGAGATACATTACAAGTACCTGGGAATTCCAAAATTGGGCAGTCTGATGGAAATACATTTTCTCTTTATTGGTATTTCACAGCGTTTACTCTGCCCATCTATCACATATCAAAAATACACCAAAGAAATAACAAAAAAGAAAAGATAGAAAAAGAAAAGAAAAGAAAAGAAGTCATTTTATGATCACACATTGTGTATGAGCATCTGAGTGAACTATTTTTCCTTCAAAATAGCGAGGATGACTTGGCATGTGAGCGACATCAGTTTGGCTCTTGGCAACCGATTTCTGCTCTAGGCACACAATTCTACAGAAACACTCAGATGAAAACATGGAAACTGTGTCTGAATCCCAGACTGTAACTGCTATAAAAAAATAGAATGAATAAATAAATAAACAAATAAATAAAAAACATGAACACATTTTTATGAAATGTTGCCGTGAGCAGAATATGGAAGTATTTTGTTTACAAAGTTGGCTAAAATAAGTGCTCATCTGGGACAAACAATCTTGTAAGCAAACTGCTTTAACTCACCCACATCATTTTTCTTTTAATGATAGGCTTCATGTATAACCCTGCTATCCTTCTTCTGTTGTCCTTGCTACACTGCAACCCTCAATTCTCCTCCAGTTCCACCCTAGTCATCCACTTATCAACTCATTTTCTCTTTATGATTTAATTCCATAGGCCCTCTCCCATTCATCTTTGGATTAATCAATAACCATTCACTGATGTGGAGGAGTTGAGGGATGTAAATAGCAGAAATCTGACATTCACAGGATATAAAACAACAGGGTTTCGATATAATCAACAACTGCATCAGCGCCATTTCTCAAACAATCCATAGCCTTATTAAAAAGGGTCAGTAATTTACCCTCGTGCAGCATTGATGGAAGTCTGCATGACAAAAGGAATTGTAGGTATGAGAGGGTGAGCATTGATGTGAGGAGGTGATTGTAGAAAAGCCTGCCTTTCTGCGCTTATAGGGGAATATGAAATGTAAGTTAGGTCATTGATATTTGGCTTCACATATGCTGTCTGAATTTGAAGTTATTTGAGGTGTAGCATCTCAGACTTTTTGCCTCTCAGTAAAAAGGATTTCTGATAAGGATGGTAATTAGCATAACATGTATTATTTAAATCAATGGATTAATTTTGCATACATTATAAGAGTAAACAGGCTTGAATTTGCCTTTAAGGGCAGTTGCCTGGGAGGGAAAAAAAAAATCTAGGAAGCTTATCATTAAAAATTAGGACACAACTGTAATTTCTTTTGTCCTGATGCCCTATGGAAAGAACAACAGAGACATCAAAAAGTTTGAAAATAGTCAATTTCATAAATCAATGCTTTAATATAGATGTTTAATGCAAGCACAACTGTTTTTTTATGTGAGATAAATCTGTTTATGTGTCCTTAGCATGTGTGGCCTACAGTGTCCTTGTTATTTATTGAGAAAAATAAAAAAGAATTGAAAAAAAAGGGTTCTTATATATTCATCACCAATCAGTCAGCAAGGTGTCAGACACCCAGCGGGTGTCTGTGGTGTCTGTCTGAGTGAGTCACTGCTATCCCTGCTGTCTGTTCTTTGCTTTCAACTAAACCTGCTTCAATTTGTGGGCCCAAAAAAAAGGAAGAAAAAAATCTTGGTATCGACCTTTTAATTTTGTCATTGAAAACAATCAATGGTTATGAAATAAAATGCTTCTGGCACCCTCTTCCAAATGAGCAATGACAATTGCTCATTTGAGTTGTAAAAAAAAAAAAAAAAAGGGCTTTCATTCGATCAGGCCTATCCCCTGTACTGTCAGAGACAACACCGGTTTCATGCAAGAACAGGATAAAAGCAACTTGTTCTGATTAATACACTCAGGGAACCGAACCAAAATATATACAAATATATTCAAAAATTTAGGATCCACAAGAGAAAAAAAAACAAAAAACTTTTGGCTTGGAACATGAAATGCCTCCTTTTTAAATCTCTAGTTCTTATGTCAGTTTTAACAACCATGTTCGCTGTTTTTTTAGAAAAATAGGAGACAAGCGGAAGAATTTTGTTGTTGACTATGTTAAACAGGGCCCCTTTAAATAACCATGGATTGGAAAATAAAAACATTAATTAAGAATGTATATATTTATTTGTTCATTATGCACACCACTTATCCTACACACAACTGCAGGGGTTCTGGAGCCTATAATTATTCAAATAAAAAAAAAAACCTTGAAAGAAATATTTCGACACTGAAATGAATTGCTGTAAAAAAAGACATGTCGATATCAACTTCGTTTGAAATATACCATTCACGTGACTCAAATGTCATTGGTACCTGCTTCCGTTAAATCCGGTGTCCAACTGTTTTCCAGATACAACCACTTATCTTGGGCCTGGTTGCTCAAGGACTGTCCAATAACTTCTGATTCAATGTGGAGCATTACCAGATGCTTTTGTGTCAATTCAAGTTGGCTGTCATTGTAGTGCTTTGAGTGACCAGGGTAACATTAACGAAAACACACTTCACGGTTTCAAGTAGAAGAAAAATGTGTTTGCTGCATATTCACTGTCTGTTTAAAAATGCTTGTAACTCCATTTACATGTCACTCATTCAAATGGTCTTGTTCAGTGCGGTTATAGATAGATGGATAAATGGATAGATGGATAAATAGATAGAAATCGGTGTAAAACCGATTATGCTAATCAATCCTACGGCTCTCACACCGAATAGGTCAAGGTCCCAGTTGACAACGACCACCATTGGTGATAACCTACAGGGCAACTGGGTTACAGGGGGTTGGAAAAGGAGAGGAGCAAGGCTTGCTCAGAAGCAGAGAGAGAAGAGGAGAGGCAGGAGTCTTGGACTGAGAGTAGAGACTTTGAATGATGGGATAATGACAGGAAAGGGAAGAGAGTTGGTTGACATGATGCAGCGGAGGAAGGCGGATATAGATACACTGTGTTTCCAGGAGATCAGGGAGAAAGGTAGCAAGACAAGTAGGTGTGTTAAGTGCAGGTATTAAGCTGTACTATCATGGAATTGACAGGAAGAGAAATGGAGTCCGACTTATCTTGAAGGAAGAGTTTGTTAGGAATTTTCTGGAGGTGAAAAGAGTGTCAGAAAGACTGATGAGTCTGAAGCTGGAATTTGAAGGTGTGATGCTCAGTGTTGTTAAGTTAATGGCTATGCACCACAGGTTGGATGTGAATTAAAAGAGAGGAAAAATTCTGGAGGCAGTTAGAATACTTCTGAACCTCTGCATGATGAGCTGTGGCAAATGGGCAGCTCATCCCACCACAGTGCAGAACTGAGCGCTTCAGACGCTCTTCTGTGCCCACTGCTATCAAACTGCACAGTATGGACAGCAAACAGTTCTGACCTGACTGAGCTGCACCTGTACTTATGGTCATTACCTGCAAATTGTCACTTTGTTCCTGTGTTTTCATGTAGCAGTTTTTATACCTATTTTTATCCTTTTATCTGATATTTTCTCTGCCCTATTTAATGCCTTTATTTATTGTCAATTTGTTGTCCCTCTCCTTTTAGTGTCTTTTGACACCTCTCCTCTTGCCCTGTGCTGCTGTGGCATTCGAGTTTCCCCAATGGAGATCGATAGAGGTGATGGGCATGTTTGGTATCTAAGAAAAGGAACACGGAAAGACAGACGTTGGTAGACTTTGCAAAAAGGATTGAAATGGCTGTAGTGAATACTGTTTTTCTTAGAAGAGGCAGGAGCATAGGGTAACTGAAAAGAGCAGAGGTAAGAAAACACAGGTAGACTACGTCTTGTGTAGATGATTAAATCTGAAGGAGAATATCGAGTACAGCCAAACAGCACATGATGGTGGTTTGTAGGATGTATTTAGTGACAAGGAAGATGAAGAGGACAAACGCAGAGCAGAGGACGAAATGGTGGAAGCTGGAAAGGAAGGATTTTTATACGCTTTCCAGTGTGGAGTAAGGTAATGCTTTGGGTGGTTAGGGAGATCTTCCAGATGACAGGAAAACTACAGCTAATGTTATCAGGGAGACAAGTAGGAGTGTACTTGGTGTCATCTTGAGGGAAAGTAGATAAGACTTGGTGGTGGAATGAAGAAGTGCAGGAGTATATACAGAGACAGAGGCTGGCAAAGAAGAAGTCGGACACTGAGGGGACTGACCAGAGCAGACAGGAGTACCGGTGGATGCAGTGCAAGGCAAAGGTAGAGGTATCATTTGAAAGAAGTCAAGCCAGAGGTAGCAGGGATGAGAAAGTTGAGGTTTTCTTTGGGACTGACAAGGATGGATAGAATGAGGAATGAGCCCATCAGAGGGACAGCACATATTAGATGTTTGGGGATGAGGTCAGAAAAGCTAGACTGAGATAAGATAAGATAAGATAAGATAAGATAAGATAAGATAAGATAAGATAAGATAAGATAAGATAAGATAATGCTCTATTGATCCCCATAGGGTGTTGCAGCAGCAACAATAAAAAAAATAAATAAATAAACAGTTAGGAAAGATATATACACACATATATAGATACGCATATGCACATATGTCACCATGCATGCCCACACACACGTATATAAACACATACCTACATATAATATATATACACAATATACACAATATACACATTTACAGATAGATAACACACACAAACAAGAATAAATAAAGTAAGTGAACCAGTAAGTGACCAGTAATAGTCAGGGGCACCAATGGTTTGGTCTTGTACAGAGGAGGGATTGTGGAGATATTGATAGAAGGATATTGAGGCTGGAATTGCCAGGTAGGAGGCCAAGAGGATGACCAAAGAGATGATTTATGGATGCCGTGAAAGATGACATGAAGGTAGTTGGTGAAAGAGAAGAGGATACAGAGAAGAGGGTTAGATGGATGATGTTGATTCATTGCAGGGACCCCTGAAAGGAGGAGCCGAAAGGGAAAGAAGACGGCTTGAGTTAGGTTCGGTTTTTATTAATGGTTCAAAGTACATTTTATGGATTTCCCTTTGCAATATCAACATATGCATGCAAGGTAAAAATAGTTCTAATAATAATAATCATCATCATCATCAATATAAATGCAATTATGCCCAACAAGAATAAGTTCTTTTAAATGTATTGCAAAAGATATTGACACATAATGACACCGGAATTTCTTCTTTTCTTGTGCAATTAAATATAAGATTAATGTCAGTATCGAGTGAAGGACCAAATTAAATTATTTGCGTTTATGGCATATCTGGTTGGTTTTATTTGTAGTCTTAAATCATTGGCTGCCAATGTCAAAATTGAGGAACTAGTGATCCCCAAGGTGATTGTGTAGTTTCTTTCTTCAAATAAATGGATTGATTGTAGACAATTGTAGCTTAATGGAATTTAAATGCCGAGATAAAAATACATGTTATACACTTTTGTGCATCTACACACAGCATATTTGTAATGTTAGCAGCCTAATCTTTCCCATTTTGTTCCCCATCAATTCCTTCCTCCCTTCCTTCTTATCTGACAAGAAAGCAAGGACTCACATGCTGAGGCTTAATTGCTTCTGACCCCACAGTGACAAAGTAACTAAATGAAACACAACCTTTTGTGAGACAAGTGACAATATAAGGGCAATCATGGTAAAAAGGAGGCATCACTGTGAAGTGAGGGCTATGCCAAATTGAAGAAATTGTTCAACCAAGGTTAGCTGCATTATATTTCTACAGAAAATGACACTAAAGAGGATTAGAGACAATGTCTGTCAGATTCTGAACACGCTTGAACAGGTCCATTAATAAAACCACTATGTGTCTCAAGAAGAAACTTCATTAACCAACAAGGGAAAATTGGTCTGCAGCAATAATTTGAAATGAATAAATAAAAATTCTTTATCTTTTCATTTCGGAATTGTTTGAGTGAATCATCTATCTCCATCTAAACTGTATTCTCTATACCCCCTTCTCTAACACCATCTAACTTCATGTTGTCTTTCACGACTGTATATATAAGCAACTCCGTATAACTACATGGAGTCCGTAGAGAATGTGATACCAGGGATGAGAGCTTTGACAATGTGCATCCAGTGTGGTGAGCTTTATCAGAATTCAGATTTTTTATTATTTTTTTTTTTTTTTTCCTACTGCGCTAGTCTGTATAAATTGTACAATGGCGCCTTTTTGGTGTAATCCATACAGTAAGGTGTGACATCAACCACAGATATCTAGAGAGGAGTTGGTTTCAATCTGGATCCTAAACCACTGCAGCTTGTGTTTGGTGAGCAAATAACAGAACTGGGAAGTGTGTAAATACCAGATGTAAATGGAGTTACGATGGGAAATTGAAAAGAAAATGCATTAATACAGACACAAATCAGGATGCCTCAACAATTCTTGTATCACCCCATCCTGGTCCCTTGCTAACCACTTTTTTCTCCAGTTTGACCAGATGAGTCACATTCTATCTGTAGGGAGTCTAACTTCTTCCAGTGTGCCTATGGCTTTCCCCAGGTGCTCAGCTTTCTTCTTTGCATCAAAGTCTGACGGTTTATATTTTTATCTTGAAATTTGTTCTTTGTCCTCAGGTTCTCCTTCGAATACATGAAGCAAAGCAGAATGATTAAGCTCGCAGGTCACTGAGACCTGACTCCAACTTGAGCCTATTCCATAGGGACTGGCAATGTAAACAGTTCCTTCCATTCAATCCACTACAGACAGCAGTATAAGGTTGAACACTTATGAATGACAGTTTAAAAAGTATATTTTAGATTTTGGACTTTTGTTTATACGTTATCGTTAATATTACTACTATTATTATTATGATAATTATTATTATCATTATTGATATTGTTGTTGTTGTACTAAAAAAAAAAATTGCATATATCATTACTTTTGATTTCCTCTCTTCGTCTGTACTCTCATGTAAAATTGAATAAGACAAAACCCACATAATGAGATCCATCTCAACTTCCTCCTTACAGAGGATGACCTGCAGCTAAATTCATTTAGGTAAGACAGGAGGATTTTCAGGTCTCAAGAAGTCAGCCACAGTCAGACACTAGAGCTTAATTAAATTTATGGTCATTAAAACTGTACATTACTGTTGGACTTGGATGACAGACAGCGCATGAATATTTGATGTTTTTAGGCAGCCTAATTCACATCTCAAAAGAATTGGCTGCAGAGGTCAGATTTGTCACTTCAGAATCTTTGTTTCAGAATTTTAATATCAAAGTAATCGTGCAGGATCATAACTCTATTTGAACACACGGATGCTCCATAGGAGTGCCCTGTAATAACACAGAAATATACATAATTCACTGTTCAAAGTATTAAAAGGCCAATGCTGCAGCTCAGCAGCTTCACAGGTCCGCGCACCCTTTTTTTCCCCAGTTTTTAAAATATTTACCGTAAGTGACAAAACCCCAATAGCCATCTCGATTATGTTGTGCAGATGCAGTCAGCTATAAAGAGTAATTGCACTGGGTGTTTGGAGCTCCCTGAGATGGATTGGAAGCTCAGGGCAGAGCTGTCAGGGGCTCCCAGAGGACACACCAGTTTGTGTGTGCGCTTGAGTCTCACACCTGTAAGAATAACATTATGTTTTCATTTTGCATATGCATGTGCTGCTCCCCTCTGTGCATGTCTACATCGTCTCGTTGCATACGCACACGTGGGAATGATATGCATCTATTAGCAAACGCCTGAGTGCTTGGCTGTGTTTCTCCGTCTGAAGTTTGACAACTGCATTGAGCAAACCTGCTGACTTGCTGACTGTGACACTCAAGTCCCATGGACCCGTCAGTGTCATTGCATTTGCCCTCAGGTGGCCAAAATCTTCTAGATCCTTGGGCAATAACGTTACAATAAGGTCCTTGTTACTGGCATGTCACAAGACCGCACGGGATACACTGTGGAGCTTCAGTTTTTCAAGAGAAGAGATAATAATGACTGTTGCTAAGTGTAGAAATTAATACTTTGACATGTAACTCCAATTTAAGAGTAAGCGTGCAGACTTATGAGCAAGTGTAAAGCTCATCGGTTCAAATAAAACCTCTAAACCTATTTACTTTTGAACAATAATTTTCAGGAGAGCAGACATTTAAAGACACTTTTTTGATTCTGATTCTCCGGGGGATGATTGGGTGATGGAAAGCTCTCGGAGTTTCCTCCCGATTTGGTTCAACACCCAGCGCTGCTACAAAAGGACCCTGTTTTTTTGTCAGAGTTGATTTCACTCAGATAAAGCTTCACCTATCCCCACCAGTCTGGCTGAGACTTTGAATGTATCTTTAAAGGGATTTGAGTGACATTTATTTCTTAGAAGGAACGGAAAGGAAGGAGGTTTGGTGAGTGTAAAGGCATTTCTTATCAATATTTTATTTTAGTTTTTATGAAGGTAGCAGAAATGGTTAGAATTTGAATGTATGACTATATAGATATAGCTGCAGATAATTTCAATTCTTTTGTGGATTAGGATATTATAATATGCCAGCAACTGGCTGGAATACACGGGTGGACATGGGGAAACTCAAGCCACTGATCATTTCACCCCACAAACCTATTAATCAAAACAATTTTAAATGTTTCTCCAAGTTTCATCACAGAAATAAAGTAAAATGCCCCCTCTACAAGTCACTACCTTATCTTTTTTTCGGGGGGGGGGGGGGGGGGGGGGGGCCCCCTTTCAAAGGAAAAGGGGGGGGGGGTTTT